>JAPTHA010000005.1:34935948-34954877 GCA_029814585.1 Gymnapogon annona | reverse complement strand
AAGTAATGAAATACAAACTAAAAGTTGATATTTCTTTTAGAAGCATTTGCTGTGTTTTGCAAAGGGGGTCCCCGGCCCAGGGACAAAGGTGTTCGGGGGGGCCTTGGCATGGAAAAGTTTGGGAACCCCTGAACACTCGTCCTACCCAGTCTCTCTTTAGTTTTTGGTGCTCACTATGTTTTAAGTGTGTTTCTTTTGGATAGACAACATCTGGTTTCAATTTCTTGAGATAAGTGTACAGCCTTTTTCTCTTGATAGGGATATTCAGTTCTTTAACATTAAATGACACAAATTTCAGTGGGTTTAACATAGGCAAAGTAGTTCTGGATTGTACACACCACATTCTCTCTTCCATATAGGCCATCAGCCCATGGTTCTGCAGCAACAAGGGAGCCTTCAGAAAACATATCTCTCTGGTACTTGAAAAAAGACAAAACAGTTAACAATGACAGATTAAATACTGGACTACATATAGTAACATTTGACATACATACGCTTCTTCACAGTTTCCAATCTAACATTGTGACAACCAAACACATTCTTAATGTGAAGTATCAATGGCGCTCGCTTTTCCTTCGACCTACATAAACCCAGCGAGCTCTCAGAATGTTACCCGGCATTTAAAGAACTATAGTAAGGCTATTTACTAAAATTTATGAAATACCCTTGCCCATATAGATACACATCCTGGTCACCTATAAAGGTGGACATTTGTAAATTATAGTGTCATTGGATAGATCATTGTTTTGCGGAAAAAGAGGTTCAACTGGCAACTCTGTAGCCTAGATATGGACAACTAGGAGTTTTAGTTGGCAGTTAATGTGCCTAAATACAGACAACTGAGTGTTTCAGTTGGCAGTTCCCTGAGCAAGAGGCCACCAGTGGTTGCTTGGCTCCCTTAAACTCAATGCCGCCTTTCCCACGCAGCACAAGACTAATGCAAATTCACAACACAGATAAAATAACTTGAGATTTTGTTGACCTCTTCCTTAGACCTTGCGTGTGTAAAATAAAATAATAAAGAAAGCTGAAATAGATCACTAAAAAAGTGCCAAAGAGAAGGGACAGAATGAACAAACCAAAAAAAAAAAGTGTTTTTTTTTAAATTACCACAAACTAAAATGAGTTACGGTTGTTCTAACCCAGGGGTGAGCAACCTGTGGCTCCGGAGCCGCATGCAGCTCTTTTGCCCCTTCCTTGCGGCTCCCTGGAGCATTTATAAAAATATATGAAAATGGAAAAATATGTTGGGGGGGATATATTTTTTTATATTTTTAATATGGTTTATGTAGGAGGACAACTATGACACAAACATTCTTAATGTTTTCCAATGCTGTAAAATGTTTAGAATAAATAAAATATTTCGATATTTCCTTCAACGAAGAGTTGCGTCACAGCCTGCGACACATGTTTCAGCGCCGTGCGGTGCTGTTGTAAACAAACCAGCGGGTGTTTACAACCGCCACACCCCGATGCAGAAATAAAGTCAAAATGAGCAGAAATGATAAACACAAATATGCCAACAGTAACAAGACTGTTTCACGAAAATATCAGAGCAGCTATTTTCGGACTAAAGAAAAAAAATGAGGTAATACAGAATATGAAAGGCACGCGTCTCTCCGCAAATGGAATCAACACCAATCAGCAAATCACAGACATTAATTCAGTTCCAGTAACTCAACTGTCTGTGATGTGTCTGTGATGAGTCTGTTACGTGCCAGTCAGAAATAGAAGACTCAGAAGCGGAAATACTGGATTTCAAAATAAAAAATTTTATTTTTATGTTCTCAAGGAACTTATACTCTTAATATTATCAATTGTCTTAAACTAGATTAGAAACAGAAAACGCCGTCAAAAACCACGGGATTAATATTAATATTATAAACGTAAAAACCCACGACGGGAAACTCAAAATGCAAAAAGAGAAATGAAAATCACTCTTGCGAGGAAAAAACGAGAGTATAACTAGACAAACAAAAAGCGCTCTAAGAGGATTAATCTAATGAAATTGAAAACCAAGACCAATATTCAAACACAGAACTAGAAATACAACACTCGAATTTAATCTAACAATTCGAGTTCTGGTCTGTGTTTTTCATTGTCAGCCCAGAGTTCAATACACAGCTCATCCATGAGGTTCTTCATTGCTGTCTTGGTCTCATCAGTTCGCTGGATTGCTAGCGTTGCCGGTAGCTCTCTGTCAAGCGCAGTGCTTGGAAGAGGATCATAACCGTGTGACATTTTGGTTTTTCCACCTTTCGGGATTTTTTTTGCCACTTTGGAACACTTTGTAGTGCTGTCTTTTGTTGATTTTTGTTAGGTAAGTTATAGAGCTCGACTTGTTTACTTCCACTCAGCTCATCACCAATGGTAGCAACGAGCCCCCTTGCAGCTATATAACATATGTTATTAATGACACGTCCAGCAATCATTCACTCACTAACTTTTATTTCAATAAAGAATTTGAATAGTTGTTGTTAGAAGTGTCAGATGAACAAATATCTGTTTCAACTTAAAGAAATGGCAAATGTTTAATTTTTCAAGGAATAGTATTTCCATCCAAATAAACAACTAATAAACGGAACACAGAAGACTGGCAGGGCTGGAGTTTTTTGTATGTATAAAATTGAAATAAACAATGTTTATCAAATCTTCATCAAAGCATTTTCACAGAACCGCTCAGGAAATTACCCCATTGACTTGTTTGTCCTTCCTCGGTTTCCGTAATAGCCAAGACTACTGCGCATGCGCTCAGAGACACCGCCGCACCACATTCCCCGCCTTGGCTTCCTCCTCACGGGCAGACGTCCAGGACCAAGCTACAATATTTGTACGCTCTCCATGATCGTGTGAAAAAACAATACACCGGTTTTTTTTAAAATAGGAAATCCAGTCGAAGGCATCCGATCGTACCGAAAAACTGCTCCATATCCCGGTGAGTGCGCGTTTACGGGCGAGTCGTCATTGTTTGAATGGAGGCCTCTCAGATCAGCCAATTTATCAACAGCATCAGAGCGTTTTCATGCGGCTCCACGAGCAGCCTGTTCAGAAACCCCCAAAGAAACCCACCATCAGCTCTTCAACCACTTATCCGTCTCTGTTTGCCAGCTGAGGCTTCGGTGCAGACGCTAATATTAACAGTCGGAACAAACCTGCCCTGTTTGCTAACGGCTTATCGCTAGCTTTTTGTCTGACTTGTTTTTTTCGCCGTTTTATTTTCGAAGCGCAAATTAATGTTCGCTCTTTTTTTACAGTGGAATATCAGCCATTTTCGAGTGTAGGCACAGAACGACTGTTTTCCTTTTTCGTTTTGTTCGAACGGAGCAAAGCAACTGGACATGGCTAGCTAAAACTAGCTAATAAAGCTAAAAAGCAGCCGTAGGAAGAAGGAAATTACAATTTTATCGGTAATTCTTTTAGTACGCGTTTGTCATGTACCTACTTGACTTTACAATGTCATTTTCAAAGTTTGCTTAATTAAACGGTATACTAAAACAAGCCAATATATTTAAACAACATATGCAACGAGTTGTGTATGTGTTGTATGTGACAGTCATAGGCCCGAGACATGGATACATATTTGTATTATATAAATATAAAAGTGCCTGTTGAAATCAAAGGACATTTTTCACAATATAATAAAAATAATTAACACCTTTGTTTTATTGTCAAAACCTATGATGGTGATATCTTTATAGCAGGCAATCCGTTCACAATAGACAACATATAATACAATTAATTAGCGATAGCAATTAGTAGTAATTAACACCTGTTTCAGCACACATTTATTTAATTGTGGTTTTGTCTCGATAAATATTGCATTAATGCGGAATTTTTTGTAGATCCTTAAGTCACAGTAAACGCCATGAAATAAATACTGGTGATAAAAAATGTACAACAATAGAACATTATGAATAATTGCAGGTATATATTAGAATACACAGCAAATAAATCTACTGAAAGGGAACTTCAGCATTTCTCTATAATCATGGTTGCAGGTGCACAGTGACTACCATGTAAAGCTTCCTTGCAGAGCAATACATTACAATCAAATAGGCATGTTCTTTGAACATGTAAACCAGTAACAGGTTCATAAATACACCATACCCAGTGTCTTGTGTTGTAGACATGGTGGACCACTGAACCTTCATCGGCAACTCACAACAGATGAGCAACAGAGTTTTCATCAGGAATAAAATATTCCGCGCGGAGAGAGAGAGAAACAGCTTCGACTGAGTCGGAGATAAATTCTTGAAGTATAAAATTAAAGCTGAGTGTATGTGTCTAGAGCTCATTCTTAGTCATCTGCTGTTATTATGTAATAATGTCTAAAGCTTTAATGTCACAGATTAGAAATGTATGACTTATCCACGATACATGTCTTGCATCAATTTGTTGTTTTATAGTAAACAGTCGATGTTGATCTAGTCACCATGGCAACAGAAGACAAGAAGCCAGAGACTGATACAAAACCTCCAGTCGTACCTTCAGCCTCTGCCAGTCAAAGCAAGGTAAGGGTGTCCATAACGTTCCCCCCTGTGAAAAATCAAACAAATTTTACACCTAGAAGTGCACCAATACCACTTTATTTTGAGACCAAGTACAATAATTACATTTAATTACTTGCTAATACTGAGGACTGACTACCTACGGGTTGTATCTGGACATTCTCTTCTACAGCATTTGCTGCAATGTTGGTTGTGTGCTACTTGCTGCTAGCATCAGCAAGCTCCATGAACTCAGCATGGTGTTTGTTCTTCAGACTTTTCATCAAATTGTTAGCGGTGAATGAGCTAGTGTTGGTTCCTCCCGTAGACAGTTCAGCTGAACATAACTGACAGTAGTCTTTACTGATGTTACTGCCGTTTAATTTGAAACATCTCCACACTGCTGACATCACTCTTCCACCTCATCCCTGCTTTTCAGTCCGCACCTGCCAAACCCAACTACAGCTTGAAGTTCACGTTAGCCGGTCACACTAAGGCTGTCTCCTCTGTCAAGTTCAGCCCCAGCGGAGAGTGGCTCGCAAGCTCCTGTCAGTACAAATCCTTATTCTTATTTCTTCTTATTCTTAAGTGATGCCTGTTGAAATTGAGTCACTTGTTTCTATTTCTGTTTCACTCCGGAACGCTTTCTCTTGCTTCTCTTTTCTTTACAGCTGCTGATAAACTCATTAAAATCTGGGGAGCGTATGATGGCAAGTTTGAGAAAACCATATCCGGACACAAACTCGTGAGTCCTACTGATTTTCAGGAAAAAACAAACTGCATGTGATGAGTTCTAGAAGTAAATCTTTCAGAGTATCGTTGGCTGAAGAGCGGTAATTTGAGTGATGGTTAGACATGACCATAACGGATGAAGATACTGTAAAAAAATTCTCAGTATAGTTGTCCCTCTTTTCAGATACTGTGAAAACATTTAAGTCATGAAAACAATCCCAGAACTGATATGAGATTGAGATTCTCCAGAAGGGCTTAGATGTAGTTTCTTTTTTTTTTGGTTTGATTGACTCTTACTTTACTCTTCAGGTCCTGATTAGAACCTGGAGTGCTTTGTTAACAAGTGTTTCCCATGATTCCGCAGGGTATATCTGACGTGGCCTGGTCATCTGACTCCAACCTGCTGGTTTCTGCGTCTGATGACAAAACCCTGAAGATCTGGGATGTAAGCTCGGTAAGAGACTTAGATGTTGACTCTCTATCGCAGCATCAGAAAACCCTGGGCTCGTTTGACCGAAGCTGGCAGTTTGACATCCTCTCTCTCTCTTTTTTAAAATTCAGGGAAAATGCTTGAAAACTCTAAAAGGTCACAGCAACTACGTCTTCTGCTGCAACTTCAACCCCCAGTCCAACCTTATCGTGTCAGGATCGGTGAGTGAGAAGCATTTGGCGAGAGCTAGCATGAAATGGAAACCAGATGTTCAGAGTCTCCTGTTCGTTGCCATTCATTCGTGTCTTCGTGTCCTTTTGAGAATGAGTAACAAACAGGCAAAACAATGTTTTTATCGCCTGTAGTTTGACGAGAGTGTGAGGATATGGGACGTGAAGACCGGGAAATGTTTGAAAACTCTGCCAGCGCACTCGGACCCCGTCTCCGCCGTGAGTTTGTTTTTCATTCCAGGCTCGGAGAGACTCCATCCATCCATTGGTCTGAGTTGTAACGCTTTAATGATTCTGTTTCACAGGTTCACTTCAACAGAGACGGATCCCTGATCGTGTCCAGTAGCTACGATGGCCTATGGTGAGAATATTTGGTTTTCTAACGTAGTTCTACGTCGGTTTAAGAAAAGATGGGGTGTGTTAAAGTAGCTAGTCGCATGAGTTCTGCTTGTGTCAGATTCAGTGCAGATGTCCTGAAGGTCTTTGATTGCTCCCTTACAATGCCTTAGCCCTGTCAAGCCGAACCCATTATAAACAATTTTTAGAGCTGAGGTGTTTATTAGACCTTTTAACAATATCCTAGCTAAATATTTTGCTCCATTGTTTTGTTTAAAGTATATTTTGGTCCCATTTGATACATCGGGTGTTTGTGTAAAGTTCTTTACACACTTGCATTATCAAATTTAATACACCTAGTATCTGAGTTACGGCTTAGATGGGTTCCGACAAACCACTCATAAGTCAGATTGGTCGTAAATCGGCGTGGACCAGATCCCTGCGGACCAGGCCCGTGCGAGTGTGGTCCGTGGATGTCTGGTCAGCGCGGGTCTGGTTCGTACAGGTTTGGTCCGTGGGGGTCTGCGCTGCCAGTCCACGCCCAGCAGATATCTACCTAATAGGCATCTGCTGGGCACGGTTGTAACTTGCCTATGTCGTAACCAGATAGTAGGTGTACATGTTTTTAACAATTTAAATTTACTATAAAGAATCAATGATCATGTAACTATGTATTATTTTAGTACACAACATACTTATTTATAAAAAATCGAATAACAATATAAATGTTATTAATGTAACTTTTTGAAAACAACCAAAGACTTCTGCAAAAAGCGTGCAAAATATTTAACAGTAGAGGCCAGGTTTAAAAAAACAAACAAACAAACAAAAGAAAGCCCCTGCACAATAATGTGGAATATGTAGTGAATGTCACTATCAGGGTTTATCTTGTTGGGAAAAAAAACAGTGGTTTGTTTTAATATTTTCCCCAGTTTAACTTTATTCTAAATGTAATCTAACAAGTGATGATTTCTTTTGTCTTTTTCCCTTCTGGGGTCACCACAGCGAATCGAATTCACATATTTGATTTGGCAGGAGTCTTTTACGTCGGATGCCCTTCCTGACAAATCTTCTAATTGTAATCTTACAAATAAAATTCTTAAAAAATATATCGTTATTGCTTTGAAGGTCCTGCACCTGTTCTACAATCACAGATAACTGTCTTAGTTGGTTAGAACCAATGGTCGGCCTTTATATTGGAGATAAATAAGGATATGGTGCTTATCACGATAATTATTGATTAGGACAGTCATGACAGTTTTACTGTTACTGTTCCCCCCAAAAAATAAACAACTAAAGTTCAATCTTGCATTGACCCCCTTATCTTTTAGATTTAAATGTTTACCGCTATCCTCCACCTTGACATTTCCTGCTAAAACCCAAATAAAGTGCGTTTCTTTTTCCCCCTCCAGTCGGATCTGGGACACGGCTTCAGGCCAGTGTCTAAAAACACTCATAGGTGAGACTGTTTTTATGGTTCTGTTGTTTTTGGTTCTCCTGTTATTTGTAATTTGACATTCTCAGAGCTCATCCGTCCTCTAATCTCTACCATTCTCCGTTTGTGCCCAGACGACGACAACCCACCAGTGTCATTCGTCAAGTTTTCCCCCAATGGGAAATACATCCTCGCAGCCACACTGGACAAGTGAGTGTTTATGATGTAATGCCACCAGCAGAGGGTGGTAGAGCCCCTCAATAAACAGTACAGTTTACACAGACGAGGCGCTCTCACTGTTTGCTATGTTTGTTTGTTAGTGGATTAACATTTGCTGCTTGTGTTTCTTTGTCAGCACGCTGAAGCTGTGGGACTACAGCAAAGGGAAGGTAAGAGCACAGACCTGCAAGGCTTTGGTGTTGGTTCTGTTGATGAAACCTTAGACCAGGGTCATGGGTGACATACACACCAGTATGATCTTAAGTAGTTCAGACCAATTAAAAAAAGTAGGGTAATAGCCTATAAGTAGCCTAATGTGTTTCTGTTTTAGTTAAAAAAAAAAGTCATTATATTTACAAATGACCCAAAGAAAAGTTTTTATTATTTATAGGTAATGTAATGGTATTTTTTCACATTAAACCATGAAGATAATTTGGAGTCATTATGTTTCGGTTATTGTATTATTTTACTTGATCCCATTGGCCTGTTTGTGTAACCTTAATTAAAACAATATCGACACCCTTCACTGTTAATATCTTCAGTGTAAGTTTTGCACTGGCAGATTTACCCCTCGGGCTGTATTGGAACCTTTGGGTGGCCAGTTTTGGCCCATGGGCTGCTTGTTTGACACACCTGCCTTAGATTATTAAATACACTGGTTGTAGCTTTTATTTAACTTATGTACACCTACGCTCAACATTTCTACATGTCTGTATCTGGAGCGAGTACAGGTAAACCAAATCTGAACTGGTTTCAGTTTTATATTAAATTTCCACGTATTGTTTCAGTGCTTGAAAACATACACCGGCCACAAGAACGAGAAGTACTGCATATTCGCCAACTTTTCCGTCACCGGTGGAAAGGTAAGATCTCATCAGCACGGCTCATTATTAGATTTGTATTTGTACACCACCAACTAAGGTAAGCGTATGTTTTCTCACAGTGGATCGTGTCGGGATCTGAGGACAACATGGTTTACATCTGGAACCTGCAGACCAAGGAGATTGTGCAGAAGCTCCAGGGCCACACAGGTACCAAGGAACACAGTCAACTCCCTTTTACTACATACATTATCTGTGTTTGATCCTTTGAAGAGTGTACACATATTCATACACTTGACTGGTTATTCTTAGACCATCAGTGAATCAACACATGCAGTTTGACGGATTCTATCAGTTTTAGCAAAACTTTAAACACATCAGGTGTTTTATCCTGGTGGTTTATACATAGACTTTATAAGTTGATGTGGATGAAGTCGTACATTCAGCCAAAAAAACCATTTTGACCTTATAAACATTGACATTATACCTGCTACCATAAATACTACAGGGCTGTTTCTTTGTTTTTTTTATCAACATCGTTTAATGTTCATGAATATAATATTGATCTGTCATTTTAACAATTTATTTGGTTAATTTTGGCCCTTGTTTTGTTGAATTTAGTCATTTGGTTTACTATTGTTCATCTGTGCATTTTTTTTACTTTGTTGATATTTGGTCAATTTCTTTATTCAATTTAATGATTTATTTCATTTCACATCCATTCATTTCATTTCTAGTTTATTTGAAAGGGGACAATGCAATGTCATAAAACACATGGTTAAAAAAGCAAGAATTTTGCCAGAAGACTAGTTTTCATCTGTAGTCCCCTGGCCATGATATAAAAAAACAGTAAAATACATCGACAAGAAAAAACATCTTTAGATAACTAATGTAACAAATAACATACAAACTGTTAAGAGAGCGCAGAGTACACAATACCTAAACAGTCATACAAGATACATGTTCAAGCACTTGCTATATATTCCACTCATTAGCGCTCCTGATGGACCAGGCCGACTTACAGAAAATGCTCATGCGCAGAGGAAATGAGACAGTCCCCTCTGACAGCCTTGAGTGACACGCTCAGAGCTGTTTCTTTGGCTGATGAAATCTGCCAGAGGATCTGGAGCCAAATCATGTAGTGCTTTATAAACCAATTTTAAATCTGCAAAAGTGTGAAGATTGTCCCAGTTTGAAAGATTTTTTTCAAAAAATTCCACAGTGATCTTAGTACCAAGGTTTTTTATCCATAACTTTAACTGCTTGTTTGTACAAAACTTCCAATGTTTTTTTTGCCCTCTGGCTAGCCTGGGACCAACTGGTTAGACAATAGTTGAAGTGACTGAAAATCATTGAATGCAAGTACATTGTTGCATCTTCAGTTGACATTTCATTTCGGATTGCACGGAAATTTCTGAGATTTAACTTGATTGTTTTGCACAATTTGTCAATATGGACTTTAAAGGAAAGCTGTGAATCTGTTATTAACCCAAGATATTTATATTGGCTGACAATTTGTATTTTTTCTCCATTAACATGTATGTCGGGGTCAGGTGATACTCTGTTTATTTTAGTGAAATACATGCCCACAGTTTAGAAACATTTAGCTGTAGACAACACTGCAACCAAGTTGAAACACAGGACATTGATTTAAGGAGTTTAGCAGCAACAGTGTCCTTGGAGCAACCACGAACATAGAAAACTGTGTCGTCTGCATACATTAAGCTTTCAGCTTCAGGATAGAAAGTGGGCAAAATAAAAGGTGGCTAATACTGATCCCTGAGGGACTCCAGAGGTTACCCTAGAAAATCAGATCTGCAGTTGTTAACTGATACAGATTATGTTCGATCTCGCAGATAGGATTCAATCCAGCTCACAACATTGTGAGAGAAGTTACATTTTGAGAGCTTGGTATAGAGCTGAACGATCTATCGTTTTAGACTGAAAATCGCGATTTCTGACAACACAATTTTTGGATCGTCAAAGCCGTCGGTTTTTCCTTTCTTTTTTTAATTTCTCACACGGTAGTCTATGGTGTAAAGGCCCAGAGTGGTGGCGCTGTATCAGCTACCAATCAAGAAGCTCTATGCTGCACGTGGACAGGTCACGTGTTCTACACTCCCATTAGTATCGCTGCTCATTCAACTTCAGCGGACCTGAGGGGTTTGACATCAAAGCGAAACAATACGTCCGTCATTTGTCAGTATTTTGGATTCAAAGCCACAGACGAGGATCAGAAACAGGTGCTGTGATGAACGTGTGGAGTGACAGACACAGGCTGCATCTGCAATCGGTGAGTACACACACCTGTGTATGTTTGTATCTTCACTGGGCTAGGCTTTGCTATTACGCTGCCTTCCCTGTCCCCTAAAGTCAGTTAATCATAATTCGTTTTCCTGAAGTAGGTCTCGACTTTGTTTGGGAACACTGAGACACAATTTGGGAGGAAAAAAGCGCTGAGAAGTGTGTTGTCAACTGTGATTAGTGACGAACTGTTGTTAGCGCAATGCTACTGTAACATGACAGACTGTTGTTAGCGCAATGCTACTGTAACATGACAAACGCCATAGAAAGACTATCACCATTAGCAGCGCTGGATTCAACATTTGTTCATCAATTTCACTTAAGTTTATGCAAAATGCTTCAAGAACACATGTTTACAGTAGGCCTATACAAATGTGGATCTAGTCCACGTGGATGATGTGCATTTGAAGACGGGTTGTGAGAAGATGAACCCTTTGATGGGTAAACTTTGAAGTCTCCAACACTCCCTCTGTTCAACTGTGAATGACAAGGACGCAGAGATGCAAAGGCATTCTCACCTTTGAATGTTTTTCTTTGAAGCCCTCACTAATAGAATATGACAACAGATATTATTATTATATTGTGTTATGAACTATCCTTGCTATCTTGTTTTTTCAGACTTGAATACTCATGTGTTTGTCAATGTCTTTCCCCAGACAGTGCTGTCACAGATGACCACAGAATCCAAGGGGCCACAGGACTTTGGCAGCAGCTGGTTGGTCTTCACTCACAGCTGGAAGAAGAAGGCGCCACTAAAACAGACGTCATATAAAACAATTTTGACATCTTTTGTTGAGGACAATTAAGGGTCATTTATAGGTTTTGTTATTATTTTTACTACCATTACATTTCATTTCCTCTTGCTACTTTGTGTGAAGTTTGTGAGTACAGTATTTCTGTAGCTGCTGCTGATGTTAATGTTTATAAGATAGCTCCTTTAGCCATTCTTGCACTTTTTTTTAAGGTAAGACGTATTTTTTGCTCTACATTGTTGTTTATTACAATCAATAATTCTTATATATGTTCTTTTGCAAAAGTGCAATGATTTTGTTGCTGCTGAGCAATTGATCAACATTTTTAATGCCTGATATTTTGTAGATGGGAATGGTAAAATAAGCAGTTGACTTAAGAAAGAGGCTGTTTGTATTTGTATATTTTTGAGTTATTATGACTGTTGTTCCTCAGGCACCAAATGTTAATAAACAGTCCTGCATTTGAAATCTGCTGACTTGAGTTTTTATTTTTGCATTAGCTTTATTGAATTCATTGCTTGAATTAATTTGCACTGAAACTTGGTAAAAAAAAAAAATCGTGGTTGAAATTGAAATCGCAATATCTGCCAGAGAAATTGCAATACAACTCTTTTCTGGAAATTGTTCAGCCCTAGCCGATTGGTAAGAAGAACAGAATGATTTAGTGTGCTTGAATGCTTACCCGAGGTCCAAAAACACCACTCCTACAACTCCACCCTTATCAAGAAAAGATTTTATTTTCTCAATGAAGAGGAATGTAGCCATTTCAGTGGAATGCTTGGATCTGAAACCAAACTGCCCTTGGAAAGTGACCAGATGAAATTGAGAGATTAATGATTGAAGTAATAGGGGTAGTGAGGGTTGAACCTAAATCTTTGAGCATGTTCGTGTCCATTCCAAAAACATCCTTTGCTTTAGATGGTTTGAGTGATTGAATTAAATCAATAACTTTGGTCTCGGTTATATTTGTAATGGTAAAATACTGTGTTGCAGACAATGCAGGGTATTCCTTCCTTTGTTTTACTGTAGACTTATCAGATTTCTGATACAGATTCGATGAAGTAGTTGTTAAAAGCATCAGCATCTTTGAGCATCATTGATTTTACTCTAGTTTTGACTATTTACTCTAGTTTTGTCTGTTTTTTTAATCATCACTTGGTTAGTCTATTCTCACTTAGATTTTTTTTTCTTTTTGTCCATTCTGGATTTAACTTTTACAATATTAAATCAAAACCACACAAAATAAGTACAGCCTGAGATGTTATTTAAGTGTTTGTGTGTGTGTGTGTGGTGATTTCTATTACAGTTTCTGTCATTTTTCCTCTTGTGTTTTTGTAGCTGTGTGTGACGACACATTAAAACCTTTTTTTTTTTTTGTTTAAACCAGAGTGTAACAGTAGCATCCTTTTTCAGGATATAAAATGTCTTGTTTATTTGGCGTACGACTGTTTAAAGTTTTCAAAAATACCCATCAGTTTCTACCGTCATGTCTAATCGATTAGAAAAACCTGTGATATCGTCAACACCACATTGTGTGTCTGGTGCGTCGACATGGTTTGTTTGAGTTTTGTCCCTCTATAATGTGTAGTTTCCTTCGGGTGTTTTCTTATCTAATCCTGCTCTGTTTCTTTTCAGATGTGGTTATTTCCACTGCCTGCCACCCGACAGAGAACATCATCGCTTCAGCGGCTTTAGAAAATGACAAAACCATCAAGCTATGGAAAAGCGACTGCTAAGCCCTTTGGAGATTTTTGGGTCATTCATCTTTTTTTTTTTTTTTTAAATACTTTTTTCTTTTTTATTATTATTCAATGTTTCGTTGTAAGAAAAGAGGACTTTTTTTCTAACAGAAAGCCCCCGCCGGACGCTGGGGGGGTCTTTCAGGTAATGAAATTCAGCAAAGAGAACCAAAATGAGACAGTTATGGGCTGCACATTCAGTGTTTTAGGCCCTGGACATGTGAAAGTTTTCACTCGTCGTCTTTCTGTGCCGGTCTGAGACGTCTCATTCGGGGAGAAATGGTGGTTCTAGTTAATCTTCACCGTAACGTCAATAATTGTGTCTGGTGCTTTGGTCAGTTTGTCATTAATTATGACTTCGTATCAATTCAGTCAATAAATGCAATGTTTTTTGAGCCTGTATGTTTGTTTAGAACCTGTTTAATGCCTGTTGTCAATTCGCTGGGCAGATTTAATGTCACTGAAGTTAAAGGGTTCGTTATATGTGCAAAAGTATTGGGACACATTGAATTCAGATGTTTTTCAAACGGGTCTGGGATCCAATACAATGACAAATGTCACAGTATAGTTTTATATTGGGATACATATTGTATCGCGTTGATTAGTTTAAAGTATTATCTTTGCTTCCAGTGTGCCACAGATGATTTTCTTTCTCAACATTGATTTCTTTTTAAACCCATGACTGATTTTAAATGTTGTACCTCTAAATATTTAAAATATTTTTCATGCTCTGACTGTAAATGATTATTTACAACCACGTCTGCTTAGGAACAAAAATCTGCCATTAAACCGTAAGGAAATATTGATGATCTCACTATATGGACAAATGCTGTGGGACACGTCTGTCTTCAGCTGTAATATTTCCTGTTCACGATGATCCAAGATATAAACACCAATACTTATTAAAAGGTTAACGGAGACTTTTCTTGGTAGTATTATATTATTTACAGTCACAATTCAAATATTTTAGAAGTGTAGTCAGGAAAAAAGGAAATAAAAACCATCTGAGGCATTTTGGAAGCAAACATAATTTTAAACCAAACTAAGCAATACACTGATGTTTATCCCGATATAAAACTATTGTGACATTTGTCATTATTGTGTTGTATCCCAGACTCCTGTTAGAAAAGAAACACCTGTGTCCACATTCTTTTGTCCATATCGTGTACCTGTGTAATCTCTGTTTATTGCAACGGCGCCACCTAAGTGTTCTTTGTTCATCATTTGAAACGTCACATCTCATACTTCAATGTGGTGTGCCATACTATGCTGTATTTTCTTGTTTCCACGCCTGTGGATATTATTTAAAAAAAAAAAAAAAAGGCAACAAGCTGCAGGTTTACACGAGCACCACAGCTCCAAACAACCATTACTCTGCACTAACCGTCTCGGATGACTAACAGATGACAGTTTGACATTTTCAGAAACATCACATTGAAGTGAATTTCCCTCTTGTTCCTCTGCTTTTAATCGTGTGCGGGGGGAAAAAACCCTGAAACAAAATCTGAAAATCTGTAGTTTTGCGTTCTGGCCTTTGTACATATTCCACCGATATGTATGGTGATTTGCTTCCTCTGTCTTTACGTTCTCTTTGTTAGCGCTTAGTTCTGCACACAGAGCCAGACTGTTCTCCTGTCGCCCATCTGGGTTTTGTGGAACATGTTTGCAGCTTCAACCTGTGATTGAATAAAAGCCTGTTTTTTGTACGTTTTTATGAGGGTGTGGTGTTTGCACAGCGGCTGAGATGAAGGCAACATCCACATGTACGTTTTAGTTTTTTTAATAACCATTTTTATGTCCAGAAAGAACATCAGAACAAACCACAAAGAACAGATGACAAAATTCCATCTTTTAAAAATCGACAAAAAAATTATAATGAAAGACACCCCCGACTTGCAGCGACGGGGTCGAAAATGACAAAAGCAAAAGGCGACACAGTTACCAAGGTGCCAAAGCCAACTCTTCTTCTCACCTTTTTCAGTCTCATGCCCAATAAGCTTTTCCACAATGTTTACAACAGCCCACAGAAGAAAAGGGAAAGAACAGAGTACATAAGCAGGGATAAAATTACCTTTGTACAAAAATAGATCTTTTCTAAGTGTTTTTTTTTTCTCTTTCTTGAACATTTTTTACTGCCAATGCAACAAACAAAGCAGTGATTGTGTCACAAGCTCAGCTTTTTCCTGATAACATTTTTTACATACATTTGCCAAGCAACACATAACATCTGAGGGTTTAAAGTCTTAACCATGTAGTCATGTCATTACATTTAAGTATTTTTTTTTTAATCTTTGTTTTCTGAGGTCCCATAAATGGCTGAGAAGTTGGTTCAGTGTTTAAGAGCTGCTGCCATTTTTTTTTTTTTGCTGGTTTGACAAAGAGATTAATTTTAGAAGGTCAGATGCTTTGTAAAAGGAAAAAAAAAAATCTGTAAAATAACGCCTGCTTTGTGGAATAGTTTGGTCTTAAAGACTCATCTCCCTCTTTCAATATTGGAAATAGTCAAGGAACAGATCTGCAGATATATATTTATAAATATATACACATATACATATTAACAAAATATAGCTTTATGTTATAAAGCATTCCTGTAAGTAATCATTCTACGTGGGGGATTATTTCATTATGTGGTTGAGATCATTGTCCATTTCCGGGGGTGGAGGGGTGTTGCTGCACATTATCAACTATGGCTTAAATACACTGCGGTCACCGATTACAGTAAACTACGACAAGGAGACATCGGACTAAAGAGAAGTCCTGGTTTGAATGCATTTATCCAAAATGTGTGTGTGTGTGGGGGGGGGGGGGGTGTGTGACCCTGTCAAATACTTGAACATCTGTTTTTGTAGATTTTTTTTTTCATCTGGATTCATACCTGAAACGTTCCTCTTTGATACATTTTAAAGAGGAAAAGGGGGAAAATCCCTGTTTGCAGGAAAGTTTGGAGCAAGTCAAGGATCAGTATTTAACTTTTTATTTCTGTAATACTGTAAATGGAGCTGAAACTGGGAGTCAATACTGTCACCTGGATAGTTGTATTTTCTACTAAAACAAGCCAATACATTAAACGTATTGCATCCTTCCTCAGTCTAAATAATAGTAATAATAATAATTATAATGGATTTGATTTATATAGCGCAAACAGTGAGGTTTTTGAATAGGAGCATAGGTTATAATAGAAAGTGCCGTCGTCATCTTTTACCTTTTTCTTCTTTTCCAATGAAATACTTGTAGCAAAAGTTCAAGTATGATGTGGCAGTGCTGCGTCTGCTCCACTAGGGGGAGCTCACAGCTGCTGAATCCCCTCACCTGCGCTCCTCAGCCTAAAGCACCTGTGACTGAAAGTAAATGTTTGGAGTATCGACAAAGACACAGGAGATGATTTCAAGAAAAGAAAAAAGGAACAGAACACTGTCCTCAGAGGAGGCCTTTCAGAGGCGATGGCCTTGAGTCACCACTGAGAACCGACATAAGGTGGTTGGTGTCGTCCTTTCTTAGTTGCTTTGTGGAGTCTTGAAGGTGCCGTGACAATAACGGTTTATTAGTCACAGATTCGATAACAGTTCATTCAGATTTGTGCTCCGATCGTGTAAAATGTAAAGTTAAGGTTTTAACCCCGAACACTGTCCTCCAAGAGTCCACTGGGTCTGGACCCGGACGAGTCTGTCGGGTGTTTGGACTGGTTTAAGTCTGGATTAGACCAGATCTAAATGTCGTTGTAATGGTGTGGTGCTCTCTTAATCAAATACAAGAGTTAAGATGATAAAGAGAAACTTCACGGTGGAGTTTGAGGTACTTCTGTGATTGATTGGCATGTTTGGATGCTATAAATAGTTTTGTGGTTTGTCACTAAAATGTTGAAAATCCATCCCAGTGGGACACTTCAGACTCCACAAACCTCTATGGTTTTTATTAGATAATCGATGCATGCTGATGCTGATTTATTAACCCTCGAGTCCAGAGTAGCGACGAGATGTTTCTGAAAACACTTAAGCAAATAAATGATTATTAATGTAAAGTGTGTCCACGGGTGAAATGCAACTACATGACAAAACTGAATAAAAAGGCTGAAATCGGATCAAGGGAAGTATTTAGCGCCAACGAAGAGATCATTAGAGCAAAACCACATCCAATACAACCTGGTTTTGTCCATGAAAATAATCTGTCAGACCTTGTTTTATTTACACAAAACCTCTCGACGAAACAATCTTTGGAAATGCACTCGATGCATAGATTTGCAGCAGCTGCGGCATTTAGTGAAGAAGCAAAAAAAAAAAAAAAAGCATAACACGGGAATTAAATGTATATTTATACATAACAAGGAGATATTAACATTTCAGTTTGGCTCGAGCAACACTTGTTCGTCCAGAGAAGTGCAGAGACATAGAGAGAGAGAAAGAAAGAGAGAGAGAGAGAGAGAGAGAGAGAGAGAGAGAGAGAGAGAGTGTCGGGGTCTGAGGAGGAACAGGTAGAGAAACCCCCTCCCTGTTTACGTCGACTCTGTCATGAGGTTAAGTGCCAAGTAACAAAAAAACCAAAACAAAAAAACCAAAACAAATAATGGCTCTGCTGCAACAACTAGCGCTTCTGCCCTCATACTGTTAACGGTTGTAACGCGGAACGGGATGAAAAAACAAAAAAAAACAAAAAAAAAGGAGGTATTTGTGTATTGCAGTTAAAATGGAAACAAAAACATCAATACTGTGTTCGGTTGTAACTGTACAGGTAGATTTCAGGTCATTTTTCAACTCCCCTGCATTAAAATAATAAGAAAAAAACAGGCCGGATGTTTTATTTTGGGCTATTGTTTTTGAGTGCGGAGGTATAAATGGTATGTTGAAAGATCATGTGAGATGACAAAATGGAGAAGAGAAGTAGGAAAAAACAACAAAAAAAAGAGACACACACAAACAAACACACTATGCCTAAGTGTGTGTGTGTGTGATTTCTCCCCGGTGGACGTGAGCATGCACTCTCCCAACCAACTCTGGTGGTCGTATCAAAGGCCAAATGTTGAAACAGGACAGTGAAGGTTGTTTCTGTGCTTGCTGGTTGTGTAAACCCGCCCCCTTCCTCAACCTCTGACCGCGGGTGGTGTTCATGTGGTGTAAAGCTGAGTCCAATTGACAAAAGCGCTAAAACCAGCACAGGAGACTTACCCCGATTGTACACAACATGTTCTCAAGAGAACCCTTTTTCTGATTGGTGGACGATCATGGTGTCCTTGCACAGTGCTAATAGAGTAAGACATGGTTATATTTGTTGGAATTCAGACCTGAGTTGTGTATGTGTGTGTGTGTGTTTTCTGTAGGTTTCTTTTTTGTTTGTTTTTGCACATTTGCAGCCTGGTTTAACCCACCTCTGTTCAGACCAGAAGCTTCTAATCGGTTAGTGCAAGACCTGACGTGTTCAGTCAAGTCAGGTAGCAACGGTCGAGTCCCTTT
>JAPTHA010000005.1:34914011-34928121 GCA_029814585.1 Gymnapogon annona | reverse complement strand
AGAGCAACAAATGACAGAGAGAACCCTCTCAACTACTGTAGCGTCTCCCAATGAAGGCACCCAGAGCATTGCCTTTTAAAGGTTTTTATTAAATTCACACGGTCACTGTCGGCCGTAACCACGCAAAAAAAACCCATAGAAATGTACAGTATTCCGCTCACGAACACACGTCTCTTCTCTCCAGCTCCACACGCACACATACACAGACGTAGCCCGTCAACACAACTCCACGGTGTGTTCACTTACACCACGAAATTCCCAACTTCACAACTCCGGCCAACAGCACACACTCATTAGAACACAATAACTTCAAATAGAACATAACACTTTACAGTCCATTACAATATAGTACGTATATACAGCAGTGCACTAATAGTACACATGTATGCTACCATCCATCTAATCTAGGTTTATCAATTTCATATACAAATGTATTGCACCTTAACATAAATCCTTTTATTTTATTCTTGATTCCATTATTATAGTAGTGTACGTATATTTTTTTACACTGTAAATCTGTAAATTCTTTGTTATAAGTTGATTTCATTACGCCTGGTCATGTATCGTACTCTCACTCTCGACTCTTTTTTTTGTTTTTGTTGTTGTGGTTGACTCGCAAGCTGATTGGCTGAGAGACGCTTTACCCAGCATCCCTCCTTGCTAATGTTAACTCTCGCTACGTATTCTCGTGTGTTTTTTTTTTTTGTGAGCTTAATCCTTATGGATAACGGATAGTAAATCATCTTCATCATCTTCACCTTCATCGTACTGCACAGGTCTTTTCATGGTCATCTTCATTAATCAAGATCATCGCTCTCATGGTCAGAGTGAGTAGAACATATAATTACGTGTGCACGTGTCATATGAGAGAGAGAGAGGGGGTGAGAGAGAGTGTGAGTGATAGAATGTAAAATTAAATTATAAAACATTTAAAAACACATTACATACACAGTATTTACACATTATTGACATCTATGTACAATTACACGTATATATGCACGTGCATGTACGTATACACTCACGTACATCCGTCAGGGGTGGGGGTTGGGGGGTACCTAGTTCTCGGATTTTGTCTTTCGCGGGAGGGTTCTGGTCCCCATTAACCGTGAAAAACGAGGGATCACTGTATGCCACACAATCAGAT
The DNA here is from genome assembly GCA_029814585.1 of Gymnapogon annona. Taxonomy (NCBI): domain Eukaryota; kingdom Metazoa; phylum Chordata; class Actinopteri; order Kurtiformes; family Apogonidae; genus Gymnapogon; species Gymnapogon annona. The sequence goes on along the minus strand of JAPTHA010000005.1, from coordinate 34,926,977 downwards.
TTTTTTTTTTTCCAATACAATTCCAATTCTGTTGAAATAAGTCTGAAGTTAAGCTCAAAGAAAGTGGTAATCCTTTCAAATCTCATGTCTCTGACATCTAATTTACAACCTCTTTAAACCGCTGCAGTGAATAAGAGCTTTGTGTTGTCGTAGTTACCTGGGTTGAAGAGAACGATGGCTCGAAGGCACCCCAGTTCTGTCTTATCCATCTGCATGTCCCTCATCTTTGACACCAGTTCTGTGAGCACCCTGAACAACAACACAAAAAGAGACAAGACAAGGCCAAAAGTTAAACATTTATTTCAAATAAAACTACAATTTCTGGTTTGTTTTTAACCCTTCCTGTCTACTGGCCTTTGGATACAGGGCTACAGAGTCTATCATGAGCTACAGGAGGCTGAGCCAGTAAAATTAAGTGATAAAAAAATATTTATGTCCAACAGTAACATGAGCAAACTGAAATATCTTTTGAAAACTCTGTAATTTTAACAATATTATGCTTCAGGTCATCATTTCCACATGTGCACTACAATGTACAGATCACTGTGAATTTTCAAATAAATAAAGGTATATCTAATCTAATCTAAATACATGAAACCTTTCGTAACACATAAAATATTGAAAAAGGTAATATAATTTAAGATAAGATCAAATAATAGTCTGGTCTAATGTGAACCCTGCCTTCCCCCTTCAGTAGCTGGGACAGACTCCAGCAACCCCCACACCCCGAGCAAGAATAAAGTGGTTTCAGAACATGAATGAATGAAGATCAGATAAAGTAAGATCAAATAAGATGAGTTAAAATATACTCTGTATTGCCCCAGGGGTACATTAAACAAACGAATACAACAGTGCAAGACAGCACACTTGCAACACAATGGAATAAATAAAAATACAAATACACGTCATTTGTTAACATGACAAAAAATATTTATAATAATAAAATAATAATAACAAATAAAGTAAGAAGTGTGCTGTAGGTGACTGATAACTGAGTGACATTGACAGATGAATTCCACTTCTCTCCTTTCATTCATATTTGTTCAGGTTATTCATGTTTTTTGCGAAAGAATAGTTTGGAAATGTAAATATGTAACATTTAATTTGAGTTTTCTGTACTAAAACAAAATCAAACACTTAGAGTTGCTCATCTTTCTAAGTTATTATGAAAGTATTTTACAGGTCTGTCTCCATATCATATTGGTGTGGATGTGGAACTAAAAGGATTCTAACATCATTCATTAATCGTTCATAACTTCAGTTTTATTTTTGCATTCGACAAACTCATCCCAAGGATCCGATTTGAGTCTTTGGCTGGCCTGTTTTAGCCCACGGGCCATATGTTAGCCCCCCCCCCCCCCGCCGTGATCTTAAAGTAAGTACTCCAGAGATCACAGGAAAGAACACACTGCACATCTGAATTATCCAGATCCAGACAATGGCATTAAAATACATTTGCGCCACAACGCAGCTCATTGCTATTTAAAAACAAATACACACCAGCGCACACGTACACACGCGGCCCACATTGGCGCAGTTAGATGAGTGGAAAAGTTTACAGCCCTGCAAAGTCATTATATTTAGTCCATGGTTTTCATAAAAGGAAAGCCACAGCGTAAACACACTCTGTAATCCAACACTAGCGCGGCAACTGTCTGTGAGTGACATCAGCAGTGGGAGTGTCAGAGCGTGGAGTCGCTCGAACTCCTCACCCCTCTTTGACTCGGTCACACCCTCTCCCCGGCACTCTTTATTTTCCCTCGCTCTGTTTGCCCCTCCTCCTCCTTCTCTTCCTCCTCCTCAGATACTAAAGTCAATTGTAGCTCTTAGCTCATTCTAATTCAATTTGCTCCGAGGGACAACGGGGCTAAAAAAGAAAAGGGGGGGGGGGGGGAGAAAAGACTGGAGCGTTTAAGTTAATCAGTCTCTACATTCGTGTGGTGCAGAGAGAGGAGTAGATAAAGAAACATTATCGGTACTCTGTATCTTAATGCTTGCCACAGTTAATGCTGGGCTGTAATACGTCCTGTAGGCTGAGACGCTGGTGATCACAGACCCAACAAAACAAAAACAAAAAAAAGAGAACAGATTCATAGTCACAGACACGGTGATTGTCTCCTTTGTTTGATTGCAACAAAAAAAACCTTCGATAAAACAGACTCCTTCAGTTCAAATGGAAGAACAACTCAAAGGGTTTAACCCAGAGGTGGGCAAACTACGGCCTGCGGGCCACATTTGGCCCACCGGTCTTTTTAATCCGAGCCGCCGAAAGAACAGAATGGTTCAAATTATATGATAATTGTGACTGCATTCATTTGAACTTGTCCTGTAATGACTGGTGCTGCCAGTAGGTGCCGCATTCACCTTATTACCGCATCTGATTATTGCCATCATGTCACGTGTCAGTGTCTCTCAGCGTCGCAGGAGTTCTGTTTTTTTGATGGAGTTGTTGCTAAATCGCCACAAGCTAACCAGAGTAAATTACACCCGACGGGAAATCCGACACAGAATCAACGTAATGTACAGTCAGACCTATGAAGGACACTACGGTTTCCATGAAAGAGCATGCAGACACGTGAATACGAATTCAATTTATGTAAAGTATTTCAACAAGTGTGGGAGCTCAAACGAGCTCCCAGACCAGAGCAGTTTTTAATTACATTATCCCTCATATTTTGTAGTTTTCCATGTAAATTGTGTGTTTTCCTATACTTAACCCATAAAAACCAAAACAGCCTCTGGCGACTAAAACCATCTACTGATTGAAAATGTTCAATCCCTGTTTATACACTAATCCTATCAACACATGTCAATAATTGGTGTAAAATACAGTTATTCATCTTTTCATGGTCGTCAGAAATGAACCACTTGGACGTTCAGAGGCTCTGTAGTTACCATGGAAACACTGACATCTTCTACAACATTGATTCACCAGTAAAACCCATGGAGTTGAATCAATGACTGTGGATGGAGACACTGGAACCTTTTTGTGTTCTTCAAACAGGCCTCAGAGATCCTGTGTTTAATGGGTTTTAAGCTGACATTACATTCTTATTGTTCTATGACTAATATTTGCGTTACTGACAGTCACGCTTGCTCATACCCGAACCCCTGCACACATGAACCACACATCCAGTCATTTACATCTCCCTTAGGATAAAATATACTGTATTTGAACACTAATTACACATTTGACTGACTCTTTACAAATATTGACAAAGCAAATAACAGCAGTACAATTGAAAAAGAATCAGAGTTAAGGATTAATGAGGAATTATAGGAGAATTAATTATAGGATAATTCATCATTTATTACAGTCACATTTAAGACATTTTAAGGACACTCCACCTTACCCTCTGTAGCTTTCTTACATATGTTTTAACTCAATTAAACTTGATATGTTTTCCTTTTAATGCATCAAAGGACGGTGGAAGGAATGTAGATCACAAACAATAAATGTGAGTGTAGAAGTAATAGCCCATTGAATCAGTCCCGATGGAGAATATTCACAGCAAAACATGGATCCAATTGTAGCCGATGGCTCATATTAGGCCTCTCAACTAGAATTACTGATTTTGAGGGAAAATAAGGCACAAAAAACTACAGAGGCCACCTTAAAATAACCCCTTTTTACGGTTAGTTCGGTGTTCAGTTTCAGATGTATGATTAAGTATTTGACTTTGATGCTCAGTTCAGTGGTTCAGTTTCTATTGCTGCTTTGTCCCTGGACATCAACTTTCCTGGCCTTGACATAGTCGGACTTGGCTCACTTTGGCCTCCAGTGCAACGCATTTAACTACGGCAGGTCGTCATGGCAACATAGCGAAAACAATAGTTAAGTTGTCTTCAGCACAACTGCAGCTACACGTGAGTCAACAGCGTAGGAGAAGGGAACTTAAACACAAGTTAAAATATATGCAAAAACATTCATTTTCAGGTGAAAGTGAAGGTTGGTTGTCATAGCAACATAGCAAAAACCACCGTGATGTCTTCAGCGTGATAGTGTCAAAGGATGAAACTTAAACTGTGGGGTAAAACCTATTTGAAATGCAGGAATTTTCATGTTAAAGTTGAGGTCGGTTGTTGTAGCAACAGAGCAAAAACCATTGTGATGTTCTTATCCGCGTGACTGCAGCTACTTGTGACTCATCAGCGTAGGAGGATGAAGGTATAACTTCAAATATATGGGGAATTTTTTTTGTTTTCATTTTTAGGTGGTTTTATACACTGATGCCACGACAATTATTATTGACTGGTCAAGTCTATCATCAACGTGCCATAGCAGACATAGACTAACTGCGCCCAAACAGTCCCTCACTAGTGGAACTCATACACTTATCTGCTGTAACTTCTGTCTTAAACGAAAGGGGCTGAATTCATTTATCTGTATCAAATATAGTTCACAGTGTCCTTTTCCATATTCAGTCTTCTGCGTTTTAATACAGTTTCAGCTTCTGCTCTGATTACTGCAGTGTATCACTGTATTTAAATGACAAATAATGACTTTATTTAGCTTCCCCTGAAGTGGACAGAGCAGATAAGGCGCTGACAAATGAAACACGAATTATGAAAATGCAAAACACCATTAAATGCCTTATTCTATATTAGGGGAATCTGAAAAACCTGGTTTGGAACAGGCAGCAGAAACACAACGCAACACACTGAGGGTGATAGACTGTTTTTCTTCCTCTTTTGTCTCAGACGTGTAACTTTACTGATGGACTGTATTCATCTCCTGTAGTCCTTATCGACACATGTGAATTCATCCCAACTGCATGTGCTTTATGGACTCAGGGACACAGAACTACATAAGACTGAATACAGAGGAATGAACAAGGAACAGAGAAGAAGGAATAGAGTTAAACCACAAAATAAAGTCAAAGATATAATTTACAGCAAACATGACCATGGACAAAAAAATTTGAGAGGCTGATGTTTGATTCATTTGTTGTTACAATGATCCTACAATTTATTAAGTTTTGTGTTATTTTTTTAAACCAAACTGCAATCGATCATTTTTGTAATTTATTCACTGTTCGACACAACTAGTTCCTCCCAGCACAACTTTTAAACAAAACAGAACACTTTAAATTTTTCTGGTCTCTACTCTTTTTTTTATTTAATTTTTTTTTATTTACTTTGCAACACATTGTTTGCCTCTGTTTCTTTCAGGATGTCTTTCTGTCAGACAGCGTGATTCTCTGGAATGTCAATAACAGCCAGTAGGGCAGATCCTGCACCCGCTGCGTCTCGACTTGTACAAGGATTTATTCATTTTTTTCCCAACATTTTCAGTGTTTGGCTGTTACTCCCGATGCATAAAAATATGCTGTACATATTTAATGTAATGGTAGAGGCGACACCTGTTCTGTTGTTGTTGTTTTTTTGACAACGCACAGTTGTAAGTCATGGCTGAGGTGCAACATTTCACTGTAAATGTAAAGTATATGGTATTATGGAAAAAATGTGACAAATACACACAGGAGAGTCAAAGGAGTATAGAGGAGCTGTGAGAGGCTTTAGAGTAAGGCAATATGATATAGGTATATAACATACCTTAGTAAAAAAAAAAAAAGATACCACTTCTGGTTATACTTATATTGACTTATATTTAACATGGCATGTTACATTACAGAAACCGGTACCGACTTATATTACATTTGAAAAACTGTTTCTTATTAACCCATAAAGACACAGTGCTACTTTTGTGTCAGGTCCCAAACTTATTTCTTTGTCTATTCAGCCGTTCTTAAAATGAATTATCACCGTTTATGATCATACTATGCTCTCGCTGTTTTTGTGTTTTTCAGTGAAAGTCATGTGTTTTCATCTATCGAATTTACTGATCATGTACGTAGATGTTCATAAAAAATCAGATAAAATTTGATGGTTATTATATCAGAAACGGATGAAACTGAAGAAAAAGTGACTTTTTCAGTCAAATCCGTCTTTAATTGAACATAAACCCAGTGTGTCCATCCACTGTCACTGATTCGTCTCCATGGGTTTTACTGGTGAATCAATGTTGTAGAAGATGACAGTGTTTCCATGGTAACTACAGAGCCTCTGATGACGATGAAAAGATGAATAACTGAATTTTACACTAATTATTGACATGTATTAATAGGATTAATGGTTCAACGGGTATTAAACAGTTTAGATCAGTAGATGGATTTAGTCACCGGTGGATGTTTGTGTCTTTAAGTAAATTGCAAAACAGCGAAGACTTATTAATTATTTGTTGCCGCTACCTATGAGTGTGAAAAAAAAAAAAAAAAATCACACTCTGTGAGAATACAATATAAAAATGTAAGACATGAGATAAGTGAGAGAAAAGAGTAACCTGTCAAAGATGGCTCCCACCCCGGCACTATGGGCGCTGTTACGGTGCACGTGCAGCCCGGTCGCCAGCAAAATCCCGTCTTTAACCGCTATTGAACGGTGTGAAAATGATGCAATGAGGAGTTCATTCCAACCTGAGACAGACAGAGAAAGAGAGAGGAAAAGTATGGGGTTAAAGAAAAAGAAAACACACACACACACACACACATACAGGGCCAATTCCAGTACAAAAGTTCACACAGCATTCACCCTAAATGAAAGTGACAACAAAGGTGGAATTCCAATGAATCAATGAAGCTGTGCGGTAAAAGCGTGCAGCTTTCTGGAGTGCAGGCATCAGGTTATTACTAAGACACTTGAATTATGCTTTATAAAGCGACAAGCGTGTAAAAGGGATGAACCGCGCCTGCCATCACAATGAAGACAACGGGCTTGACGTGCCAAAGCAGGGGCCGACACCGGGAGTAGTGGAGACACAAGGAGGCGGCGTGTGAGTGACAGGGCTCCTTTAACTGTTCTGCCTGGCAACACTCGCCTCTTCTCCCCTGAGTTGAGTTGAGTATGAGAGGAGCTGGGATGCTTTTATCTGTGATACAGCAGAACTAAAGTGGTTATTTATAGAAAACCTGAGAGCTGAGAAGAGACGAGCTCTCTAGAATAATGTCTCTCTCTCTCTCTCTCTCTCGCTCGTTTCCTGAAGTCTCTCCATCATCATACCTGCCAGGGATAAGGAATGATGGCTCAACTGCTTCTTCTTTTTTGTTTTGTTTTTTTCCCCCAGCTATTGGATGGGTGTGTAATAGCATTTTTTCTCTAGGTGGATTTAGAATATAAAGGAGTGATTTGGAGCGTCGGGCAGGCAACAGGGGTAGTGTGTTATGAGAGAACGCAAAAGACCCCGGTGTTTGAGACGTTAAAGAAGACCTTTGACACTAGAGCCATGCTCCACAACACTGTATGCAGGTCTTCAGTATTTAAGTTTTACTTGGAGTCAATGAATGCTCTGATTATAAAGAAGAAAGGTTAGGATGACTGAAATGCTTCACGATAACATGATAACATTCATTCATTAATGATGCTACAAAATAGAGATATTTAGAATTTTTTCATTTAAAAAAGTGTTTTTCTGTAAAATTATAATATATTTTTTTAAGAAAATGCTGTAATTTTATGGGATTGAACTCAAAGAAGGGATGTATGTATGTCAATCATTTGTTTTTACCTCCAAAAAATACTTAATTCTCTATCTGGAACAAAATACCTCATTTCCAAAATGGTAAAGTTATAACATTTAATCTCTCATGTATACAAGAATACCACTAACTGTCAAATGTACTTCTAAATAATTTCCCCCCGAAAAGTCGAATGCACTAATAGCAATACCAAAATACCAATAGGTTCACCACTACATTCAAAGTGGTGAGAAATGAGAACAGATTTTTTATTTTTTTTTCAAATATTAAAACTTTCAAATATTTGTGGTCATAGTCTGGCTTATTATTCCTTGTATATGTTACCTCAATATTAGTACAACCTCTTTTTATTATAATGACATATTATACTTTATCTTTATTCTAATAAATCTATAGCTATATTTAAAATATACTGTACGTTCCAGTTTGTTCAAAGTGCACATAATATTTTCACATTTTGGTGTAAATATACAGCGTATGATGAAAAAGTTGTATCGAATTATATATACAGTATTTAGAAACTTTTATGACAGAAAAAAGTCAAATTTAGTAAAGGACAATACATTACATTGTGACATTTCACACCAATATATGACATTTCATTGACATTACGTGGACTTGAGAAATTAAAACATGTTTTCTATTTATAATTTGGATGGAAATAAATTGGATGTTTTGTTTTCCTGTCCATGCTGTTGTATATAACGTGATGACGTTTTTCCACAGACCTGCTCGTAGAAGGATGACCTGGTCGTCCAGTGGCAGCTCTGAAAAGTGGGGGATCCTCTTGGCCCACTCCACTAGCGTGAAGAGCTGCTTGTCTGCTGCCTGACAGATATTTGTCACCGGGTCGTTGGGCTGCGGGGAAACGGAGACAGACAGACAGACAGAGGCAGTCAGATGCAGGTATGCATTAAAGGAATAGGTGTCATATTTATGTTTTGGTCTGAGTGTCTGTCTTCTGGCGGTGAGCCCGGTGTCAGGTTGAGCCACCAATCACCGCACACAAAAACACTCACACACACACATTAATAGGCCTCGGATGATGTGAATAATATCCTTTGAAGAGGAGCAAGTAAGACAAAACAAACAGTGATTCTGTCCCAGCTTGTGGAGGAAATACCCGCAGTGAGCTGCATGTTAAAAATGACTTTCACCTTCAGCAGACTGGCTCTTCAGGGACCTTTTAGTCAGAGCACAAATCAGCCTTCTGGACAGTTAGTGGAGCTCCAGAGGCCCCTCCTGACAGTCTACTGACGCTTCAGAACAGAGTGAGCGCTTAGCCGCTCAAATGAGACTTTGTTACCAAGCTATAAGGATGCTGTGGAGAATTGGAAACCTTTATTTTTCTTCCAAATGTTATATTAAAGCTCAAGGTGACAGGTGAGTGACTGGACTCACAGGCCATCTACGACACCTGACGTCTAGAATTCTATACATTTTTAACCATATATACCAAATGTAAATGTCTGTTTACTCACCTGTTTTTACTATTCGTGTACACGGATCCTCCATAGGTTCTTCCTAATCACCAAAAGTACATCATCTGCATGGTATTTCATCAATTTGTGTCATAGACAAAAATATTAAATACTCAATAATAGATGCTTTTTTAGCCCTTTTAATCCCATGTTTGCAATGTAAACAAACCAGAGTTTTAGATTAAATAAAGAAGAAATACAGTAAAATTGGATTACTTAGTTTTGGATTTTGCACCCTGGCATATTTCAAAGATAATGTGGATTTTAGTAGCTGGGTCAGAATGATATATATAGATATATAAACGTGCAAAAATGAGCAACTTCTGAATTCTGACCCAATACAAACTGTGAAAAATATTTGCACTTTTTGAATTGATATTAATGCATATAAACACAAGTCTTGATGATAGTGGATGACCAGATGAATCCTGCTACCTGAGACTTCCTTAGACCTCTGGAGGTGAGACACAGACAGCAGGAGACTGTTCAGACTCTTACATATGCACAGACTGTAGCTCTGCTCATGTGTTTGATCTGAATGCTTGTGAAATGCCTCTCTTCACCATGGACTCTAAATGGCTTTGGAAATGTGATCTCCGTCCTTGTGGAAACAGTAAATTAATTTTCTCATCACACTGTCAGGTTAAGATTCCCATTATTCATGTGGCTCCACAATCATCCATCCATTAATAAATATAACCATGGGATGGCGCTTGGAAAGACTTCCTCACACAAAGGGGACTTGACAGAAGTATGTTGAGTCTTGGATATAGTATTTCCCATGTTTACTTTAATCCTTCAATCATTTGAGGCTACTTTACCACTTGTATGTCTTCCAGTTTCCATTCATGAACACATGGGTCCCTTTGGTCATGAAGTTTTCTTATCTCCACTTCTGCAGCTGAGGAAATTATTATACTGTTATACGTAGTATTTTATAGCACAAATATATGTAAAACCTTTCTCAACAAATTTGTGCCAGTAAAAAGAGTGACTCTTAATCTGTCTATGCACAAGAAGTTATGAATGTGGAAAAAGTAATTGATAACGCCGTTTTAATAGGATTGGCAGGTTGAGATGTGTGTTATTTATGTCCATATAGTTTATGAACATCAATATTTCCTTAACGTTTAATGGGAGATTTTTCTTCCTAAATGAGACGTGAATAGAATTAATAGTTGTAGTAGAATATGATTATTTTACAACATACAACATTTAAAATCATAGTGATGAATAAAAAAATATATTATTGTTAAAAGAAATTGTGTAAAAATCATCTCTGAAGTATTTTGGAAGTAAAGATAGCAAGTTAACCCAAACTAACAAATGTAATGATATTTATCCCAATGTAAAATTATGACATTTGTCATTGTTGGAAAAGAAACACCTGAAATCAATGTGTTCACATGCTTTGTTCATATAGTGTCGGGATATTCCCTGTGCTCAGTGATTATGCAAAGCTGTGACATGTTTTCTTCGTGACAAATTGTAAATCCGTGTTTATATCTTTTATACACAATGGCAGGAGTAGTAAAGGCCCAACCTTTCCTCCTTCAAGGGGTTCTGGAAGACACTTTGTTGACTGTAAAATGTAAATTCATCTCATAAAAGAGTCCTTGGCAGCACTGTCAATCTCTAACCAGTAATTTACCCTCATCCCCTGACTGTGTACCCTCCATGTGTGTGTGAGCGAGCAAAGCCTTGGTGCACATGCTCCGGTGCATAATTTAAAATCAAGTAAACATCCTTAAATTCTAAACGTCCCTCTGTGAACTCACACTCTGACAACAGGAGTTGGAAAACTTCTCCCCAACTTCCTCGTCTAAATCCCAGCGATCGATGGTGAAAGCTCGGAGGATCCAACATCAACTGGAGCTCTCAGGAGAAGATTAGTTCAAGATGAAGGAGAAAACTCACAATCTCTTCTCCTTTCTTTTTTTGTTTTTTTTTTCCCCTCTCTCCTCACACACGGGCCAATGCCTATCACATCTCCTGCATGTTCCCTCCCCACGGTGACTGCACTATCACAGTTGTACAGCAGGAATACAGTAAAAAAAAACAACAAAAAGTTATAGTAGTCACAAAGCCTACACTGTTTTGGAAAATGAAAGCCTTCTTCTTCGGGGGGCGGGGGGCGGGAAGAAAAGGAAACAGGCATCTTATGAATATTTCAGTATCTGATCTCCATGGGAGATGTGGACGGTGCGGCTCAGTGCGAAAAGATTCCCTCTTGAAAACACATAAACCAGAACTGACTAATTCATTCTAAAAGGGCAGTCGGAGACACACACAAAAACAACCCAGTAGAAGCGGGGGTAGGGGGTAGGGGTCGTCAGTGTGTGTTGTGGTCAAGGCACATTGCCTCACAAGAACACAAGTCCCGGGGTTGTGGTTAAACATGGCGAGGCTCATGAATGTTGAATGGCTATCGTAGCCGTGTTTACACTGACCTGCTTTCCCTGCGCAGATGACAGGGGAGAGGAGCTTACACTTTTCTGCAACAATCCTCAGGCATCACATTACTGTACTTACTGTTCAAGTCACAAAGCAGCATTTAGACCAAGGAGAACCTCGAGTGGGGGACACATTAACCTTAACATACGGACGTCCACCTGGGAATGTGTTCACAACTCATGCAACTGTACAAACACCGTTGCAGATGCACCCGTACAGGAATATTTCCAGTGTATGTCTCCTGTAAGCAGGTTTTGTTAAATGATTGCCACAAACAAATCAAAGACTTTCCAGCTGCGGACGCTTCGGCAGTGCAAAGAAATACCAGGCTTACATACGGTCCTATGAAATTTTCATCACTCAACGGGGGGGGCGAAAGATTTGCCTTTCAATTTTTCATTATTTCTCTTCAACCAGACAATACTAGCGTGACAACAGAGAGAAATTGGGTTCTCATACAGATTGGTATTTGTCATGATGGAAATGAGCGCACCACTTTTGTTCGTTGTTTTTTTTTTTTTAGATTAAAAAAAAAAAAAGGAAAATAAACAGTCCTCACATGTTGGATGTGGAGGATGAATCATCAACTAATTATCATGTAAGTTACAGAAACAAGTCCCGCTTCATGTTTAGGGCAAAAACTTTTTTTTTTTTTTTCGAAATAAATGAACGAACAGACATCCCAGAAGTAATATAAAGACTAGAGAGAACGAGCGAAAGGGAAGGAACCTCTCCTCTTCCACAGAAGGGTCTCTCCTGGTCTGACGGGAGGCACATTACTAACGCCTGTTTAACTCCTGTTCTAGGTCACCATGAGATAAACAGACTTGATTCAACGGAGCCAGACCCGGACCATTACACAGTGCCGGTGGCCTATTCATGCTGTACACTCATGACCTGAGCTCTGTGATTAATTATAGCACGGGGCAGCGCCTCTCAATGGGCACCTCGCAGGGGGGAGGGATTTGCAGAAGAGGGGAGTCCTCTTGGCCCGGGCTGACCTGATCCTCTGCCAACCCTCTGAGAGTCTGCAGGGTTAAAGGGTCACCGCCCCCAAATAAGACATTTGAATGTGTAACAACGGAGCTCTGCCTCCTGCTAGTCACGCAGGTGCCTCAGCAGACCCGAAGGTTTGGGCTCTTAAATAATTTGGAATACATGTTTAGGTTTATGGCTTCATGCATAAGTTATTTTCTTAGTGTTCAGTTAAAATGAACTCATTTAACCCTTAGAGTGACTGAAACTTACACTATTGAATTAGTGGGTCAAAAATAACCTATGTGAAAATGAAAGTGTTTTCATTTTAAAAATAATCATTTGCACAAAAGGATGAGTTCATAAATTCTATTTCTAATAATGAAATGTTTTTATATTTAGAAATTTTAAGAAGTAAAACATAGTGTGCTACCAGGACTATGGTATTTTATTTATTAGTTATAGTGCAGTGGGCATGTCAATGAATGTGTGGAGGCTGTGACTTTATGTTACAGGAACTC
>JAPTHA010000005.1:34825029-34836131 GCA_029814585.1 Gymnapogon annona | reverse complement strand
AGATAGATAGATAGATAGATAGATAGATAGATAGATAGATAGATAGATAGATAGATAGATAGATAGATAGATGCACACACACACATATAGGTATATATAGATATAGATAGTATACATGTGTATGTGGACGCTGCAAAAAATCAACATAAATACTATAATAGATAGAAAACAGCATCTATCAAGTGTCAAGGACACTGATCTATCCAGAAACGTGCCGGGGAAAGTCAAGGTGTCTGCTCCAAACATACATGCACATACACACATTTCATACATGTCAAGTAACATGTATGAAATGTACAATATTTTGATCAAGACAACACTGAGCATTCGAAGTTGGAATCCGATTGGGGACTTTACTTGGATAAATAGTGGGTAACGGAAGATCTACCAACAAGATGGAAGAGCTAACAGCGCTAACCATACTGTAGCGGGAGTACAAGCAGAGCAGCCGCCTGCGGTTAACGGAGACCTGGGTCACGGACAACACACTGGACTCTGTCGTAACTTTATCTAACTGGTATCTAACTGGTGAGAGCGGACCGAAGCGCGAGGGAGAGTGGTGGAGGAGAGGGGGAGGACTAGTGATGTATGTGAATGAGAGATGGTGTAACGGACATCTGTGAAGGAGCGGCGCTGGACCAAAGACTTTAATCTGTTAGCGGTTAGCGTTCAGCCATACCACTTAGCCCGGGATTTTCACACATTATTGTGTTAACTGTTTATATCCCGCCTCGGCCGGCGCTACGTTGGCCTGCGAGGACATTCACACCACCATCTCCCAGCTCCAGACGACACATCTGCAGTCCCTCATTGTCTTCTCTGGGGACTTCAATCATGCATACTATCTATGTTGTACAAGAATTCAATTGATGTATATCTGTCTACTTTGTTTTTCTACTCTTTGCATTTAGCTGCTGTAATCTGAAATCTCCCCTAGTGGGACAATAAAGTATCTGATCTATACACCATCTATACATCCATACAAAGAATTAGTTAAACTGAGATGTGTTCAATGGACGAAGAAAATGCAAACATTTGTGGTTCAGACCTTGAATTAGATCTAGGTATTTGATAGCAGTAGAACAATACTGTGTGGAATATCACTGGTTCATCTAACTGTCATGGATGAAACATCTTATTTTTTGGATGATTTTCTGATTTGGACCAATAGAGTCAACTCCATACAAAGGAAAAGTAAGGCTTTCATACTTTTTAAAAGCAACAAAATGAGTCATTCTCCCATAGTCTCACTCCTGAACAATGATCCCTTAGACCAATCAAAAGGTTTCTTTATTGCTCAGAAGGTTTTCCGATGATGCAACGATGCAGGACACGTTTGCTGTGACATTTGTGCTGGGAGTCATTTTCTGGAAGGTCCATTTCCCCAACGATAAAACCCATATTTCTTTTTGCCTGTGCCTTTCGTGGCCTGGATGCCCATGAATTACGTGTTGAGATTGGCCACATGACAGAAGCCAAATAAAGTGGGTGTTATGATTGGCACCCGCAGCTACGCTTGAGAGAAACAGGTGTTGTTCATTGGCTCACACGTATATGCCCATAACTGCAGAGCCATGCGATTGGCGGAGGGAAGACACCACCACTCTAAGAGGAAGCCGCCTATGCCGGGCATGTTGGTGGGCATGGGGTGGGCGAGGAGAGAAGGGGGAGGAGGTGGAAGGGAGGGCAAGAGGGAGAGAGGGCGCCACAGAGTACAGACCACCTGGATCACAGGCCTCAAAAGCCGGACTGACAGAGTCAATATGAACAACAGTGAACAGAAGACAGCCAGTCTGCTGACTTCCCCTCTCTTGCATTTTCACTGGCTGCTCTCCAACAAACACACACCGTCCAGCAAGACTTTCAAAAAGGGCTTCAGCTTGGGTTTTTCCACCTTCTGAAGGGAGTTTTTTTTTTTTTCTTGCTCTACTCGGTAAAAAGGTGGATTAACAGACTCGAACACCAAGAATGGACTGGAATTATTGGGGCTATATTATTTCTTAACGCAGGCTCAAGAGAATAGCAGCGTGTTAAGAGGTGAAATCTGAGTACGTTGAGTCAAACACCAGTACAATGACAAGAACAAATAAACATCAGGCCCGGAGCAACAATCTCAGCTTACGATCAACAGAACACACTGTGGAGATCAGTGACATTTGGCAATTTGTTTGGCATTCTTCCCCAACGGCCACAAGAAAACCATTTGCAATTATATTTCACTAATGTTAATAAAAGGGGCTTGTAATCTGGAGGTGAAGTCACAATATAAAAGGAGTGAAAAAAAAATTCCTTTCAGTGCTTACAATATGATGTTGCCTAAAACTGCAAAAAAGGGGCATTTGTCTGCACACGATTACAGATTTGTTAATAAAAATGAGAATGAAAATATATGTAGAATTGAGAAAAGTTACAAGCAAGTGTAACAAAACTATAAAAGAGCTCTTTTTACTGAAAAGGAAAACAAATAGTAGCATTAACAATTATTAAGCACACTATCTTACATGGGAATTAATTTTGTCAAGTGTATAAAGAAGTATTGAAAGCGCTACATTGTGGGAGGATGTGTTCATGCAGTGTAAGATCCACTTGGGGTGTCACACGTTAATAAAGCCTCAGGTTCTGTCATCCCCCGCCTCCCAACCCAGTCCTTTACCGTGCACAACCCTGACCTGAGCTGACCCAGACATTTGGCCTCAGTCACGTGTCGGCAAGGGCATCCCACACGAAGCCAAAGGACCCATTTCTTCGCCTTTTTTTCCTGCAAATATTCATCATTTTCTGACATCTCCTCTCTTTCTGTGTTTTGACATGACTTATTTGTCCTGCCCCCGTGACCCTGCATCCTCCTCCATGAGATCATTCTGCCATGACTAAGGGGCGTCCTCGGGGTAAAAAGGGTGTGGGATTCCTCTTCATTTCCTCGTTTGGCTACAAGTGTACTGCGTGAGTGTGTGTGTGTGTATGGAAGGAACAAGAGAAAACATCTAAACATCGACAGTGATGAGAGGCTGAGAGTCTCTGCCAACTAAAGGGAGGAAAGGGGGGAGGGGGGAGCAGTGACAGATACTGTACTCATAGCGCTCCTTATTACCACACACACGCTGAAATGTTTTATGTGATAAGCTGATGTTCAGGACGTCTATCTTTAAGCTGAGGGAGACCGTGTTGTCCCGCGGCGGCAGTGTCGGAGTGGGACGGTGAGGAGGACAGGACCCCCGCAGTCACACGTTGCCTCTAGAGATAAGTCATGGATCTTTCACAAACACACACATTCACACAGATATCCCACCCACAGAGACATGATTAACATGCCAATTAGACCAGGAAGAAGCAGGCCTGAAAGACTCCCCTTTTTTTAAAGCCATAAATAGAATTCAAACACACAAGCAAACATTTCTGTGTAGTTACACAGTTGTGCATGAGAGCACATCACACATGAATGCATACACACAGATACAGTGAAACAAACCAGAGCTTCTGATGCATATCTGAAACTGTGTATTCATTTCCATCCACCCACACAATATATAGATTTTGCCTGTGGTTATGAACGCCATTGGCTTTTTATTTACTTTCTTCTACTAATTATGTGAAAAATTGAGGTTGAAGTGGCACAAAGAGACACCAAAGCTATAACTCTATTATTTTAATTTAATTTAATATAATCTCTCAATAATAGCAGGAGTGAAGCTATTAGAGATCAACTCTCATTTCCAAGTGCCATAAACATTCATCTAGTTTTTTCAGAATTCTGCTGTGGTTTAACTGGAAGTTGAAATAACAAATTCATGCACAAGACCATTTTACTACGACACCCCTCCTGATGTGCCCTATGGGATATAACTTTGGGAAATAAACACATGAATCATGCCAATATTTACAAGTATGCAACTTGTTATTTAAAATATAAATTTATCAGTCAAGAAAGCCAAGATTTTGAAGAGAGATCTAGTATCGTGTTTAAACAATTGAATGGACTGCATCACAAATCAGCTCTAGAATTTACAGCTGTGTAGTCTTTATTTTTGTGGATTTCCACATTGATACTTCAACAATTTAATAAAAAATGCTGCTCCCGTAAACCTGTCAAACATCATATTTGTAAATGATGCATTATTCAAATTCATTATTCACATTTTTTCCTAAAATAAGGTTTTGGGGGAACAGTCAGAGTGGGAGGGACTTAAGACTCCCTACACCTACAATGACAACACAACTATAATACAGCAACGCATGAAACATTGTATGACAACCACCTATTAACATTGATCGGTAATAACACTATTAATATCAATGAACAATATTGTTATATAAAATTATATATATATGTTATATATTAAAAATTATTATATTAATATGAATTGTAACACTTGTGTTACATCTGTGCGACCAAAGCACACAAAAAACCCCAACAAAAGGCAGCCGTTTTTGCTTTATTCCTTTCAGTGTGGCATCGGCCTCAGAGTTTGACTAAGGAAATGAAATGATGCTTTGTGCATCTTTAAGACACACATTTATGAACACACATTCCAAGATGCAGTGAGACTGTTGAGGTGGGTTTTGTAGGGTGTTGTCTGTATGTGACATGCGATATCTGATGCCAGTGTGATAATTTACTGCACATATAAAATGAGAGGATGGATTCCTCTGTGGAGAATCTGTTCAAACACAAGCAGCAACGCAAACATATGGTGGTCAAAACTAATGGAATGATTTATGAAGCACATAAAACCTATTTCAGATGCAAATTTTGAACCAAATCCTCACAGTGTCTGTAAAACGGGAAATGAAAGAAAGCAATGAGCCTTCGTGTTAAAGCCAGCTGAATGTTTACCAGTTTGTCTTGTTCTCATTCTGATAATCCATACCAAAGGTGATTGACTGCCTAATTAAACCAGTCATCTAATCTTGTAGAGTCTAAATGAGCACTAAGCAGACAGCCACATTCGGCAGTCATTTACCCTTAATGTACGTTCTATGGATTACGCTATTCAATTAATCTGAAAATACTCCAAACGCTTATCGTGAATGAAAATAATCTGAAGCTGCAGTCCTGTTGCCGAATGGTTCAGAGCGACATGAGCAGGATCGTCGAACGTACCGACCAATCTGAGCTCAGGGAACACAGCGCTGTGCAGCTTGGCCTGACGCTGACTGATGGCTGGCTGTGGATCCTGAGGGGCATCGGGAGTTTAATCACCCATAACCGCAATTACAGACGTAGACGTCAGACTCATAAAGCACTGAAACAAGATGAGCGCCTCCCCCCACTCCTCCCCCTCAGTGCACATCAGCCAAATTCCACTGAAGCTCAAGGAGAAGCCAGGGAGCTAAGGCACAAGCGAAGAGAGACAGAGAGACAGAGAGAGAGAGAGAGAGAAAGAGAGAGAGAGAGAGAGAGAGACAGAGATCTTTGCCGACTATGCTGCACAGGGGTGGATTGCAGCACATTAATTAGTGCTTTCAATACACTTATGAGCCATAAAAGAGGTTGTTGTGCACTCACGGTGTAGCGGCGTTACCTTATTGTAGAAGTAAAGAAGCTTATTGTGATCTTACTGAAGATCCTGAAGAGCCTTGAAATACTACAATCAAAGGACTTCACTACTGTGTCAGTGATTGTAAAAAAAAAAAAAAAAAAAAGCACATTAGCATATCAAATACGCAAACACACACACACACACACACGCCTATACCTACAGTGTGCGCACCGCTGTGCATGCCAGCACACACTTTTAATGATCACATAAAAGCTCATGGTACACCATAAGACAGGCCTTAGGATGGATTAAGATGCAAGCCTTTATCAGTGGGTTCCCACAATCCCCTGTAGAATATCTCTGCTCTCTCTGTTTTTTTTTTTTTTAGCTCCATTCCATCTTTCCATTCCCGCTATACCTCAGGGAAAGTGCTGGAAGAGAAAAGAAAAGGGGATAGGAGATGGGAATAGCAGGAATAGTTGAACAAGTATGCTAATGGATGGGCGATGAGCAGAGGGTCAGCTCTTGCCACAACATCAACACTTGACGGCGGAGAAACAAACAACGTGCACTATGGTCCTCATGGTCAAAAACAGTCAAGTAGAATAATGTATTGATGTAAAGATGGCAGGATTAGCGTTAGTGAGTGAACAGATAGGCCGTTGCAGGTCACCAGGTCAAATGTTTGTCCTGTGTGGAAGAGAAAAGCAGGCATCATATGCTATTCTTCACCAGCTGAGCCGAGAAAACAGTAGCGTTAGCAGCAGCAGAGTGCCGTCACTCTCTCAACCACATCCTCTAAAGTTTTGACAGTGCGCAAGGCCCACAAACTGATTTTTTTGTCCCAAAGTGAGAAAAAGCGAAAAAGTTTCAAGTTAAAAAAAAAGTTCCAGAAAGTATACTCTATATTCTTTCAATTTCTAGCTTTGACAAAGGGAACAACATGCCATGAATGTCTATTCCTGAACTCCAAATCATTCTGTTTAGATTCCTGAAAATAATGAGGTAAATGTTCCAGGTTTGGATTGAGTTTAAAAATTCAGTTGTGCAACCATTAAACCTGTAGATTTAACTGAATGCATTTCCTCTGCTTTAACGTAATAACACATCTTTTGCAGTAATGAAGACACAAGTCACTGCTGTCAGTCTTGTTGCTTAACAGACATATTTAGACAGTTTTCTTCTCTTCTTATTTCTACTGTGCCTCTGTTGTTTGAGGAATATCTGAACATTTCAAGAAAAAGATAAAGTACTCCCAAACATCATCTGATTTTCACCACACATCCATACTTTTACCATCTGTGTGTATTACCGTTTCCTCAGTGCATGACAAGTTCCTCAAAACTGCAAACAAAACCAACAAATCGACACAAATGTTTTTCATTAAGCTGGTGCATTGTCTGTTTATTTAATTGATCGTTTGCATGCACCGCCTCATTACTAAACCACATTTCACTGCAAGAATCATTTGCTCTTTCTAGGAGATGCACGTTTTGCGGTTTGTGTGTAGAGTTTAGCCTCAAATATTCAGCCTTTGCACTGACTGACACTGGTGTTGAACCTTCTTTAATTCATTGATATCCACATATCTCTGAGTTTCCTGATGTACAACCAGTCTACTGCTGACAGAGGGGTATTTTACACCGTTCCGCGATGCTGAACTGCACATTAGAGACAAGCCTCAGAGCTGACCTTTGAACTCCAGGGTTGACTGGGGGGAGTTTGGGGTCACAAGGTCACCGGGGCAGTTAATCCATGACACAGCAGCTGCACAACGTCACCTCTGTCTGCTACACATAACCACATCAATGAATAAGCTCTTGCCAGAAGGGGCTAAATATGTATGTATATATATATATATATATATGTACATGAACATCAGAGGAAAGCATCCTCCAACTCCCCACATTTCGCCCCCCACCAACACAGACCTGACTGTGTTTCTCCGCCATCGTCAGAAAAAAAAAAAAACCCTCCCACATGATCGGCCCTGATTGACTTGTCAGCTGCACAATGATGCGAGATAAAGAGGATGATCTGCCCTATGTGTGAAAGGTCAACGTCTCTCTCGGGCACAAGCAAGTGCACATTGTGTAAACATGATGGGCAGAAGGATCAGTCACATAGGGCGTATTTATTGGCTTAGTTGGCCGAGGAGTACATCCACCGAAACAAAATTCACGACTAATCGCATGTAGGGAGAGAGAAAGAGAGAGAGAGAGAGACAGATAAAGAGAGGGGAGGGGATGCAACATGAAAACCAAAGAAAAGTTATGAGGAAGAGAAAGTAAAAGTGTGAGATGGAACAGTTTTTCTTTTCCTACATCGACGCTTTCTTCAACATTCACATACAAGTACATGGTGGAACATGTTGCGTTCCATTGAGAATAGAAGCGCCACAAGAGGGACGGCTAATACTGTGATGGATGATAAGTGACACTCCAGCCAGTTCGTTACACAGGGAAATGACTCCTCACAGAGAAAATGAAAGATAATGAGAAGTGAAATCAAATACTTTGTCACTTATTGCAGATTTCACAGCAGAGCCACTTTATGGGGGAAGATTATGAGGAAATACATAAAACCTTGGATGTTGGTGTAAATGTGTTAACTGTCATGCATTTCTGAACATGTGGCTCCACATTGCTTAGGTTTCATTCTAATTTCCCCTTGTTTCTTCGGCAGGCCTTCCCTCCAGCTTCCCGATGGTGCACAAACAGGAAATCAGGAGCCTTTGTCTTCCTAATGAGTTACACTAAGGGACAAATGATATAGAACATGGAAGTAAACATGTATAAATACTACAAACTGTGCTGTCTTATCCTGTATGTCACGTATGGAGCGTCAGCTCCTGCATGGTGAGTCACGTGTTGTGTTTTGGCACTAGAATCAGCATAAAATCTAATACATGTTGAAGAAATCTCAGAACAAGATGGAAGGTTTTTACAAAATACTAGAAGTGTGAGATCCCCCAGCAGTAATAAAGTTGATAATGTCAGTTGAGAAAAAAATGAGAGTGACTGTTTTTGGTCATTTCACCCTACATCATTAGTCAAGTGAAACAACAGTTAAAGTGAGGCAACAATCTTAAGACAAATTCACCTCTGCATTAACAGTGAGTCTACATACTTTGTTAGGTACCATGAAGTAAAAGTAATGGTACTAATGCCAGTAATGTAAACTAGTGTGTGTGTGTGTGTGTGTGTGTGTGTTTTATTAACATTAATTTTCTACATAACTATGAAAACATGTTTATTTTATTTCAAAAAAGTCATTAAGTCTTGTTATGTCCTCCAATAATACACTGAAGTTGACATCATGAATTTCAGGGTATTTCTATGAGGGCTCTATGAAAGGTTAAAATACAACAAAAGTCACTGACGGAGTTGGATACTTGGAAGTGTATGCGGACAATAAAACACCAACACTTGGGATGAAGAGGAAATGTGAGATGTTGTTTACTGTCCACTCGTCTAAATTTATCGGCTGTCTCAAGTGTTTTGACACAGGTCTTTGAATACAGGTGTTCAGTACAAGACAATCTACTGTACTGTTACAAACCAAACACCCGCAGCAACTGATTGCCTTGTGCCGTTCTCAATAAAGCGAATCAGGAGATTTGAGCTACAGCTGCACTGGCACCTCTTTGGATATATGAACAACTCCCTCTCAGTATTTTCTGTCATCTTACGCTGCTGCTGCCGCTGATCCTACCATCAATTCAGACATTGTTCTTTTTCGTTGCATGTCCTTAAATATGGGATTTTTTTCCCCCCGCTGGAATGTCTCAATGTTTAACGTGGCACAGTCTGTGAAAACTCCCCTGCTGCTGTTAATGATATCCATGTACATTTCTTGGCATACAACAGTCTGAAATGTTCCCTGGCCTGCCTTTTATGTATTTCAGATCTGTGACAATCCTTTGCCAAATCTTTGAAGATATCCAAACATGTAGACATTATCTCTGTGATCCTAGGAAATGTCTGAATGTGTTTTTTCACGTTTGATGGACAGAAATACATCACACATAGCTGAACAGAGGTATTCTTACTTCCAAATCATTATCTAACAACAAATATTGGCGTAACTGGGTTGTCATAATGTGTTTTATACAAGATTTTTTACTGTAGCTGTGTTTATTGATTCGTGGGGTATCTTATTATAGCTATATCAGTCAAAAGAGCCTATTCACAGGTTGCATAAGGTTTCATGAAAATGTACTGTATGTCTTTGTTTTGCATTTTGCTGACATACAAACACCACTTGCTGACAAAGTGGTTACATATTGGGTAACGTCCTGAGAGATAAATCCATCACACATTTCCGGGACCATTACAGTTGGCCAAAGTCAACTTCTCATCTCTCTTATTCAGATAATATCAACATCTACGATGATAACTCCAGCAGTCAGATAATAAAGAACTGTAAAGCCCTGTTGTAAAAACTGTTTTTATCAGGCTGCTCAGAAAAAAAAAGAGCATTTTTCAGCTTGGTGTTACATAACCTACTGTGCTGCTGTGCTCAGGCATTAATTTTTGCTCTCCCACGTACAAAAAGTGTCAGGTTCACAACAAAATAATTACAAGTACAGGTGATGAGAGGGAAATGGACAATTGCTTAACTATCATATAACATCACGTTACCATCAGTGATAATAGACTTGCTTGCTTTTCCATAGGCTCTTTTGCTCTTTTAACCCTGTGAACTTTGGCAGACAGATGAACACCACTATCACTGGTGTTGTTAAGTCAACACACATTGTCCTACATAGCTGCATGGCTGACATGTTAATCTTGCGTCTATAAGTACAGTACGGGCATGTGTACTCCTGTCATAAACTGAGAATGACGCTGTGTATTTGAGACGTGAATGTGTCTGTCTGCAGGTCTCTGTTCTGATTAGCTGTGTCACTGAGAAAAGTCTGAATAATGGAATCTTTGTTGATGCTGGTGTTGGGTGAGATGCAGCTGAACCGGCTGTTGCGTAATCATCCACCTCATGCCCACGTGCCCTGACAGAGTATTACAATACATACAGCAGATGGCAGACATGGTGTTAAATAAACAAAAATACATACTCATTACCAGCTTGGGTTACAGGCATCTGCTGTGGTGCATTTTTCTTTTTTGACATACATGTTACAGGAAAATCACACTCTCATGAGTGTGTGGGAGCTGGAAGCTGGAAAACAAGTCACAGCGCTGGAGCCAAACACATGGGGTAGCTGAGGTTTTCTCAATCACATGGATGGGTGGTACATGCTAAATCAAGAAGACCGTCAAGCACAGCTGGCAGGACAGAGATGAAGAGAGCACAGCCTTTTAAATACATACATGATCACAGATACAAATGCACTACACACACACATACAGCGTGTAACACACACGCTTGTCTGCAAAAAGCAATTGCAATGGCATTAGGCCCGTGGCAGCTTTTCATTGTGGAATTAAAACGGTTTTACTGATATCGCTGGGAGTAGAAATCTTTACATGATAAGCATATCTGCAGCGTGGGTGCTAAGCTGTGCGGCCCGGCTGTGAAGGAGTTCTGGATCAGGACTCAATGGGACTGTTCGTTTTTGGTTGGTTTTCTGCTGTGAAGGCTGACGAAGAATGAGGAGAA
>JAPTHA010000005.1:34811027-34822145 GCA_029814585.1 Gymnapogon annona | reverse complement strand
ATTAACTTAAACACGCAAATAACCAAACTACACAGAATCACACACACTAAACGCACCATTAACATAACACACGGAAACCAGAACCAGAGTCCAGATCAGAGTCCTTGTGACCGAGAATGTCCGAGGTTATTGCAGCATGGAAGGATGTGAAGAAGTTTATGAGGCCACGATGCTGGCTGGGCAATCAGCTCCTAAGTAGCTGAGTAATCAGCCACAGCCAAGCAGCGTGGCCCAGGTGTAGGGGACCACAATCAGTTCAAGTCCCTTGAGGGAGAGGGTGTGGCCCAGCCACAGCATGGGGCCGGCTATGATAGATAAACTACTAAATCCACAGTCAGAGTCAACACCTGTCAACAAACGAAAAAAGTCTTTTCAAAACAATATCATAAAATGTATTATTTTACCTGTTTCACCTGACAGTGGCCCTGCGATTGAGCCTTAACCTTGGGTCAAGAGGTCATGCAGCAATTTTCAGAGTTTTAATCATGGTCCACAACCTCAATAACAGTTTTCAAATCTTACAAATACAACAGGTTACACACAGATTACATTTTCCTAAAGTTCATTGTAGGTTCTGGAGGCTGAGTTTCTTTGTGACAGTTTCAATCAATTATCCACTTGTTTTGCCCACCTGATTTTTAGAATTAATCAATAACTTTGCACTCTAACACAATGCTAAAGCATGTGTATGTCAGTCTCGCTGCCTATCAGGGATCTGTAGCTGACAGATTGCTGTAATTTCTTCGCCAGCAGCAAAAGAGAAGATGACACAAATTCAAAGTTAACAGACTAAAACAAGAACTGAAATAAACTCACTGGCCAAATTACAGTAATGCAACCAACAAATTGGGACTTGTGTAAAATACAGCAATTACCCTGAAAAATATACAATTTTACAGAGCATTTGCTGAGCAAGAAAGCTTTGAAAGCAATGTTCTTTATACAATCTGCATGATCCCTCTGAAACCAGCTCATACGCCAAATCTACCTAAAACTAGATTGGGAGATGACCCAGCCTTTAGTGTTGTTTCGCAAAATGAGATGTTTAAGAAATATTAAATATTAGGCTTCAAGATCAATGTTTTCGGGGTCAAAATAACCATATCCAACAGATTGAGACATCCAGCGTCTCAATCATTGCCCAATTTGTTTAGTAAAACAAAAACTACAGCTTTGGACTCACCACCACAGCAACTATCTGTTCCTCAAGGGCCGCCAATTCCTTAGACCAACACAGAATTCCAACAAGATATTTCCATTAGGCACTGCGTTAGTACATCACCACCCCCAACACCCCCCTCCTGCCATGCACCGCAAGATGCAGTTGTACCAGGAGAAAGCATGAGGGAATTGCAAACACCCACCCACCACCACCACACTTCTGCCTCTCACATCCCACGGTCAGTGTAGCCTACATTAGCACACTCCGGTGGGCCTGTTGCTGTGCAGCTGAGACCTGTGACATTGGGAGGTCAGGCACTGCCTCTCACCCCTCATCCCCCCCCCAATACCCTATGCACATACACACATCTACTAAGGTCGTCTTTGACCCTTCATCTTCTACCCTTACGCCCCTCGGTTCCTGGTTTGCCCTTTGCAGGAATGCAGGGGCGGAGCCTGTACAAGCAAGGGCAGCAGGTGCCATGTTTCTGACCTTCCACTTCATGAAATCAGCTGCAGTGACATTCAGATCATGCGCTCGGTTCTGCTGCTTCTCCCCCCACCACCAAGCTGGCTGTAATGCCAACCGTGTCAAATCACTTTAGCATCAAAATACAGACAGTCGTCTCTCCCTGGGCTTAGTCCTCACCCATTTCTTTGCTCCAGCATCCTTTTCTGTCTGATTCTCCTTCTCGGACATAGAATCTGGAGCTGCTGTTGTCCTTCAAATGCCCATTGACTGAAGTAAATAGAAGAAAAACATACAACAACTGCTCAGTCCGCTCTAAAAGAACACCAGGGCTCCCTTGACACCTACTTAACACCTAGGTCAAATAACAAACAAGGAATGGACTGGGATGGACGTATAGAAACTCGGCTGCTAACATAATGGTAGGCCTTAATTCAGTTCAACAGGAGGTGATATCTAAAATAAGGAAAACAAAGAAGGTTTAACGCAACCACATGCTATGACTCCAGTAACATTGATCTCCAACCAAGTGACATTACAACTGACCGCAGCCAAGAAAAATGTTCTTGCATTCTTGTGTTGTTGTTCTTTAGAGTTACCAAAGCAGCATTAGACAAAAGTGTTGCAACCAAGTGTAATGACCAGGAAACGCGTGGTTTTGAGACAAAATAAGACTTTATAAATAAATCACATATATTGGCGCCTTCCTTTAGTCCAGACTCATCCAAATATCTGACCCTGCTGATCCAGATGTTCAATATAAACTCTTTAGATTCTCCATCATCTCAGTGAAAAGAGGCACAGAGGACTCAAATTATTTACTTGGATCAAAAAAAAAAAAAAGAATGTGTCTCTGTTATTTTATTTTTTTTTAGGATGTATCCCTGCTATGGTGTGCGTGTTTTTTTTTGTTTTGTTTTACAACCAAAGAACACATTTCCATCTTGGTGTTTGTCAAATACATTGCACTGTGTCATGAACTTGGGTGAATGCTTTAACACACATACAACATTTCACATCCCAATCTTCTTGTGTTTATATATGGTTAGAGGATACTAGCACCCCTCGACATGTAGTCTGACACTAACATTTCACTTGGAATCAAGATTTAGCAAAAAAAAACAAAACAAAAAAGACAACTTTGAGAAACACTGCAGCCTCTGACTCAGTTGTTTTTGTAAGCGGAGATAGAATCAGGGCAGAAATATCTAGGTTAAGATGTACATATTCATTTATATTCATGATATTTTTTAATTTGCCCATATATTCCAAAGGATAATAATGTGCTTTGCCGTGATTAACATACTCCTCCGTGTTCGGCAACATGGGGCCCAAAGAATGAGAACTTGCTTATTCATGTTTAATTGATGTTAATAAAAAATGCATGATTTCTTTTTTCTTTTTTTCCTCCCTTGCAGATGTGAGCCTCTGTCTCAGACACACATACTGTAAACCTCACTCATAGGGTCAGGATAAACTCTGAGGAGTGCTGGGACTTATGGCAGTAAGAAATCGTTCCTCATCTGCATTGAGTGCCTTTGAGCCAATATAATATGTTCAAGCTAAATATATCTAACAATAGAAAAAAAATACGCACTCAAAAATACAAAAGATACTGCTCTCTGCTTGAGATCTTGCAAACAGGGCTCTTTGATTGCAAAAGGGAAAGAGAACAATGGATACATTTGTATTCTGCTGGAGAATTCATTAGACATTAAATTATGCTATACTCCAGATAATCTTGATTTAAATATTGTTCCCTGCACGGTTTAAGTTAAATGATGGCCTTTGAGAATTGTGGTTCAACTCTCAGTTCTACCATCCAAAACAATACAGAGGTGACAATGGCAGTGAGATGGGATGGAAACGGACACTTCCTGTCCTCGCCCCTATGTTGCTGGCTGCCATTTTTGCTGCGCTCTCTTCTGGGTTTGAGCTGTAACAATGAGATAGCATTTCACTCTGATGGTGCTGCTGAGGGATTATAGGCTCAGAGAGTTATCAAAGGCTTAGTGGCTCTGATTTCTGGTGACCTGCCGTGGATGGCTGCTGCCACTCTGGCGGCAATGGGACCTCCCCCTTTACAGATGCATGGCAGCTGCTGACGCCATGGCAGCTCATCCTCGGACAGTGCCATGTGGGGAATCCCACTGAAACACATGATGGACAGATATTAAGAGTCTATATAATTCCCATGAAACGAAAACTATTAGTGGCACAAATGTTCACATATGAGAATTTGGAGAGTTTATGGGCAACAGCTGACCTCTGCGGTAAAGTAGTATTTCCCCGTAAAGACCTTGTGTAACTTTTGTGACACATCCCAAATTAATTTTTCACTGGTTTCACCTTATTTTTAGTGAGTTATCAGCATTAATTCTAAGATTATCATATGCATTTTTCTGAAAATAATGTATTTTACTTGATTTAATGCATTGTTCATGTCAATGTTCATTAAAGGTCTGATTCAAGTTGAGGGTTATTAACATCAGTTGAGGGTTGTGGTGGACATTTGGGTCTTTATGAGTTAAGATTTACAGGTTATCTTGAAAAATATAATGACATTATATGACTTTTTTAGCTCACGTTACTCATTTGTCTTATTTACCCACCGGGCAGTCCAGCTACACAGAAAAGCATCTTTACATCTGAAAACAGCATTGCAAAAGTTAATGTTTGGCATACGGCGATCTCACCCTGCAGCACACATACAAAGAGAGAAAGACATAGTGATCATTGTAGATATCTTTCCCCTGGGCCAGTGCCATCTGGTAGATACTAATGTTGGTGTTAAGACTGAATACAGCAAGCACCAGATGCTTGTGATGCAATGCTCTGCAGCGATACTGGCAAACCAGGGAGAGAAATTGGATTTCACAAAGAAAAAAATGCACTGAGTCAGTATTCACAGTCAGAGTGGTCTGATGTTCACCAAAAAAAGAAATTACATTGTAATTTCATTTGCTGCTTATGTATACAATCTGGCCGACACAGCCCAAAGCAGCAGCAGATATAGTGCATAATACGTGGTAATGCAGGTCGTGGAATGAATAATGGAGCAAGGGAGACTGATTCACAAGAAGAGACATTTACGGAGGCTTTTCAAAAGTGCATTAGCAGTCATGATATAATGCTCAATTTAGTGATTAAGAATGAATATGCTAATTTTAGTGTTTATTGTCGGATACACAAATTCCATTGCATTATAGTATAGTGTAATCTAGTGAAAAAGATTTTCTCTCATTTTAGGGTAGATAAAGGTTTACATTTTCTCCATCTTGACTCTTCAGGCTGGTTTATTTCCATATTGACTCAGTAAATACTCATTAATGTCAATCTTTTTCTTAGGTTCGTGATACTGCTATCAGTGTCAGACATGAAAAGTGGTAATGTCTCATTCCGTTTTATAGCTTTTTAGGGTTTCCAATTAGAGGGGAGTTTTCTTAACAATGAGCAGGATGATATAACAGATAGAATATAATCTATTCCATTTTTGTGTGTGATTGTTCCAATGTTTGCACAGAGGATCCCCCCCCCCCCCCCGATATTACCGTGTGATCGTGTTTAAATGTTTGATTCCCCTTGCCTTTTTGTTTTCAATAAATGCATGAACAGGCAGAGCATCTTGGAACCCTCAGTCAGTACAGCATACACTATCTGATAAGCATAACATAAATTCAAACAGCCAATTAACTGAATAGATTGGCAGTTCTTATCCCTGTTATGACAAACTGCAGTCCTCCGGCCTTAAAAAAAACCCCATTATAATTAAAAGGCAGAGATTAGCTGGATGCTTCTTGAGATGAATCATGTTGGCCAGAGTGTGTTTAAAAACAAGCTACAGAACAGGCGTTAATGAATGAGGCCCAGGGTCCGTAATCGTCAGCTTGGCGTTTTCTCCACTCTCTGGCTCCTGACCTGGCAGGAAGCAGCCAGTGAGAGATCAGACTGTCCAGCCAATTAGAAGCCAGGGAACGCAGAGCATGTTGAAGCTAACGAGCTCCCTCTTAGTGACCCTCCTCACCTCTGCAGGACCTCATGATGGGAAAAATGAGGAGCTGGAAGCCCCTTTAACTCTGCAGAAACCCCCACTTCTCTTTAGCCTACTTTGTCGAACCCCCCCCCCACAAGCCAACCAACCTCTTGTCTCAAACCCCGCTGTGTGACCACAAGGTCTACAAACACATGCTGCCTCTCTCTGGAGGCCTACCACATGGATTTTTACTGCCGTACAAATGCTAAAAAGCACTGCACACAAAAAACAATGACTGTGCACACACATATGCACACATTCCTTGTGTGGAGCTGGAGCCGTGTCAGTTGCATTTCCCTGTAGTTTATTCTGGCCCGGTTCTGGATGAAGGGGCAATGGAGCCTCTTTCCATTTACTCTGAATAGTAAATGGGTTCCAAATTAATTGGCAGGATTTGTAAGGCAGTGAGATAATTC
Source organism: Gymnapogon annona (assembly GCA_029814585.1). Taxonomy (NCBI): domain Eukaryota; kingdom Metazoa; phylum Chordata; class Actinopteri; order Kurtiformes; family Apogonidae; genus Gymnapogon; species Gymnapogon annona. Next base: position 34,816,066 of record JAPTHA010000005.1, on the reverse strand, counting down.
TGAGGCAAATAATGAAGTGGGGCTGCCGTGAACAGTCACATGGCTTGGCTGTAGCCATAATTGCTATTTATTTAAACAAAATGCCTTCGATGAAGAGTAGCAGATAAAACAAAATTGACCACTATATTAAAAAAAAAAACAAATACCTGGCTATTTGTACAGGTAGTGGGAAACCGTGATATGGTTGATGTCTCTCCTGGGGCACTAGTCAGCAACATAGAAGGCTAATGAAATAAAAAAGAGGGGGAGCCAGTAATAGTCATCTAAGTCCAACACCCCCACCCCCTTTTCTCTCCAGGCAGAATTGGTCCTGTCATTTGGACCCTCTAAACACAGACCATATGTGAGTTCAGCCCTGGCAATCAGACTGCATTGTGGAGCAGGCGGCTGAGTTCATCAGGAAAAAATTAGCCCGCCGCTCTGCAGGCTTCGCTCTCATTGGCCAGTCACATGGCCCGCTCCGTTTGAGGGCACCCCAGACATTCCTGTGGATAATCTTTTCCATTCCTCCGCTCAGCTCGGTGAGGACAGACCAAATCACAGCACAAGGCCTGCATTGTGAAGGCCTTTCAAAAAGCCCTGTTTTCTGTGCAGTCGCTCTTTTTACGCTTTTCCTCTCTCACCTCATACACCACAATTCCAAAAACGTTTTTCCCATCATGCCTCCTTTTTCTCTTAAAAAAACCAAAACAAAACGCTCCAGCGATCGCTTTTTTCAAATTGTCCTGCGGAAAAGCAAAATCCCGAATGCTAAGTTTCTCACGCTCCCTTTCCAGTAAGAGTTTGTTTTTGAAAAGCCCAAACAATGTAAAACCGCTGAAACCGGAGCCCGGCCACATCAGTGTGCGGCCTAGAGTTCAGCACATCGCTTCTGAATATGGCTCACCGGGCGAGGCTAGCAAACCTTCCCAGAAACCTCCTGCCTGGTCACTATTACATGCCTTGCGCCTCCCACTGCAGCTTGTCATTGTGGCCATATTCGGGTGGTTAGAACATCAAGCTTGGAGGACAATCATATGATCTAGAGACTCTGGTGGATTTATAGTAACACGTTCCATAATTAGACGCATGATTATTACAGGGTCTATAAAGTTAGACTCCAGAACAGCTCTCCACCCTCTGCTGCTGTGCCTTCGAATTTACCTCAGGTTCTCAAGTGCAGCACATTGTACTCCCTACTGCTCAGGATTCAATCGCATTTGTTTAATATCTCAGAGCACGGGCTAGACAAAATAATCTGGGGCAACATGGAGTGTGTTTTTTTTTATTGTTTTTTGCAGGTCTCAAAATAACCATAACACATTGAAGAACAACCTTTGGCACACCTTTCGTAAGACTACACGTCTAACCCAGATGTTCCTAATTGTTCTGGAAACACACTCTAAGTTATTGCAGGCTGTGGCGGTAAAAAAAAAATCATGTTGCAATCAGTCAAGAGCGCTCTACAAAACACACAGGGATGGGGGTGAGGTTGGTGGAAAAACCGTGCATCTCACCTGTCATGCTCAAACTTGCCCATGAAAAAGTATTTGCCTGTGTTAGACAGGGTAACGGGTTCTGCTTTTGAGTCACTTTTAACAAAGCTGTGTTTTTCCAAGCCGAAATAAAATAATTGGATTAACACTGGAGCTGCCTTAAAGAGGATTAAAAACAAGGTAGTGACAATGGATCCACAAATCAGACACAAACACATTCGTATGTAGCCACTTCTGCAGTTTTACTTCACATTCCCTTTTTGCTTTTTGTTCTATAATGTTGTTGAGGTTAACAGGTTTAACTGTATCTTGAGGTCAAAACTCTTAATGTAAAGATATATTGTATATATTTGCAGTAACAGAACTGAAGTAAAATCTGGTTCTATCATTTAAATATGGCTTCATATCAAATATATCGGGTTGATCTCAATGAAAGAAAAAAAATCTCAAGGCAGTTTTGATGCAGCCTTTCTCAAGTTTCTCCTCACTCTTAATAATACAACTGCACTGTGGATTGATCACAACTGAATGTTTTACTCCCTCCCTCGGAATCTAACAAAAAGTTTTGTTGTTTTTTTTTTTTTCTCATGGCCAGCAAATTCTGATGCGAGGATTTCTAAAGGTGGCCATGAAGGTACCTCATTCATTGCTGTAAAAACTATTCAGAAACATTCACAAAGCCTGATTAATAGAACATTTAAAAATAACAACTCTTACATGGAATGAAACACTTAAAGACATTTAGAATATTGGAAAATTACAAATAATGCATGAGAATCAAGTCTGATTATCTTTACAAACATTTGGTCTCTTTCATATATATTCTAATGCAACATGTGTTCATTCAGTATATGTTCAAGCTTAGACCTTCCAAGAGAACGAAAACACTCAAAACAAACCTCCCACTGAATGGAGAGAGTGACCACCAATAGCAAGAAAAAAAATCCATTCTTTTTTTTTTCCTTTTCACATCCATTTTCCTGTGAAGGACGTTCCAAGTTGCTTTCCCTATTTTCTAGTTTATGGGGTGTTTTGCCCTGGGTTATGTCTCTCAGACAGAACTGTAACTAAAGAACAGCTTCATTTCTATGTTACTCTGTCTGCAGGCAATACACACTGACATTATTGGATATAACTACAAAATCACTGCATAAACACAATGAACATGAAAGCACACATACAGAAGAAGGGTTCCTGTAGATGAATAATCCATCACACACTAGCAGAAGGTCTGATGAGATGATTGCATTAGGCTATGCATTGCTTTTTATAAGGAAACCACTGCATATTTTGGGTTTAATATGCAACAAATGTCGGTGACTTTTACCACATCTACTAAATGCATACTTCAATGGTTTCATTTATTATCTGTTAGGGTGGTCACAACCATAAATAAATGTTTTCAAAGTGGGTGAAAGAATCTGTTATTGGGAAATGGTAGCAACTGTCAAAGCTCATCACTGTTACAAGAAAGAACATTTTAATACAATATAAATCCAAGTTGTAGTTGTTGAATAAGGTAGCACATAATGAACAGATTAAATTCAATGGCAGTTCTTCTGGTGGGCAGTGATGCTATAGCAATTGACTATTATAAAGCTGCTCAAAAGAAATCTGGGATGTAAGCATAGTGATGGAAGAGTCCGGTTGAGATGCAGTATTTGTCTTACCATAAGAGTCACGCTCTCCTTATGTGACCAAACGAGCAACCTATCACATGGAGTGATATCTATCTGCATAAACCACTTGTTCCCCGCAGCTCTGACCCCTATTCATTAGCCACATACCAGACAATTGAGTTCAGAATATCTACTGATGTCAGAGCCTGGTTGAGTGTTTCAGAGAGGAGGAGGAGGAGGACAAGGAGGAGGAGGTGGAATGGGGGCTGAGGTGTTTTGGAGGAAGGGCCGGCCTCACAGCACCTCTGTTAAACCTGTCCATCACTGAGGCTCCACATGCAAAGACGCCATTAATCATAAAACCAGACTGCATGCAACCTCCAAAAGGCCCCCCAGCCACACCTCTGACCAGAGGCGGTGGCATACACGTGTGTTTTTGCAGCAACACTTGCCACTGCCTGACCAATTCAGCTACATTGAGTTAATTCAAATATCTATTTGCTACTATGAGCTTTTAAAATGATGGGCTTTATTGTAGAAGAAAGAAAACACAGATCTGAATATTTTACAAGACAGAATCTGGTCAAGCTAAAACCTTACAAATACTGTCAATTACATAAAATGTTACTAGTATTGACTAGTCTCATCTCAGAAACAGTACGTCATGGGATCTGTTTACAAAAAAAAAGCCTTATTTTACAGAGAAGTAAGGAATACATGTACACGACCATTCTTCAAAGCTTTGATTTGCATTAAGGATGAATTTGGGACTGAGAAAGCAATAAGAGTCTGGTCCGTCAAGAGTAAACACAGACGGGTTGAGATCATCACCAATATCATGAATAAAATACAACAGGCGGGGAAATGTGGAATATGTTTTCAAAGCTGTAGTTAACAAGTTTGTGTTCGTGCGCTTAGTTTGCTGCACCTTTTCTGAAACACATCAATCACATAAGAGCAGGTGGCCTTATTTGACACTGAAACATTCCATTTTGAGAGTAGAATGTCTAGTTATTGGAAGAATCTAACCCTGCATGTCATCATCCAATTATGCTCTGAAGAAAGCTCTTGTTGAAATACAAGTTGGATTGAGTACATTCGGTACCTGGTAAATTACATATATGACCCAACATTAGAACTATTGTTGGTATATAGTGTGACACTGAAGGATATATTATCCAGAGGTGTGTATACATTTCAGTCGCTGTTACCTGAGGACAGGCGCCGCTGATGAAGGGGGCACATGCCACTGAAACAGGAACAAGCCTCTCCTGAGCGGCCTCGTTGCATGGGAGGAGCCAATGAGCACTGGGGCTTCAGGAACCCTGTAATGACAAAGACAAATCAACCTTTAGGCAGAAGACAAATAAAAGCTAACCAGTCCAAATCTGCCTGCACTGTGCCACCACTGGACCTCATCAACCTCTCACATTTACAGGTCTGTGGTCAGATGCTGGCTCTTGTTCTAACCTCTTCACTAGTGGCATCACAGTAGTTTATCACCGGGTCTCAACTGTGGTTTGAGGTTTGAGAAAATGGACAGAAACAGGGTATGTCTAGCGCAGGAGGAGGCGGAAAGAGCGGCTGGACTTAAGGACGGGGTTAGCTGCTCTGTGGAGGAAAAATGCCAGATTGGGCTCAAGGTGCCTGGAGGGGCTGAAGGAGGCCATCTTACTGTCCGTCTCTGGGGTCATTAGGGTCATTTTCAATAGGGAAGTCATTATCCTGCACAATGAAGACCACTGAGCAGAGATTACCCCCTCTGGTCTCGCATGGACCCATCTCTGACACCAGTCTCAGCAAAAGACCTACAAATCCAACAAAAAACTTCAAATGATTTGCGGGAATAGATCTAAAAAAAAATAACATGCTGCATGAGTGAAAGGCAAAACAAAGATGAAATGAACTAATCAATTAGAAACCTGCCAAATGTTGATCCCAAAGA
>JAPTHA010000005.1:34781634-34793265 GCA_029814585.1 Gymnapogon annona | reverse complement strand
AGAGAGAGAGAGAGAGAGAGAGAGGCTTGATAATTCATAATGTATACTATATAAATTATTATTATATATATTATTTATTTATTATTACGTCATCAAGATGTTGCTGTAGTTGGCAGCCTTGTACAGCAGCTCCTAACTTTTTCCTACTTTTTGTGAGGGTAGTAGCTTGTTTGCTACTTTCACAGACCATGGACCTCAACATCAACGTGGGATCGTGAGTCAGTCTGTCTACAGTTGATGTGCAACAGGAGAGTACACTGTGTACACTGGAGAGAGACCCGCGTGACTACGGCATCGGTGCAGCGGCTTACAGGGCTGGCGTTGTGTACCGGGATGTGGAGGAGACGGTACAACCGGCCTACAACCGGGGTTTCCATCGGTTCGGGTGTGTAACTGTTGATCTACCAACCGATCTACCATCGTGATGGAACCTAACGGCTACTGCGAATCGAATGTGCGGCGGGTGTACTAGCTGAGTGGCCCCAGCTGGGAAGGTCTCCTGGCTCAAAGACTTCACCGGACTCTTTCGTTTATTGGTTGGTAAGAGTGGCAAGAGGTAAGAGCGGACTGAAGAAGGAGGGAGTGGGGCAGGGACTGGAAATGCGTGTGAGTGAGTTATGGGTTGTGATCTGTATGTTGCGGTTATGAACGTTGGACGTTTTAACAAGTTAGCGGTTAGCAGCTGAAGCGCTATGCTAATGGTGGCCTGCGAGGACAATCACTTCCATCTCACTTCTACTCTTTGTGTTATGCTGCTGTATCTGGAATTTCCCCTAGTGGGACAATTAAAGGTATATCTATTTTATTATTATTATTATTCATGCACTACAAGATGACATTCTCAACCAACAAAGGCAGGGTCAGAGAAAGTAGAAAAAAAAATACAAAAGCAAAAAAAATAAAACACACATAACTGTTGATTTCTTCCAACCACATCTTGTTTGGACGGAGGGCATCTAATTTCCACTGTCTAGCAATACATTTCTTAGTGATTGTCACCAGAATTTCTGTCATTTTTATACCACACTTATATATGTATATGTTTGAGGGAAATATAAAGAGATATGTGCGCCATAATCTGTGGTTTGCTAATCATGATTTAATTAAGTGAACTGTAAGTGGAGATTCTCCACTGGATCAGAGTAAATCAATGTGCTGTATTGTCAGTGCTGACCAGGATCAAGCGCCGATCCATCCCATGGCCAGATCCATCTCCAGAGTACCAGGAATCAGCCTGGTGTAAGTTCACCCTCTGAGCTTTAAAGAGCCCATAAACCAGGCAGCTTCTGAGACAAAGGTAACATCTGGAGAGTTTACAACACAGAAATGATCACGTTATATGGGAGGAGCATCTGTAAGACCTGACCAATGCCAAGTGATTATGATAATAAACTGTTATTTAAGATTATACATTAAAATATGATCACCTGCAAGCCAATGAAAACCTGAATATTAACATTTTATTACACACAGGAGGGTAAAAATGCTTGATATTGAGCCAGGATACCGATGCAGTTTACATAAATATGTTTGAAATAGTCCATATTGCAGTAGTTCATTTGTTGTTGGTTGTTGTGTACCATCAATAATCCATCAATCAATCGGTGAAATTTTATTTTGTATTGTGCTGCATCATAACAAAAGTTATCTCATGATACTTTGTAAATAGAGCTGGTCAAAACACACTCTTAATGAAATGTTTGAATGTCTTCCAAAATTAACTGACAAAATTAATGAGTTAAAACTTCCTTTACTGTTGGCTGGTGTCAAAAATGCTTGAATATCTTGCTTGTTTTTGTGTGGACACTCTACAGAATTGTACTTGCTGTAGGGATAACTAATGGGAATCTGCGTAAATGAATAAATATGATTTTTTTTAACATATGGACTAATTCCTTATGCTTCTACTGGCAATTAAGAGGGTTCACAGTCGTCAAGAGCCAAATATGTACATACAACTGTATGTGTTTGATTTGTTTTGATACTCTAAAGAGTCCCGGGTCAAGAGATCCAGGACCTTTTGAGGGCTTGAAGCAAACGCTATTCCCTGAAATGTCATCAGTGACGTCATCTACTTGCAGACGCGGTGATGACACCATGAGCCTGTGAAGCATAATGCTTCTCCAAAAATACTAAATCTGCCTGGCGAGCCCTGAAACTCTAATGTCAAATAACAATTACTGACCAAGAGAGATAGACAGTCAGATCGTGTTAGAGAGGAGTCATGGTGTGCCCTCAAAAAAACAAACAAACCCCAAAGCCTAGTCTAAAATGGCTGAGGTCAAAATCAGATCCAAAGACATGCATGTGGACAAGCCAGATGAGGCCAGACCTGAAGGTACAGGTGAAAGGCCTGCCAGTGCAGTTATGTGTATTACAGTGCCTTCAGATGCTGGTGTTCATGATTTGATTTGATGTTGTGAACCTGCACTAATGAGGACACTTTTTAATTTCGTTATGCAACCTGTTGTATAATGACAATAAAGTCTTTTGAATCTTTAGAGTAAGACTGACTGCTGCTACGCTACAGAGATATAGGCCTGTCACGATAACACATTTTGCTTGGACGATAAATAGTCCCAGAAATTATTGCGATAAACAATAATGTTGCTGCTTCGATACCCTTTTTCAACTAATGTAATACTAATGGTGTAATAATGGAAGTACACCCCTTTTAATGATAAACTTATAACTTTTGAGAATATTTAAAATTTTAATTATATTAAAAATTAGGAATTGGAATTATATTTAAAAAAAGACATTGTAAATATCCAAAATAAATCTAAACAAACAACATTTGTGTAAATGCTGGCTTTTGCACGGCCTTAAAGGTGTGTGTGTTTGTAGTGAACTCCACTGTCTGTAAGTGCAGCCTTTGACAATGTCTCGCATATTTGTTTTGCTTCATAAACACCGTAGTGATGGTGGTCTGTCTGTCGGGACCACATTTTGTTTGGTTTTTTTTCCAGCTGGGAAAACTGCGGTGGGTGTTTGTGCTTGTGGTGGAGGTGCGTGTTTGTAGTGTTGTGTCTAGTGTGAACTCCTAGTTTAGCGCAAACTCTTTTCAAACACATGTTCATCCCGGCTCATTCAAGTTCTATGGTTGCTCTCATTTGTCTTGAATAAAACGTGTTCCTACATTTCAACTGTGTGTTTCGGCTCAGAAATCAATTTTAATTCCTCTAAATCTCTCCCTCTTCTCCTCACGGACCCTCACACTGCACTGGTGCTCCAGGACCCCCACCCCCCAACACGGAGAGTGACTGACAGGAGGGTTCACTCCTCATTACTTTTGAGGATGGTACCTTCGGAGTCAGTCGCCACAGGTACAGCAAAATAAGTCCTTATACAGTGTCTTTGGTAAATAAAAAATTATTGAGCCAGCAAACTTATCGAGCTCATTTTTAATTATCGTGCAATAAATTGATCTATTGATTATTGCAACAGGCCTACGAGATACACCCTGGATATGAGGTTACTTATGAGGTATCTTATAATTACTATTATTACACAAGCATGGGCATCGTGAAAGCATAGCTATCAATACCACCTTTATTTATTTACTCAGGAATTTTTCACAAATCAAAATCATTCTTTGCAAACACATATCAAGGCCATCCATCAAGGCCAACGGTTGTGTAATTCAATCTGAGGCTTGTTCTGGTGATGACAGAAAAGCTGATAGTGTCCTTTTAATGAATCCGCTGTGGAATGTAATGGATCTGTAGAAAAAGAGAATATCTGAGACTTTCTTTTGGTCAATAAGACTGTTAATGCCTCAGAATTCCTGACATATGTAACATATGTCTTCAACATGTGTTTTTAACAATAATATAGAGTGAAACCAAAGCACAGCTGCACATCGAAGCTCTACAGGAGGTCTGCGTGGCCCTTCTACACAGAAATAGGCCATATAGGGGCAAAAGTACACTTTGATTATGCCTCATATGACTGTGGCCGGTTAGTTCTGTGAGATTCAGCTTTTAATGTCAATGAGGTGTTTTAACATTTTCCTAGAAACAAACCAACTGAATGAGTGACAGAAGTGGGGCAATGTAGCAGCATATGGAAGAATGTCTGATAGGACGCAGGACAAGACAGAAAAATACCTATTAAGATGTCTGAAAAAAATTCTAAATGACCAGACATGTATCTGTACATATTAATTTGGCCAACATATTGATTTTTTTTCATTGTCAGTTCAATACATGTTAAAAGTATATTAGAATATCATTTATATTGCTGCATAAAAATGACAATTATCTGATCATTTCAATTTTATTTTGACGGTCAATGTGCTTAAAAAAAATAAATAAATCAGCCTTAAATATCCGCTTTGACACTCAGCAGTAGATATTGGCCATTGGCTGCCCACATTAGGATTGACCTTTAGACGTGTACTCAAAGTGGGTGTGTGTGGGATAAAAAGCCACTATAACAATATGAAGACCCTTCCTTATTACAGGAGAGTAATTTATCAGTCTTCAAACTTTAATGTTAGATGTGTGACAATGTTATCAGTTCGGAAAAAGAGGAAAAAAAACTCCAAAAAAACAAAAAAAAAAGAAAGAAAAAAAGAACCAGATCAGCTGAAGTGTGTGCACAGGTTAACACCCACGTTTGGACAGTATGGAGAGCATTACAATGGCTTCTAATGCCCATCACAAAGATGGCAAAGTAAAGTGGTTAAACCATGCTTTTGCCTAATATGTGTAAAAGAACCTCAAACAACCCCACCTATAAAATCTGAACCAACGCTTTAACATAGCTAACACTGTTCCGTCTCCGTTATGCATGATCTGATGTCTCCCTGACTAACACACACACAGTATAGTGGGCTATATCATCATTCCTAGGAAGGGGTCCAAACTGTCAGTTCAGTCAGGCAGAAAGATATAGGCCAACAGCAAACAGAGGAGAGAAAAAAAACAAAACACCCACCAGCTCAATGTCATTACAGAAAAAACAGAGACAATAGTCCAGCCGACACAGCTTGTTTATCTCTCCCCTCAGGTAGAACCATATCACACAACACAGATCTGATCTGAGACATGGCGAAACCAAGATCTCACTTGTCGCACATTTTTTTCTTATTTTTCCTAAATCTCTCCCTCTGTCCATCATTCCCTCATCATCCGTTCCTTCCTATCAAAGCCTTTCAGTCTTCCCCTCCTCTTCCCACCTCTGCAACCCATCCTCCCTTCATTCTCCATCTTCCTGCCTCTGATCAGGGCCCAGCTCCTGCCTCTGAGCGCTGTAGCTCTCAGGGGGGCCGGCATCACTAAGCCCATCAGAGGCAGACCGCGATGCATCTCTTTTGATCAGCGCAGTGACTGCATTAGCATGTACCTCTGCGCTCGGCTGCCATCCTCTCCACCCCGGGTAAAGCTACCTGCCCGTCAGCGTCACCGACCCACAAGGAGCCTCACCCAGGTAAGACAGAAGGCGCTCAGAGCCAGTCGGAATCTTAATCACTAATGAAGCCCAGCTGGCTCCAGCACTGAGGAGTGTGTTGGTGGAGTGGGAGCTTCTGATCTCACTGCGGCAATGGACAAAAGCCTCTCCATGCATCTTTAATACTGAGGACCCAGTTGCTGAAGGTGTTGATTCACTACTAAGGCTTTTTATGAGTCCCTCCTGGGTGTTCACCTCAAAGGGATGCTTATGACAACACTCCTGACATGTCCTCCTTAATAAACAAGCCAACAAATGAAAAAAAAAATGGTGCTCTATCTAACAAGTCTTTTCAAATGAACATTTTTTCCCAAACTAATGATAAAACACTCCAGATAAGTTGAACCCATAAAGACCCAGTGCTGCTTTAGTGGTAGTTCCCAAATTCCCAAAGATTTATCACCATTTGCTCATACATAATACTCTGAATTTTGCATACTTCAGTGAAAATCGGGCATTTATATATTTAGTGGACTATAGATGTTCATTAAAGCTCATAAAGAATAAAATATATTTTTCTGCATAATGTATTATTAGCTGAGCATAAAAGGAAATTGAACACCATCGACTGTCTGTTTTTTTCACTGATGTATTGTATTTCACCTTAACATAAATCCTTTTATTATTTTATTCTTGATTCCATTATTATAGTAGTGTACGTATATTTTTTTATACTGTAAATCTTCTCCCTCTGTTACACTATTGAATAGGTAACGATACATAATTCTTTGTTATAAGTTGATTTCATTACGCCTGGTCATGTACCGTACTCTCACTTGACTCTTTTTTTGTTTTTGTTGTTGTGGTTGGCTCACAAGCTGATTGGCCGAGAGATGCTTTACCCAGCATCCCTCCTTGCTAACGTTAACTCTCGCTACATATTCTCGTGTGGTTTTTTTTTGTGAGAAACACAACGCTTTATCCTTATGGATAACAGATAGTAAATCATCTTCATCATCTTCACCTTCATCGTACTGCACAGGTCTTTTCGTGGTCATCTTCATTAATCAAGATCATGGCTCTCATCGTCAGAGTGAGTAGAACATATAATTACGTGTGCACGTATCATATGAGAGAGAGGGGGTGAGAGAGAGTGTGAGTGAGAGAATGTAAAATCGAATTATAAAACATTTAAAAACACATTACATACACAGTATTTCCACATTATTTACATCTATGTACAATTACACGTATGTTTGCACGTCTGTATACACATGCATGTACGTATACACTCGTCGGGGGTGGGGGTTGGGGGTGGACCTACTGCGCAGATTTTGTCTTTTGCGGGGGGGTTCTGGTCCCCATTTAAATTTCATTTAAATTCATTAGAAATACAGTCTGTGTGTTTAGGCAATAAAAGACAAATCTGTTAAACACAATGTGGGTAATTTTTTAAATATCCATACAGATTTAAACCGAGAAGATTTTTCATTTTAAGGAGGAAACATCATTTTATTTTATTTTTTTCTCTCTAAATGATGATGAAATAATGTAACTTTACACACATGGGCAAGAATCTTTGTAAAACGTTTGCTTTCAATCAAAGTTCCTCATATCAAACCTGGTGCTCTCTGTGCCTACACCTGATTAACTTCACACGTGAACACAATTTCAGATGGTTATAAGGAGGTATGACCCATTCAAACACTATACAACACAGATGCTGACGTATCAAGAAAGATTGACGGTTCAGAAATGGTGATAATGTTTTTTTGTGGTGTATAATGTTTTGCTGATGGTGACGGGGCTTGTTATTTTAGTTTCTGCAAAAACAAATAAAGAAGGGGTTTTTTTATGCTACAGTATGATTAAAATGTATTGTTTACAGACGGTGGGGACTTTCTTTCTTTTTTTTCTTTCTTTTTTTTTTTTATGAGGGGTTGTATTTGGCCCATGTCTGGAATAGGTCTGAGCCCACAGCCGGGTGCCCTCTCACTTCTGTGCCACTCAATTAGCCCAGCCTTGCACAAAGGGGAGTTGGTCACATGGGCCCAATTTGGCCTGCTATAAAGTTTGCAATAGCCCAACATGCAATGCTACAGCAGTATTTACGTGCCTGCCACACGGAGGTAGGGGACTTTGAAGATGCAGAAAACAGGGCAAAGACGAAGAAGAAGAAGAAGAACTGAACAGAAGAAAAAAAATAACTGAAATGAAAGGAGGGGACCCTTAAATTCCAGGACTTTTTCCAGATGTTGCACAAATATTCTGCTGAGGCAATCCAGATGTGCTCTCTCTGTTTATTCCCTCCCTCTGCTCGCGGATCCAAGGACTTCTTTCTTTCCCTTTCTTCTCTTTTTTTTTTTAACTCTCTTTCTTTACAACCCCCCTCCCTCCTTCCAACGGCCCACGACAGTGTTCCCTGATAGAGGCTTTTAAGTGAGGACTTTAATAGCCCCTAGGGCACCTTAGCATCCACTAGGTTCCTGTAATAAACATCCACTTTCATTCTCCACAGTACATGTGTCGGAGACTGTCAGATAGAGGGAGATTAGGTGCCTTGTTTTATCGCTTTTTGGATCAATTAACAATTAACTGTTACTAACAATAGACGCTCTGCCACGAGAAGAAAAAAAAAAACTCCTATTGAACCACAGACTCAAATAAAAACAATATGCTTCCTTCTCTCTCTCTCTCTCTCTCTCTCTTTTTTTTTTTTTTGCTAGCCTCCACACTGATCCGGTTTCACCCCCAACCCCCACCTTTCCATCTCCCGTCCCATCTCTTTACTGCCATACGAACTGTCATGTCTGCCGAGGGGTGCTCCTCTCCCACAGAGCATGACCCAGCCACAACCCCTGACCTTCCTTCTCCCAGACAGTGCGCTGCTTCTCAGCTGCTCCGCTCCACGCGGCTCCAGATACAACAGTTCATGGATCATCTTATGGGGGAACTCCCCGCCACTACAGCTTCAGAACACATTGTACACCAGCTAATCAGACTGTGAGCAAGCGAACGCATACTGCACATGTGCTGGCTTGTAAACACTACCTGCAAGCACATGCATACCCCTCGTACACATACCCTAATGATACTCACGAAAACCTGTGTTTAGAAAATCAACCACTTAACTGGTCATCATTTCATCTGTACTTTTTCCATTCTAGTTCCAACGCTGTGGAAGAACTTGCGGTCAACATTAGGGCAGTACACAGTGGATGGGTTTACAGAGCATCTAAAAACACACATGTGCTGAGTGGAATTTGAATGAATACATTGTCCTGCGTCTTTCCTTGTTTCTTCTATTTTCATTTAGTTGAGTTTTATCTTGTAATTGCATGCGATTCACAGTACTTTATTTTGTACAACACCTTGCAACTCTGAAAGATTCTGCAGACATAAAGCTGCTTTAATTAATTAGTATTATTAGAAAAGTCTGAAAAACTATTTTTTTCCACAGTGGCACAGTTTATATTATAATAAAAAATGTGAACAATTCATTTCTAGCATCATCACCACACACCATATAATTCCCATTTTTACATCTGGTTTCTGTTCTATATATTTGTCCACAGGCTACATTTTCTAGGTCAAACACTTAAAACATACATCATATCCATGGCATCTTATTTTATTGCATTATGTCATTTATTTGTATTCTTTTATTTAACATTGTGTTATATGTATTACTGCATTGAGTTTATTATGGTACCTGCAGAATAAATATAAAGAATAAAGTCATATAAGATTGTGGGGCATTATTCACTCCAAAGCAGCTGATGAAAACATAAGTAGCTCACATTTCCTGTCATTCACATTGTCATTCACATTTCCTGACGTGTCATATACAGCCACTGAACTGTCAATTTAGCACTCATCTTTTTTTTTTTTTAGCAATTAATTTGCTTCTTTCTTCTTGCAACTCAAATATCACCATCACTTCAGTCAATATGTGGTAAATATATAACCATTACAAATATCTGGACACATACACACATAAATCCACACAGCTGCACACAGTCCTGCCAACATTGGTTCAGTTCCACTAGCCTCAGCGCTCAGATCTGTCCCGTTTAATCCGCATCCGTCTCCCATTTCCCATTCTGCGCTGAAACAGAAGAAAGCATCCTAAATGTGACACTTGAACTTGTCAGAGCCGTTTTGTGCAGGCAACTGTCAGCGCTTTGGTATGTAGAACGCTGATGACAAAGACATGGCTAGTGTCTGCCTGCCTGTCTCTGTCTGTCTGCTATACCTGGTTGCCCAATGGGGTTTTTTTTTTCCACCAAATTACACAAACGGCAGATGTTTACAGAAGCACTTTAATCTTAAAGTCATTATGCTGCTAGAATTGTGATGAAATTCTAGGTCAAAGCAATAATGAGTATGGATCGTATGCATGTTTCTTCTCATTTTGTGGTTAAGACGTCTCCCTTGTTGGCACACAGTGTGAGTTTTCAATGTCTTATAAGAAGGTTGAACTTTTATATAGCCAATGTCACAAGACCTTCAGCATAATCACCTCTTAATGTGTTTTCGACATTCTTACTGTCAACAGTGACTTAAGTAGTGGTGCTTTGAGAAGGAAAATAGCATTGGCTTAGGCAAAGACAACTATATGTCTAGTAAATATAGTAATCATCATAGTATCATAGTATCAGTCCTATTAATATTATTCCTCATTATTTTGTACCTGATTCTAATTATTTTAACCCCCCCCCCCAAAAAAAAAAAAATCTCCCTTATGGGACAATTATAAACTTACAATACAACAGGAGACAAACTAGAGATGGCACTCCTTAAAGTTATGAGTTGGTTGCAATGCCCTTCATAACACAGTGCTTGGTCAATACTATTCATCTGTCAATATCAAAAAGCTCCACATTGCCAGTGTCGTATTTTCCAGTAAGTTGGCCCCCAGCTCTCCTTAACACCCTACTACCTTCCTGCTGTTGAGAACATTCCTCAAACCAGACGGCCACAGCGAGGTGTCTACCCATAGGTGACAAAACCCTCCAGACTTCTGTACACTTCTGTGGGCCGACCTGCACGTGTATGTGAGCGCACACACATGCAGATGTGTGTGTGTGTGTGTGTGTGTGTGTGTGTGTGTGCGTTGAGGCCTAGGGGCCACAGTCTGGGCGGATGTATGAACGCGCTAGACCTGCAGGCGTCAACAAACAGTTAATCACTCTTTCTCAAGCCTTACGCAGAGGACAGAAAACCACAGAGCAGCCCTGATATCTCACATATCTTATATTTTCTCCATTCACTCTCATACATCGACATTTGTGAGAAGAATGCAAGAACTACATACGTATTCTGACTCATCCGAAAGTGAGATAAGGTACGTTGGTCCGTTTTCTGTTTGCAAATGTCTGTCAGTATCTTCACAGTAATCCCAAACAGTTTCGTGGCCGATGTAATGGATCTTCAGTTGATCATAACTATAGTCATAACCCCAAGGCTTGTTGTAAAAGTCGTCTTCCAAGTTGAACCTGAGTCCAACCATTGTATTGCAAAAAAGGACGTAGAAGTTGCAGAAAAACGTTCTAATAGAAACAGTCTGTTATTGAATCTGGACAGTCTATTTGAGAACAAAACAAAAGCAGTTCTGTCTGCAATTGTTGCCGTCAGCACAGACGGACACCTTCGACTATTTTTCCAACTATAAAAACTCAAAAACTGTCCGGTTAACGTTACAGTGACAGTCCCATCCTCTATGACTTCCACCATGTTTGTAACTTTTGCCCCACGGTCACACTTCTCACAGTATTTTTCTTGACCAGTAAGAAACAACTTTCTCTCAAGCTCTTTGAATAGCAACTTTACTGATTTCTTTTCACGTCTACAGCCAACATATGAGTTTATAAGACCGACTGGAAATGTCTGCAAATTAGTGCTGCAACGAATCATCGATTAAATGGAGTAATTTGATTGGTAACATGCTTCAATTTCTATTTTGTTGCCTTGATGATTCGTTTAATTAGTGCAGCTTATGAAAACGACGTAAAACCTGCTGCGGTAGAGCGCCCAGAACCATAAACGTGCGGGGCTTGTTTCTGCACGGCTTCTGCAACTGGAAAGCTTCTGGAAAGCGGGGCATGCCTGAGCAAATGTCAGCAGAGTTTTGTGTGGAGAGCGGCGAATTGCCATGATAGAGAAAGGAGACAAGAACAACGATGAAGGAGAAAAGGATGAAGGAGTACAAAGAAAACGGCAGAAGTTGTCAAAAGT
>JAPTHA010000005.1:34759069-34770105 GCA_029814585.1 Gymnapogon annona | reverse complement strand
GAAGTTAAGTAAATGAATCAAAACGAGGATCCAGTCTCCAGACTTTGTGTAACTCTGCGTCAAGCTAAAATCGACCTTGACTAACTCAGGAACAGCACTAAGGACCTGGAAAGAAAATAGAAAGTGCTGATACACATACAATTCCTATATATCTCAAGGGGCGATACAGTAAAAAATAAAAATAAAAAACAGATCATAAATCCACATATTTTTCCCATTTGGAAGCACTTGAGCAGCCTATGATAACCCACAATAAAATACTGTACTATATTGTGTCAAACAATGAAAAAGTGAATCCAGATCTATGAGAGTTGCACAACATGAAAGTTGCTCAGTTACAATGTCACTGTTTTGCTTCAAGCATCCATTTCTACATCTGTTTGTGTTTACTGTATTCATAGTTTGAGCTGCCAAAATGACACACAATAATAAAATCAATTAATCTATTACAGGTGCAAAAAAAAGCAAGTGGCAGACCTTTCCACATCTCTATCGTTGTTGCCTTTATTTTTTATTTTTTTGTTTTTCTAGGCAGTTTGTAACCAATTCAAGCCGTCTACATCTTGCATACAGACACATAGATCAATCAACATGTAATACCGCACATATGGAGCGAGCATATGTTTTACTAAAGTGAAATTGTTCTATCTTTGGCATGGACTCGAAGCAAAATACCACAGATAGGCTTCTCATTTTTGCTCCTCCTGCAAAGTGCTTAATGCAGAGAATGTAGGGAGTGAAGTGGAATGTAATGCACATACAGCTCCTGCAGCCACCCTTAAGGCCGATGTGATGAGCCTGCTTCTATTAAGCTGAAGGTGTTCGGCACATTTGTACTGAGGCCAGATGCATAATTAATGCAATGCTCGGCACATCACAGATCAAAGGGAGTACGGAGGGAAAAAAAAAGAGGGAAAGGAAAAAAGTTAAATATGACTATGCACTGATTCAAGGTATCAGAGAAGCCATCGGTGTGGCAAAAGCACAAGGAAAGCAAAAAAATCAACGGTGCAAAAGACCATTATTCCAAATAAATAGGCTCCGCAACTTGGTCTTTCATGGGCCATGACTTCTGTGGAAAAATGTATTGATCATGCAGGTGGTGTCATGTTTGTGCAATGATGTTAAGTGACGTAATTGGATACGTAACTGCTCATTGAGGAGCGTCAGAGCGGGCCGGAGCGCCAATTGGACGTCCTATTTGTCTCCAGTTCAGGAGTGTGTTTTGCCTTGGGCCTTCGCTGTGTAATAGAAGACAGACACTACGGGGTGTTTTTAAGTGCTCTGATCGAACCGTGCTCTGTCATCTACCCACGAGGCCCAGCTATTTAATCCTCAACTTGGGCTGTGATTAATAGCGGTCTGACCTTTAACCTGCATGCTTATAAATTCTCAGAGGGCTGTTGTGTCTCTTCTCGATGCCTCACAGTTCTCCTCACATTTGGCCAGCAGCTCTCCGTTAATTCTTAATTGCGCTATCTGTGTGTGCACAGCCCAGTGTCTTTCTTCTCCTTCTCTCTTTTGCTTTTTCGTCTCTTCGTTTAAGCAAACTTGTTTGGGCCTCAGGTGGTGAGAGACCACCACTGTTACCATACAATCTGCCACGGTTGCTTTGACAGCCTCCTCCTCCTCTTTCTCCCTCACTTAAAGTCGGTGATAAATGAGACAAGGGGCTTTTGGTCTCCATTGTACTTTGACCATTCACAACAGGCTCATCCATAAAAGTTATTATACTCTCTTTCAGTGGCAATGACAATGGATTTCAATCCTGAGGAATCTACACATGCATACACTCTACAGCCTAGTGTCTGCAGCTCATGATTATCTTTATTATAAATTCACATATATTTTTATTTTGAGAGCCATTTGACTCACATATTTCTACAAACAGATTGATTTGATTGATTGCTTGCATTTGAAAGACAAAATTCAATTAAAAATACAGGAAAACCCCATTGTTGATTAGAGGAAAACTCCACACACCTTTTCTTTTCACCTGGATCCACTCAAATGCACATATGATAAAGGAATGGGAGGGGGGTGGGGGGGTGGTACGCAACAAGGAACACAACTGCATGTGAGATCGTTAGGGCGTTTGCTGAGGTGTTCAGGATTGTCCGCCCTGAGGGAAAGTCTTGATCGTCACAGGCCCAGGTTCACATTCCTTAACCCCAGAGGTCAGGGCTTTGTCTGAGGATAGTACTGAGGCAACTTCCCCTGCGGAAATCAACAAGAGCTGACACAGTGAATACTGTAGGCGCTCACAGAGGCAGGAAGACGGACCACCACACACAAAAGTACCACGCATGGAACTCAACATGGAAGAAATAAGGAAAGCTGTGCACAGGAGACTGATGCTGCCCTTGGTTGCTGTTTAACGCATTTAGAATTTTGGAGGTGTTTTCCCAGCGGGATGGGTTCCCAAAAGCACAATGTAAACCAGCGATGTGGGGGTTTACATCTTTTTAAGGCTCTGTATTATTTTGAAAACTCATTCTCATTACATAAACCAATCAGACATCGATATCTGAAATCTTCCTGGGTTGGAAATGGCGCAAGTGCAAAGCACTTCTACCACATGTGCACACACGGCCTGATTTTCACAGAGAGAGTTCATTTGATTGGAGGTGGTAAGAGCTTTGTGGTTATCTGCCCATCAAATTGAACTGATAGATGACAAGGATCCAGGCACGGGGCCAGGAAATGGCTGTAAAAAAAAAAAAAGACCCACAATATTTTCCTAAATGATCAGAGCCCATTCCGCTCAGGGCTGTTATCAATATTGAACGTTACATCAGCTGTATCACCGGCTCCTATTGCTGGGTTCCAAAGCTGCCATGTGCAGACGAGACTCCCTCAACAGGAGTATCTCCAGTCCAAGCATGCATCATTCTTTAATATCATATTAAAGTGAAATTGGCTACATTTAAACAGACATTGCAATAAATCCCATCGGCACTTGGCAGAGGCTGGTTTTATCACGGAACGGAGAATCACCATCCCTGCAGAGCATCATCTTCTTACCTGCGATTGAGTCCGGCATTATTGCACCATGATGGAGCTGCCGTGCAGCCGCAGCAGACAGACTGAGACGGTGAATTATGTGTGGGCACAGGGTTGAAGGTGTTGTCAAGAATTTTTTTGAGAAGTTCAGAGAGGGAGGGCAGCATTTAAAGTACATAATGAAAGATTCATTTCAGAATGGAAAACATGCCACACACTGTATGTATCGTCCTCGTGTCAAACAGAATCAGTAATGATGGTGTTAATGTTGATGGATTACAATGACCATCCAGTATGTCCTGCAAAACAATCAGAATGCAGTTTGTTTTTAGAGTCTCTATTTGTCGAGGATCTTTTCGGTTGTTTTGCTCGTATGATACAGCATCTAGCGCTATGAAAGATCAGAGGAGATGAACTGATTAAAATAAACCTAAACTGTCAGAATATTGAAGTTCAACAGAAAATACAAGCTGTTCCTTCACTACAAGTTAGATTTTGTGGATTGCAAGCAGAAAATCAAGAGAAGAGAATGCCAGAATACACACCCTTCTCCACTATTTCTGTCCTAAAGTTTACAATATAAGGATGAACAACACAACTCAATTATAAAGACATGCCATGTTGGATTGTTTTGGGAGGGGCACAAAGTTTTACAGTTATTACAGATGACGGTTTTCTGCATTTATATCCCACCATCCCCTTCTTCAAAGACCTGTTAAACCAAGTATAGAAGTGTTCTTTCTCTTTAGTCACATCAATTACCACACTCTGAATGCTTACTATGTACAGTTTTGCCAATGATGCCAAATAATACCACCTACTGGAGCTTTAACCTTCTGCATTGTTGCTTGCAAATCCAAAGTGAACTCCTGACAAAAGTGGTCCTGATTCACTCTGGGTGGGATCAAAAAGTGTGTGTGTATGTGCGAAGATATCTACATTGAGCAACTGAGCGAACAGTAACATTTCAACACCCCCCCCCCCATCTCAATCCAGACGCTGCGGTGAAATAATTTCAGAAATAATCTTTCCAATGACACATTAGGAAGATGAATAGTGTTACAAAGGTTGCTTAGTCTGGACGCATTATCTGATATTGGCTAATAGATGTGTCCTAAATGACAGCCAGTACAGTACAGCTGAGACAGAGTACAAGCCTGTTGGACTTCAGCTGGGTAAACATTCCCCGCTGAGGCCATAGATCTTGTGTACACACAGGGCACAGCGCACGTTCGGTGAGGGCCCCTCACAGGCCGTTTGCAAGGATTGATGGTCCAACCAGGCCAGAGTCCATGTGGGCACAGTGGTGGAAATGTGACACACGAGACCACCTCATCTACTAAAACCATTAATCTGTGATAAGCAGATACGACTGGATAAGGAGGCTGGACCTCAATGCCTCTTGCCGCTCCTTAGCACGCGCACACACCGGTGTTTGTAAAGATGGACACGAGCACGCATTCACCAGGCACACACTCACACGGCATGATGAAGTGATCCTCAGACTGCCTGCGAAGGAAATAGACTCAATGGTGCTTGAAAGAGACAGAGAGAGTCATTTCACTGAGAGGAACATTAGAGTGAAGTGGAGTAACAGGACACCTCTTATGTGGCTTCCTGCATGCAACACCTACAGATCAGCAGTGACAGCCGCATACACACACACACACACACACACACACACATGCATGTGCGAGACGCCAGCTAATAATAAACTCCTATGAGTCAGACACGGAAGATGCGATGGCTGTAATAAATTTCTGTTTGCCGAAATCAAAGTCATTTTTCTTGTGTCTGAACGGAGGCCTGTGGAGATATCAAGGAGAGACATGATTGTGTGTGAAGCCCAGTTATAGCCCAGGGGACGGAGAAACACAGCCGCTATTTGTCTGCATTAACCCTCTTTATATGAGCTTATCTTGCCACCGCAAGCCTTTGTATATTTGTATACTGTATTCAATGTGATCGCAGTAACCCTGACATGCATCGCTATGTCGAAATTTTAATGACCCACACACACAAGATCAGAAAACAAAACTGGTCAAATGCAGGTCGATTTTCTAGATAACTATGTGCCATGCTGGTGGATAACTGACTGGTCTAAAATAATAATTTATGTAATAAAATCCTGGTGCACTGTGGCGTCACAGATGAGTTATTCAAGACCCTAATTCCAATCACTTAACCAACCCTTAGCAGTAACCCTAATAAAAGACTGAACATTAGCTTGTCAGAGAGAGACTAGAGGTGGATCTGCTCCTGCCACTGTTAAGACAATTAACCACCCATTATACTTGTCTACACGTCAAATACTTCCAGAATAAATGTGGTGAAATTTTGTCACATGTGAGTCACCGGTGAGCAAAAATCCAGTTATATATGCTTCTTGGTTGAAGTTTGAAAAGATAGTCTTACTTCAAAATGTGATAAAACTGAGACTTAAAGAGAGAATGAGTTGAACTCTAAGGGAATATTAGTGTCGGAGCTACAGATCTACTTCAAACACTGTCTGTACATGACAATACATTCACTTTAAAGGTTCTATCTATACATCTGAATGTGAATACATGTGAATTTGACAGTTTGGGATCAATAAAGTACTTCTATTCTAAGTACTTCTATCCTATTCTATCTATTGTATAAATGTACATCAACCATTATACAGTATATGTGAAATAACATCATCATATACTTTAAAAACTTTAAAGCACTATGGTTATTTATTTACAAGTATTCTTATTAAAATACATAACATTTACCACATTCAATAACTGAAGCAGATCATTTCCCAAAAAAACCAAACAAACAAAAAATAACAAAACCAAAGATCATGTTAAATGTTGATAGAAATAATCCAACCATCAAAACCCAAGCTCATCAATAACAAGGGGGCAAAGTGCACATAAAACTAAATATACTGAGGGCAAGTGGTTTGTAGATAAAGGAGTTGGAAGAAGCTGTTTAGTCTATGATGATAAAAATATGAATGGAGGCAGCCAGTCCCTTTGGCTGGTGCATCGTACATCCACTGTATATGTGTTTCCTGAAACTGTTAACATTTTACAGCATTTGTGGCAAAACATGAGGGAAAAGTATTATATTTCAGCACAGTAATAAATGCATATTCACGTAATAGAGATGGGTGTTTTCCAATGAGCATCTGCTCAATGTGTAAGATTTGTAATGCATAAATATTCAGTTTGTATGATACGTGCATAATTACATAAAGTATGGTTGGTTCTCCATTTTTAAGCCTACATCTATGTTAACGTGGATGTAGGCTTGATTGATTAACAATCATGATTAACATGGATTTATATGCACGTGGATTGTAATGCAAAAACACCCAATGCTAGCCAGCCAGTGGAGTTAGGTAACAAAGATACAAACCACATTGACATAAGTGCACAGGTGCTTGTGTGTCTATGAAACTGAAAGAATTGAAAACACACCGCATTTATTCATTTTTTAAACTGCTTAGTCCTTAACGGGTGTCAGAGCTGATCCCAGCTACCAATGGATGATCCATTTATTTCCCCTGTTATCCTAGGGTCTGCATGGATTTCCTCTGGGCATTTCATTTTCCTCCTACGGTCAAAACATATATAACTAAATACATTAATTGGCCAATGTAACTAGCCTGTGAGTGTCAATTGGAGGGTGAATATTTGTAAGCTGGCATTGTATGGCCGACATATAGAATAGAATTGGTACCAACATCCCCACAACCCCTCAGAAGGTCAGAACCTGAATGAATGAGGATCATACATATTGGCCGGGATGAAAATCTGAAGGCATACTTTAGTCCGGTTAGAGCTGTTGAACATCAGCTGTCCCACTGTCTCCAGTAGTGGTTCAGTGCCACTGGAGCTGACTCTGACACCTGAGGGATGGAACACTATAACTCAGATCCAAATCTACCCACTACCCTGAGGAGAAGGACTTTTGCAATCGCTGATCCTAACAGGGGCATCCTCTGCACAGCACTAGCTCAGAAATGTGATATTTGTTTAAGGTTTAAGTGAATGTAAACTCAACATTATTTATAGTGTGACTAGTGGAATAAAAGGGATTAATGAGACCTTCTATTTTGATGTAATACAATACCTATTCCTTTATGGTTTCCAAGAAGTTTGTCTACAAACATTCTAAAAATTAAAATGAAGGGGCATTAACATATATTGAACTTTTAATGTATCGAATTTAGAGGTGCACAGTTATAATAAGGTTACCGGTACATTTCAGGCCCATGTATTTATGTGCTAACAGTGCTCTTTTAAACAGATTTTTCTTGGGCTTTGGGTGATAAAAAAAAAAAAAAGAAATCACTCAAGTTGCACATATTCTTGGACATCAAAGTTCAAGTAAGAACAAAAAAAAGTGCCTGTCTGTGAACCATTCATGCACAACAGCTTTATCTCGTCAGCAGACTACTGGAGAGCTGCTGTTCCTTCACACATTTTCTGCCTGTGAGCCGAGAGCGAAGGGCTGAGTGTGTTTGTGTGTCTGAGCCACACTCTCCCTGTGATTTACAACTTTTCTCACACTCTCCCCTCACGTCTGCTGGTCAACTGCCATGGTGAAAGCGGCTACAATGGCCGGCTACGAACGACCATAAATCTAGACACTTCCTACTACTGTCTCTGACTTCAAGGGGAAGCCTTCATTAACTCTCTTCCTCTCTGTCCACAGCCCCCCTGCCCCTCACACACACCCACCAATGTTCATCCTCCTTTCCCCCGAAAGAGGCCCCGCTGCAAGAAAGAAAAAAAAAAGAAGAAAAAAAAGAAAAACAGGGCCTCCTTCACACCTTCGAGGCAAGAATCCTAGGGAGTTTTTTCCAGATATGTCTGTCCATGCACCCTCCCAACCACCCACCCACACACACACCAATTCACCCCCACCCCTAATGCAACATTAAATGTGTTTTTTACTTTGCATGAACAGTAATTGTACAAAGAACAGTTAATGCAAAAAAAAAAAAAATAAACAAAAAAACTAGAGTTGTGGATATTATATTACAATGTATTTGACATATAAAGGGTTTGAATAGATTTTTAAAAGAAAACAATTTTAAAAGCAGGTCATGCTGAGAGTTAAAGTATTCCTCCCACACAAAATGCCACCTATAAAAGCTTATGTTCTTTTCTTATATTTTTTTTATATGAAAGTGTCCCTCTTCTTACAATGACGAAGTTAAAAAAAAAAGAAAAAGAAAAAAGTTTTCAAAAGGCTTTCAAACTACAAAAGGCTCATTCGAGATGAGCGAAGCGATAGTCCCAGCATGCCAATTTGCAGCTTAGTAAGGAAGTTTGCTTGGTGCTGGGAGGTTTAGAGCAGGAATAGAGATGTGTTGTCATTGAGCTGCCCGAATGCATCAATGAAATTTCAGATGAAAAGGGAGGGTGGGGTGGGCTGCTGTCAAAGGAGAGCAAGTCCTTCAGTGAACTGGAGCAGCTGACTTTAACATGAGCCTCCAGCTGAAGCCTGCCGTCTGCTCCCGCCCACAAGAAACACACAGTGGAATATATACATAAACACACAGTCATGATCACCCACACCGGCGCAAAACCAACCATGCACGCCTGCATATAAATCAAGCTCTTTTCTTCAGCTGCATCTGAAGACGCATATACAGTATTTTAACTTTATATGGTCAATTTAGTGGAACCAGTGAACATTCTTTGTCTGATAGAGACAAAAAAACAACTCCAGACTAACATTTCTAGACAGGCACGTCACATTACAATCGTTCATTCACTGGTAGATTAGATCATGTTTCCACCAATAGCATGAAGTGGAAGATAATGTATAAAAATACACAAGAAACTGCTAAACAGCTGAGTAGTGATGTCCTCTAAAGAGCAGAGATAGAACTTAAAAAATCCACAGTGACATGGAAATGTAACTGAAATTATACAAAAGTATCAGTTTAAAGTATATAAACTGATGGTGCATTATCAACAAACTGATAGGACAAGACAATCAATAAAAAAACTAAAAAACTTTTTTAAAAATTATATATATATATATATATATATACCCACCAAGTTTGTAGCTGTTCTTAGAAGATGAAGAGAAAGACAAAAAAAAATCTGTCTTTCAGTGTATTCGATACACCCAAAATCAATTAATTATGACTTTCCACTCAGTTTCCTAAATGTAGAGTACTGGTGATTCTTCTCACAATACAAGAAAATGGAATGTGAAATCATTTAAGAGAGCATAAAAAAATAAATGATAATATATAGATGTAATTGTCAAACTTGTAGTTTTTTTTTTATGTTTGCACACTTTGTTTTTTGTTTTTTTTTACAGGACCAACTATGTGTCTCTGGCGATTGATAATCTATTTCAAGCATGTGAAAGTGGAGAAAAAGCACAATTACAAATATGCAGTACATACACACTAGATGATGTTTATCTGAAATGTAGTGGGAAGGACTCCCACCCCCTTTCATATTTATTCAGCTGCTACCATTAAGCATAGTGCAGCATATTGTAATATACTTAGTAGTTAATATATCAATATAATTACCTGTGTATTATCTGATATCATTTGTGATCCAATCAATATTATCATATATATTACATACGGTATTATTACAGTCATTATTATTCATTATTCGTGTTCCTACTTTATAATATAATCTGTTTTTATGACTGTTATTATTATTGTGACCATCACATCCATGTGTCAATAACAGCTGTAACAGTAACAACAACAACAGAGCTGATGCCGTAATTCGTGATCTTCCGTCTGAGTGTTTGATCGGGGGCTGTTCAGTGGAGACAGACTCCCCTTGCTCTCATTTACCACCTTGTCTTTGCTAATAGAAAAACATTGATGTCATGAGCTCATTAACCGTACAATGATTTAAACCTGAATTGAATCGTCACCTGCTCCCTTGTTTCTTTGACCCCCCCACCCTGACCCCCACCCCCTGCACACCTACATCTAATAGCCCGATGAGGTCATTATCACGCTAATGTCTTTGTTGAAGCCCCAGCTCCGCTAAAAACACTTGTCTGACAAACCCGTAGGCCGTGTTCCCATGAGCATCCGCCCACTTTGGTGCCTTTTTTTTTTTTTTTTATTTCTTTCTAGCAGTGAAATGGAAAAAATAAATAAATGACGGAACAACAACTGTTTATGCAAATCTCATTTCACATGCATCTTATGTCCTGCCACGCTCACTTGGCAATGCACAGCTGAGATTGTGGGGCGAGTGACAGCACAGAAGCTTAATATGACTGATTTGCTCTGTAATGATAATGCGATTGGAGCGCACTGTTTGTGGCGAGCACAAAGAGGCACATGAATAAGTAAAGGTTCAGAGTTAAAGTGCAAACGATCAGAGCCAAACGCTCTTAGAACTTCACAGAAACAGCTCGATCTGCTCTGTGCGCGGACGTCCGACATGCCATATGGAAGCGTTTAGCAGGAGGAGTCGACCATTGTACTGCAGTGATGTATGAGTCCATCAATCTAATGCACTGCTGTCGACACACTGTGGTATTTATTGTTTACTGTATGGAGTGTCGCTCTGGCTCTGCCTCGCCATTGTTTGCTCCATGCTCGTCTTTCTGTCTAACATCTGGCAAGTACAGACACTAGGAGCGACCCTGCAAAAGTCTCAACATTCAACATTCATAAACATTAAAATGTCATATTCAGCTGATGATCGGTACATGATTTAAGAGATTGGTGGAAGAGGAATTCCAATGTTGATTTAAGAGGACAAGCGCTGCAGCATAAAAATACTCCATTACAAGTCTTGCGTGAAAATATTACAAGTAGCAATAGATAAGTGTTGGTTTTGGTTGCACATCATTATATGAGACATGGTTTCATTGTAGACAGACAAGCATCTATGTTGTAGCAGCTGTTACTGCTGCTACAACAGTAACAGCCCACAGTAACACCACATCGTCTGAAGGTGGAGGGAGTTGGTGCTGCTTTATATCCAGTTTTCTAAACAGGGACACCAAATAAACTGAAGAGCTCCTCACATGATCAATGAAGAAAAACA
>JAPTHA010000005.1:34670985-34695959 GCA_029814585.1 Gymnapogon annona | reverse complement strand
CCCATTTCCCTCCCCATGCATCCCTAGAGACTCTTTTTCAGTTTCTCAGCTGCCAATGTCCAGAGTTTGATCTTGGAACCGTCCATTCCCATCACCCTTGCGGTAGATAGTTCCAGATAGATGATGTCAAGATAGGTTAGTATCCATTCGGCGCATTAGCTCATACATGAGCTACAGTTCCATCCTCTTTATCTAAATACAGTGACTTCTGCCTCCAAAAAGCTACATGGATATGATCAAACTACAAATTACTACCTTCAAGACAAATCGTGATGGGTCATGGTTCTTTAGTCTGGTCCCACTGTTGAAATGAATCATCCCTGAACCAGTTCTAATTTATTAATATTAATGCAATTATTTTTTGTTACTCTACATCATTCCCAAACTTTCAGCTCCAGGCACAAAGGAACTTTTGCTGACATACATTGAATTTCCTCAGAGTCAAATTTGCCATTACAACTCCACATCAGCTGATTCTTCATTCTTCCTTCTTTGTTAAGCTAAAAGTGCATTAAAATCTGTGGTCAATATAACTACAAGTCAAGGACATAATGTCTACACGTCAATAAGAGCTGGTAAAATATGACCAGTAACACCTTCAAATAGCCATAAGTAACATTAGAAGATCAGAAGTCGCAATTACCCAAAACTCTACATCTGTGTCCATCAGAGGACACAGATATTCACAACGATCAGACTTACCATATCGCACGAAGATGTTGTTCTTAGAAGAGTTGGAGTATGATTTTGGAGCCAAATCATGATACAACTGAAAATGGATTGTGATTCAACCATAATTTTATGGACACTGGGTCATAAAGGAAGGACGTGATGCGAATATAACAAGACAATAAAACACCTTGACATCACATAGTCAGCGCACACACACAGAAAATGTTGGGTTTGATACCATTAATAGACCCATTTTAAAATCAAAGGCAGAAAAGAAATCCATTTACCACCGCAGTCAAACACATTAGCTTCTGCAGTTTTGTCATTTCTTTCCCAGAAACCAAATCTCCTGATGTTTCTGAAAATCCATAAAGTGCTTACGAAGGCAGAGTTTGGGCTCACGGAGTTACTGTGCAGAGTGTTCTCCTCATTACAATTTATCACAAGAACAACTCATTGATAGTTCCAGTACAGATGACATGCTCTGCACTCCAAAACAAATGCTGATGCAAATGTTGCACAAACTCATACAGGATGAAATCCAGCATGGGTTGGAGAAGCTGTGGGAACTAACCACAAAGTACAGCAGTATGGGAGATTTATGTATGATGTCACACATGAAGAACAATACAAGACATTATCAGATATTTCTGGGCAGATATTGTGCATTGTGTAATTAGGGTTACATACATATGAATGCATCTGTCTTTATGAAGCTTGGAGGGTATATTGACCATCTAGAAGTTTGGTTTTGGTGCATTGCTATTTAAGAATATGAAATGTGTAAATATTCAAAGTGCCTGAGAAGGGGATTCACAAATGTAAACGTATGCAGGAATGGCAGAGCTCTGAAAATGAGCAATGTCATTCTTTAAACCTAACAACAGTTGGACTGCAGCCAACAGAATGGGTGGGAAAAAACAAACAAACATCTGATCTGGTTTGAAATCAAGACTCTGGATTCCAAATTTTATACCAGAATTCATTCAGCACGATAATGTCTGGCATTAGCTGAACATATAAATAAATATATAAAACAAGAGAAAATGGGCTTTTTATTGTGTATTCAAAACCTGGATAAGCTAAATTTACTTACAGATATAGTCATATGACCATTCATTCATTAATTTCCTGAACCTGTTTTATCCTCACTAGGCTCATGGGGGTCACTGGAGTCACCAGTTCATCACAGTACTGATACAGAGACAAACAACACACTCACATTCACACCTACGGACCCTTTAGATGAACCACCTAACCTATCGGGGCATGTCTTTGGGTGGTGGGCGGAGCCAGAGGACCATGAAAGAACCGACATGTACCCACACAGTAAGGCCTCACCATTGACAAGTATCTGGATCAAACCAAGGATCTTGTTGTGAGGCAAGAGTGCTAACCTGCATCACAATTTTGCTAAAAATGTGATCAGTGACAGATTAATCTAACCATCTCAGTCTTTTAGATTGGATCAGACATGTGCATGAATGTTCCAGGCTCTTATTCTTGTGGTCATAGAACCAACAGTAATCACCACCTTGGTTCCAGGATTCCATTTCATAAACATATGGATGGAAAGGTTTATTATGACCATCACTAACATCCCCCAAACTGGAGGAAAATAAATGAGGTGTGAATGGAGGACACTGATTGCGTGAGATAAAATTTGGTTCCTTAACTTCTTTCCTACTTTGAAGTTTTTCTGTGCGACTCTTGAGGTCATGTTAATTGGTCTCCTGTACAACATGGACATGTGTCATTTTTGAAGTTTTTGTGAGATAGTGGCTGGTTTTTGCTACGTTCATGAATCCCGGACTTCAATCCAACGTGGGATGAGGAGCCAGTGTGTGCCAGCTGTACTAGCTGTGTGACTACTGGCGCATTGAACTACACCGGACTCTGTTTTTTTGGTTGGTTTTCCACTGGGGAGAGCAGACCGAAGGAGGAGGAGAGGAGGAGGGGCTGGAGATGCGTGTGAGTGATTTGCGGATGTGAACTGTGTTTGCAGTTTTAAAACGAGCACGCTTCAACTGTTAGCGGTTGTAAGCGCTATGCTAACGGTGGCTGCGGACTTTTTCACTGCCGTTTCTCTCCGAAGGACGCATTAACGGCCCTTCATTGTCTGGGACTTCAATCATGTCTATGTGGTCCATGTTGTGCGTGAATTCAGTTTGTTGTGTATATGTTCTGCTCCTTTTTTTCTACTCTTTGTATTGCACTGCTGTGTGTGAAATTTCCCCTCGTGGGACTAATAAAGGTATATTCAATTCAATACAATGTCTACAATGTCAGATTCTTAAACCCATTGAATATGTTTGGGGGAAAAAAAAAAACAAACACATTAGAGATAGATGCTCAAAGAAAGAAAATGTCACGATTTGTCCAAATGCATCTTTTGTGCCGTGGATGAATTCACAGGCCGAGGTAGCATATTATTAAGGGTACTGTGTTCTAACACACAGACTCACTGCACACATCAATCAGTCTGTGATGTCCACGTGCTCTTTTCTAAATGTTAAAGATTTTGGAATTGTCTTCTTTTTCCACTTCCATCCTGCATCTCTAGTTCTTGGTGGTACCTGTGTTTGAGGGCATGCATGTGTACGCAGAGGGGGTGGGGGTCCAGGTGAGGGATGTGGGCTTTCCTCAATGTGACCCTGTGCCCTTATAGTCAGAGCCAGTGCCCACTCCTCTCTGAGTCAGCTCACACGGTGGGCTGTCAAAGCCCATCACCATCACACACTCCTGCGATCAATATTTTACAGCCTACTGACACAGTATGTTAGTGCAACACACTCCTCCAGTCTTTCATTGAAAGGAATGTAAAGAGCAAAAAATTTTAGGTTTTCAGTAGCGCCAAATATATTTATTTTGCTTTCTTTGCATATCTTCCAAATCATGCCAGAGCCCCGACTCTACGCACATGAATCCTTTATTTTCCATCATCAGTTGAAAGTGAGGAGGGGTATTTAGTAAATGTTACTGGTTATTGCTGCAAATATTGCCCAGAGCATGATTTATAAGTTGGAACTATAACACTGAAGGCTTTCCAGACGGTTTTGAAATAAAGCTGGACTTGGCCAACACTGTCTCAACACAGCCACTACTTCTGTTGGTTTCTTCTCCTGATGTGTCTATTCAACTTCATCTTATACTGTTCATTATGTTGAATTACTGCACATTTTTCCCACTTTTGTTTCCATCCTGAGCCTAATAGTGCCAAGACACATTTCTGAATTATTTTTGAGCTGAAGAAACTTGGACCATCTCACCAAAATCAGTGAAAACCTTATTTTCTTATGAGTGTTCATACTCTTCTGAGACTGGAGTGGGCAGGTGGGGTGGTGGTGGTGGGGGTATGGATGTTTGGAGCCCTTGTACGGCTATTGATCCTTTTCAGTTTGCCGTGGAACTTAGGAAAAATCTATGTGAGTTAAACAGAACTTTGGATGATCAATAAGTAAAATCCACTGGTGATCGCTGGAAGCTGAAGACAGGATTATTCTCAGTACATGTTCAAAAAGAGTTGAGATGCAATTCTCCACACAGTAAATGTTTAACCCATAAAGACCCAGGGCTACTTTTGTGGGAATTCCAAAATATGCCTTTCTCTACATTTAACATTCACAAGCGATAGATCACCATTTATTATATTATTCTCTGTAGTTTGGAACTCTGTAGTTTGTAACTAGCTGAACTCTGAGCACTAAAAACGCTCATATTTTGCACAAATTACTATTTTTTTTGCACAAAAGACTCATATTTTGCACAAATGTAAATGAATTTAAAAAAAGTAAAAAAAAACTACTTAAGGAATGCAGGTACAAAAAAAACCCATTTCATTGTACTTTGTACAATGTATAACTGTACATGTGACAAATAAAGCTCATCTATCTATCTTATACCAGACACAGTGAAAACTGATGAAAGAGTGACTTTTTCAGCAAATATTAACTGAACATAAAAACAACCAACTACATGAATATTAGAGGTGAATTGGTTACTGTGGACCCTCTAGATGCCCAAATGTACAAATTTCCATCCAAATTTATACCTATTATTAACATGCACTGATAGGATTTGTGGATCAGAAGTCAAGCATTTCACACCAGTAGATGCCTTTAGTCAACAGTGGAAAGAAAAGAAGGGTAGTTTTGATATAATGGCTCTAATACATCTCAACAAAAGGTAGAAAAAGTAAGAGGTATCAAAAAGAAATAAGTTGAGGACTAATTTAGAAACAATTGAATTAATTTAATAGGCAACAGTCAGTAAAACTATTTGGTACAAAATGAGTTGCTCAGACACAAAGGTGGGCAGAGGTTCACCAATAAAAATAAAAACAACCCTGCCTGAACATTACATTACAGTACACAATACAGATCTACTGTAGATCACAGTACAATCTAGAGAATGAAGGACAATCCTGGTCCATGCTCTTCTATTCCCGGCACAGTCCTGTCTTAAAACCAAACACCGTTCTCAGTCATGGAAATCACTGCATGGGTTCAGGAACACTTCCATCCAATTGTCTATGAACAAAATCAACCCTTTTAACTAGTGACTATTTGTGGTGATCCACCCTGTGCAGAATCCCAGTGCCCCCTCTCATGGTGAAAGGGTGGCAGATGCAAACCTTGTGTTTTGTTTCTCTGTCACTCTGGCTCTCATCTTTCACCTGTACACCTGCACGTCGTTGGATCATCACGTTCCAGTGAAGTTCCACTGCCTACACACCGGTTTGCAGTTGGACTCATCAGTGCCCCTTCTTAAGTCAGTGTCTGAGTTGAAGGAGGCTCCAGAGAATTGAGCTCTTCAATGCGGTATCTTAATCATCTTCTTAGTGTTAATGTATTAAGGTAACATGTTTGTTTTTGAGAGATTCTTTTTGTACTTACCTGTAGTTAGTCTATTCTTGGTTCCGTCTTCTTCCAGTGTCTCCACAAGCATCCCTGCCTAAGCCTCAATCCCATCACCTGTTCCTTCATCCACACTGGATTCCGCCTGTTTTCAATGTTCACTGAAGTCCACGCACCTGCATTCACTATGGATCATCATGGCTGTTTTCCACATTCCCTTCATCGAGTGGAGATAGACTCTTTTAATACATCTCTGTTGTGATTCAGTCTGCTTTTGAGTCCAGACTTTAAAACACCTCCACGTTTAGGTATTCCCACAAACATTAATCCCATACATTAGTGAAAAAGCATGATTGTTTTTATAACATATTACAGTGATTTAGGGAGATTTGCACACATTGAAGCTATAAATAGTTTGAGTTTCAAAACATGCAATAAAACAACTGTTGTAAAGGGTTAGGAAGCAGTAGGTGAACATGATCCAGAAATACCACTGTATTTGGATCAAACCTAATTTTAATGACACTAAGAGTAAAAAAGGAAAGCTATTCTGTGTTCATAGCAATTGACATGTATACTGTTCTGCTGAAATCATGGATAGTGTGTCTTCTGGACTAAAAAGACGAAGGACCATCCACTTCGTTCTCAATGCTTGGTTCACAGTCCTGTATCTGTGATAGTATAGGGTTGCATTAGTGCCTGTGACACCAACAGCAGTTACAATACTGTCAAAAAAAAAAAAAAAGCTCAAAAGTCTTCTCCCAAAATTGCAAAAACTTGTCTCCTCAGTTCCTGAACATTCAGAGATTTTGGTTAAAAGATGACAGGATGCAACACCATCATATTATTATTAATAATATATTTAGTTTTGATTATGATGCATTTCCTTTGTTCCACTTTGAATAAAATATGAGTGGATGAGGTTTGCCAATCATTGCATTTTACTGTTATTCATCTTTTACAGAGCATTCCAACATGTTTGGTTATCTTCCAACATCTACAACAGAGAGATGTTTTAAGATTAAAGGGTGACAAATTTGGACTAAAACTGAATCAAAGCAAAATGCAAATGAAGTGGAGGGAAATGTACAGGAAACTCAGAACTATACAGATCCACCAACGGTAGTCCATATATGGATGAAAGCAGCCAAAAGAAGGAAAAAAAAAGTGAACAGAATTACCTCTGACCTACAGTACAAAATCTCTCCAGATACTTAATATGTATGAAGCAATCTAAAGTACAAAGTTAGTGGGTGTACTCCAGCTCGCCTTCAAAATCGCCATAGCTGTTGCAACAGCAACCGCTCACATTCCAGGAGTTTGTGCCAGCTCCCTCTTCTCACACACACACACACACACACACACACAAATAGACTTAGACACATCACAAACATATAGACAGACCAGAACACACACTGACACACACACTCACACTTCAAATCAATAATCTACAGTCCCACTTGATAAACAAACATGTCGGCTTCTCTGTGGAAAGACGCTTTGGAGTCTGCCAAGTCTCGGTCTGCAACTTATATACGAAATTCAATCAACTCCAGCCCCCCCTCCATTTTTTTTCTCCCCCAATGTGTGAAATCCAAGAGTTTGCTTACAGAGCCTTGGTACGGCTCCACAACGCAGCCATGCCAAACAACGATGATAGTGTGGGTACACAGTATTGTACTGTGGCAGCAAAACATTGAACTACATGTACAAAGTGTATAAAGGCGAAGCCAAAAGAAATGTTTACCACCATCACTTGTGGCTTCTAATCATGCTTCAGTTTAGACAGAGTTAAAATGGCACTGATGTTCATTAGGATTACAGACACACAAATAAATTAATGTTAATGTTTAAAAAGGGGTGCTTTGATATTTATCTACATGCCTCTGTGATAACATCAATGGAACATACTGTGATGGAACAGTGAAATGTAATCCTGAACAATCTACAAGTATTTTTGTGCCAACTTCCAAATATATACTTTTTCTATATTTCAAAGACTTAGGATCCAAGGTGTTTTATTTTCATGTGTGTTTTCATGCTGGTTTCCTTGTATGCAGGAAAATCTTACATTGTCATTCACACTGAATCTCAAGAGAATCAAATAAATTAAAATAGAATATTTTAATTGGGAAATTCAAAACATGCAAAATAGTGACATTTAATCATGGCAGGCAAAAGAAAATAAGAATGGAAAAATTTTCAAAAGTACTATGATTACTAAGAATTTTTTTACATAAATGTGCTATACCTTGTTAACTGTGCAAGCTGTGGTAAATGATATTGACAGTGCAAAAAAAAACTGCCTGAAAAAAATAAGTTGTTAAATGAACAAGGCTTTCTGAAATGATACTTTGTCATGTTTCATAGTACGACCTTTCAGGGAAAATCATATATTTTTCTATATTTAATTTGCAGATCATGTAGAGGTTCATAAAAAGTTGGAGTGGACTAAAATGTTACACCATGAAAACAAAAACAACCAAAGGAAACAACTTTTCCAGCTAATATATCATTAACTGAACATAAAACAAGTGTCTGCAACCAGTGTTATTTGTCAAACTCTGTGGGTTTTACTGGTGAACCAGTGTTGTAGGAGATGATGATGTTTCCACGGTAACTATGGAGCCTCCGGACGTAAAAGGAGAGACAGAGGAGACGCTGACGAAAAGCTGAGAAACAGCATTTTAACTGAATTATTCAAGCGTTTCATGGGTGTAAGGTTAGTGGTCAAACAACTGGTACACATTTAGATGAGTAGCTGTTTCGATTTTTAAGGGTTTAACCAAAAAAAAACAAAGAAGTGAAAAGTCTGTGCAAACACAGAGAAGTAATGCATCCAGTCTTATGTGTGGTTTCACATCTGACTCACCCATGCTGCAGTCCCGACAGAAGGGGTCCATCGTGAGATACCTGGCAGACAAACAGATCCACAGATTGATTTCTTCCCTCGTCAGGTGTAACTTACTCTGGAGATCAGACCAACAGCGTCTCAGACTTTTCTCCCACCAAACACGGCTCTGAGACAAGCTCCAGTCCAAAGAATGGATGGTCCCCTGGTGCAGATCAATCTGTTGAGGGCTCCACATTCTCAGCGTTAGGAAATCCTGGCTTTCTTTACTTTTAAGGCAACTGAAAGAGAGCAGCACATGGCTAGATTCCTAAACAGGACTTTCTCATGCTGCTTGTACCTTTCAGGACAATGAGCCAGTGCTACGCTGCTGTTTTCTGCTTGCGTTTAGAATTTGAGGTGCTTAACACCACTTTGTTCTGTGGCTGCTCTGCACGGCATCATTCAAGAGCAGGATTTCATGTCAATAGTATCAGGACTCTGCACAGGTGACACATGTTCAGCAATAGTCCCGGCAAAAGTCAAACAAAGTAACCAGTTATATCAGTGATTCTAGCATTCTAGTGGCAAAAAGCGTTTAGGTTGAAAAAAGATGCAACATAGCAGAGCGTCATCACCATGTCCAGGCTTATTAAATTTTGTAACTGTAAAATATATTCTTAAAGGATCAAGTATGACACTAAGTGTGACGATGCCGGGATGAGGATCAGGATAAAAAAAAAAAAGCATAATGCCTTGGGTGGGTTGCAACTGGTAAACGTAGATCCCGTGAACACATATTCTTCTGAATACTCGCCGGAATTTTGTCGGCTCTGGTTTCACCACCTTTGGCATTTGTCCTTCCGTGTTTTCAGCATTGCCGCTATGCTTCAAACATGACTCCATTGTTTTAGTTCTAATTGACAGGAGAAAGTGTGAAGAGCCAAGTCAGGTCAAACAATCTTGTTCTAGGGGAGACTCTAGGGGAGTTTTTTTGGGATAATGAAATTGAATGGTCTATTGTATGACATTCATTTTATGAACTTACACGCATTTTATTGAAATATTCATTAGATATCTATATTTAAATAATTTTTGAATTGTTTTTGTTATATATGGTTGTGTGGAGTGCCTTCAAGTACCTTTAGAGGTACATGCACCCCTATTTGAGAATCACTGAATTATATGATTGATTTTTGTGATTCTTACAATCCAGCAGGTAAATCCTACCATGACTCATAATGTAGAAACCAGTCCTTAATATATACAATTGAATGAGGAAGACACAGTCTGTTAAATAGAATGATACAGCACAGTATTTACCATTCAGACAGGCCTAAAATGTCATGTGTCACGCTTGTTAGTCATGCTTTGTGTTTCCGGGTTTGATTTTAAGTCCTGTGTCTCTCTCCTAGTGTGTCTGTAGCTTCACTCCCAGGTTCCCCATCCCACCTGTGTCATGCTATCATTATCCTGATGTGTTGCACCTGTGTCCCCATGTATTGAAGTCCATGTGTGATCCCTTGTCCTTTGTCAGAGTGTTGAATGTCTTGTGTTGACGCGTTCCCTGTCTTGTCTATAGTCTTGATCTTTGAGTGAGTACGCTAAGTATTGTAGTGTTTCTTGATTCGAATATTTTGTTATAGTCTTGTTTGAATTTTGTAATTTTGGTTTGATTTTTCTACATTGCCCTTTTCCTCCTGTGAGTGATTGTTTTGTTGTAGTTTGTTGTTTATGATTTACCTGTTGTGGGAATTGTTTTTTTAATATTATTCACGTTTTTGATGTCACTTTCAGTTGAACTTTGATAAAATATTCTTTTGTTTCTGACAATTGGAATTGATAAATCTAAGAATTCTAAAAATCAATACTTTTTGAAATTCAGTCGGGTCTGCATCTGGGTCCTTGTAAAGTGAGCCTTGCATAAAATAAATGTAAACTAAAAATAATCTGAAAATATTAATACAACTAAATAGAGTTGTTTGTTTGGAGTTTATTAGTACCCTAATATCTACTGGATGTGACTGGTGGATATAGACTATTTCAAATGAACTTGGAGGTAAAATACTTAAAGCATGACCTTTGTTGCAAGAAAGAAACAGGTATTTTTGCAATGTACAAATACACAATCAACGTCCCTGTGACTCACTACCATTTTCTATCAAGAATCAATAACTAATTGAATGTGTGTCTATGTTCTAGTCCTGTGGTCTGGATGTAGGAGATCAACCTCCAGTAGAAGTGGGTGGTACTTTCACTGGAGGAGAATTCAACTCATTTCATCAAAGTCCATATACTGACATCAGTCGTCGGTAGCAACTATGATTTCATCACGGTTCAACAAAAGGGAAATTGGGAATCTGCCTCCCATGTCTCCAGTTGAATATCTGTACAATGCTGACCAACCACTGTTTAGAACTATCTCAAAGATGTATATGACCCTTATGTCCACTATAGTGACACCAGATAGAGACAGAGCAAGGCCTTGGTAGATGTATTATCGATTCCTTTTCCGGACTTTTTGACAATGACACTTCTCAGTTTAAGCATATGACTCCCGATTTTCCACTTGGAATAAAATACAGGTATGAGACTTCTAAAGCATTGTACACACTACACAACTTTTTATTTTTTACAAATGAGTTTGTATTAAAAAAAAAAAAAACTTCAGAAAAAAAAAACTATTTTTAGAAGTCAAAGTCCTGTAACGTGTGTAAGCACTATATTAATCCATCCACGGATACTTCAGTAATAAATAGCAACATTGCTTTCTAGTAACAAAAAAACCCAAATTTGAAATGTTTAGAAAGGAATCAGCTATTAAACAAAGACTGGACAGCATGAAAAAGAGTAAACAATGCTTTTGTTTTATAGATATGATGTTACCGCATCATTGTCGTCAGTGAAATTAGTTTGACAGTTTGGACTTTTAATATAAAGGAATGTAAAGGAATAATGTAACATAAAGGAAGCAGGTGCCGAGCAAAAAGTGTTGCAAAAAATCAATTCTCTAAAAGTACGTTTCAGGGAAAAAAAACCCAACACAGTACTATGACATGAAAATAAGTGGTTGGATAGCTCAGTTGGTAAGGCACTGGGCTGGTGCATCGGGGACCAGGGTTTCGAATCCTGGGATGAGTGTCTCAGAAATTGAAATCAATCAAAAATGAATGTCCTTTGTGATCTATTGAAAAATCAACAGTACGTTTTGACAGTCTTCTCTTGACCATGATATAAAAACCATGCTGTAATGGAGTAACGATGACAGAATCCAGACGCAGACCAACTAGATTTCAAAATAAGGTTTTTATTTTACTGTTCTCCAGGAACGTACTCTTACTCTTTACCAATTCTCCTATGTCAGTAATTTGAAACAAAAAACACCGCTGTAAAAACACGGGATTATCTTTAGCTTTACTTAAACTCAAATTCACTCTAAAAGAGGATAATACAATTTAAAGGCAGGAAAGAAAAACATAAGCACTAGTTCAACACATAATCGCTCTACATAGGTAATACAATTTTCACAAAATCTCAATCTTCAATACTATACAAAATACAAACAACTAACTCTAAACCAGACCAGAATCTCAATACTGACACGGGATTTTACAAGACAAGAAAAGGGTGCAGACTGGCACGTGAATACTCATCGATCTGACGAAGGACTGGAGAAAAGACACTGACGTATAAAGGGTGGGATTAACACAGGTGCCAGACATTGGGAATGATTATTGACGAGACACAGATCGGGACGGGTGCTGGGAGTGAAACTATGACCCACAAGGTGAGCACACACGACCAGACAGGAAATAATCAAAATAAAACCGGAAATAGACATTTGACAGACTAGACATACATTGATGTGACTTGACAGAACCGAAACCTAACACACGTGCTTTATTTGAAAAATTCAGTGCATCAGGGAATGTTGATCATGTGACACCAAATGTATCTAGTATTTTGATTATAAAGCAGTACGAGTTCTACAGCTGTTTTTTCCCCCAATCAACCTCTTCCCTCCAATTAATTCTTCAGCGATCAGAGAATCTCATTTTTTTTTTTTTTACCTTTTTCCATCCCTCCTCCTTCAACATCGCATCCACTAACTGTCAAGGTTACACAAAACAAACAATTCAGCCGAGACTACAAATCCACAAAAGGACTCTCAGAGTTTTGTGTGCTTGGTTTGTGTCGAACCCCAGGGTGGGACATTCATCCAGTGTCTAATCAGACGCATTCACAGGCCTGGAGACGTCTACGGCATCAGTCCATCACCTCCAGCTGACAGGAGGCCATGGACATGCATGAACCTATTTGATATTTGGACATCTCAGGGTTAGCGGTTCAGTCCCTGAACTATAATGGTTCAATTTAGCCGGTTCATTATGGCACTTTAGAGCTCTCATTGTACCACTGTTCATTTTGTACAGAACACAGGATTTTCTTTTACTGAAGAATCATCTCGGCCAAAAGAAATTTCTGTCTTGAAAATCACGCTTCCTTCCATGGTGGAATCTCACATATTTTCTGCCATTAGACGATACCTCTTGTGTGTTCTGTACAGTATTTTAAATACACATGGTCTATTTACCGGATGCACACAAAGATCAACTACAATAAGAAACAACCTTCCTCTAGAAAAGCCTGATATTATTCATGCAATTAATGTAATGATTTCATTTATAATTGAATGAAATTGCAACTGATTTGTGAAAAATTAAACCGATTCCATTATGAGTTGCAGATTTACTCCAGTGTCCCAATGCACAAGAAAAAAAGGGAAAAAATAACTGAATAACTGGAAAGATTATGAGGTTCATTGTGATATGAAGTAGCATTACAGGATGGACAATGTTACCATGGGAACATGTAAAATACCATGGTAACAGAGAAGTATGTACAGCAGCGATCACGAAAGCATCAGTAAAAAAAAAAACAAAAACTGCTTCTCTAAACCAAAGGGTTTTATCTTGTGTGACTTTTTTATGTTTAATATATTTTTAATCCCTTAATTTATACAACAGGACAATTTAGTCATTGACTTTCTCATTTTTAATCGAGATTTCCCTGACAAAGCACATGCAACATGTTTCTGAAGGTTTGTGCTGCTTCTTGTCACAGGGTCACAGATCACGTTAAATATTGACTTTACCATTTGAACCTGTTTAGTTAAATTTTTTTGTGTGTCCTTTTAAGCTGTGTACATATTTTTTCATTTTCTTGTTGCATCTGAATAAAAAGAGAATAGGAAATAAATATACACGTTTATTTCAACACTGCAAAAACAACACATCTAACACATATTTCAACGCACCTAAAGGCCATCTAAAACCTTTGCAAAGTAGTTTAAATGCTTCTCAGATCTCATTTAGTGTTGCATTTTGTGAAACTAGAACGTCTCAGTGACAAGAAGAATTACAGTGTAGATTTTGTCTCTATTGATTAAATTATCACTATAATTTACAGTGGTTTGACTTTCAAGTTTTTTTATTTTATTCATGAATTTGAGTAAACAGTTAATGTTGGTTTAATTTAACCTACTCTATTACGAAGAAAGCATGAATTATTATTGGTATATTTGTTCAATTAAACTCAAAGGAATAACACCATAGAATTGAAAACAAAACTGATTTACCTGTATGTTTTTTTATTTCTGTATTTTTTTTCCACTGTTGTAACACTAGTTTTTATTTTATTTAGTACAGTTAACAAATAGAGTTCTTGTCTGAGTCTTATTTTCCATGTGCCATAAATTTGTCCCAAACCCTGAACGTACAGTGATTCACCGACTACCACATACTAACCTCAAGGAGCTTACATTATACCGTCCAATGAGTGACGTGTTTAAACATTTCCATACCTATTCCGCCCACCACCCGACCCCTCGTTTGACCTGCAGGTCACGACCCCTTCACACCATCTCTGGGTAAATATTTCCTTCCTGATCCAACAGAACACACTGAGCTGGGTGGGACAGACTGGCTGAGTCATGAGAGAAAGAGATGGTGTGAGAGACAAACCTGACAGCAGGAGAATTAAGGGGAAATACCGGGCAGCTGCTCCGTTGATTGGTTGGCTGGTTTATGGGTAAATGGGAGGGAGGGGCTCTACATGTCGTTCAGTTTCAAGTTTTTAACAGGCAGCGTAAGTGTAGAGGTCCATCCTGCTTCAATTAAAATATCTGTCCTGAAGGGGAGCCGAAGCAGCGCTGGAGGCAGCAGCAGGACACGCACCACATGTGCAACTGAAAGAAGGTGGCGGTTGTAGATGGGGGTGGACTGGGGTGGTGGTGGTGGGGGGGGGGGGGGGGGGGGGGGGGGGGGTACATTTGAGACTGTTTAAACAAATCAGTGAAGAATATCAGTCACTGAGGACCCTGCGGGAGATGCTTTTGGTTTGTTCCCCCCGCTGCAGAGGCATTTGTCTCCCCTTAAGAGACCTTTGTGTCATCGAAAGAAGGGGGTGGAGGTGAGTGGGAGTGAGGTGGTGGTGGTGGTGGTGGTGGTGGTGGTGGTGGGGGGGGGTTCTAAATGCAAAACTGCTCCGAGCATAAAAGCATTCAGACAAATTATGGCAATCACGTGTCGCTGACATTTCAGTTGAATGCGGCTAATAAGCTATCGGCTGTGTGCGCAACCTCTGACCTGTGTGTGAGCACAGGGATGTGTGCAGTCGCGTTCAACAGACACGCACGTGTAAAACCCAGATGGTCAGATGTAATAAACATGGCCAGTGTTTTTGGCTCACATAACGAGCATGGCGCTGGTGTTTTATTTCATCTGGGCTTGGGGGCATGAATGTGTTCACCCGGTGTCTCAGGCGAGGTCTTGTGAGGGCGGGGTCTGTTTCCACAGTGTTGGAGATCTATTTCTTGGACTTTTATCTTCTTTTCTCTTTTTTTTTTCGTTTCCAATGGGGTGTGGCGTTATTAAAAAAGTCACTGGAATAATAGAGGACATGCTGAGCGGGGAGGGAATTCAGGTGGCCTCCTTGTGCCGGATGTTTTAATAAGACAACATGGCGGCCGGGGCCATGTGACAGAGGTCTCTTCAGAACCTCCATGGAGAAGGCTGTGCCGCCGAGTAGGAAAACCACATCTGTTTTCACTCAAAACAATCAGGGGCCAGCACTGCAGGCAGCTTGAGCCTGTTATTAAAGGCTTTCTGGGGCCTGCTGAGGGACAGCCCAGACCTGGTGATTTATCCACTCTCTGCTGAGTGGACGAGGACCCAGTGTGATGTACATGAACGTGGAATTCCAATCAGTCATCCTCGCCAGGACACCTACCCAGAAGGTCTGATGAATGTGGGCTGTCTTTGGCAAACCCACGTGCGCTCTGCGTCCCGCATTAGAGAGACAAATCCACCATTAAAGGTTATATATGCAGATTGGTTTCTGCCCGTATACACGTAGAGCAGTGTATCACATCTCAGTGACATGAAAGGCACTGATGGTCCTACTGTGGGTGTTCAATTGCCACGACAATGAAGGAGCCAGAATAAATGGTTGCCATTGTAGGTTTCCGCTAATGACAGTTTCATTATAACGTGTGAGATGTGACATGGGGAGGTGGATGGAGGATGTTCAGAAGCGAACACTTCTGTTAGTTAGTGATACAGTTTTATTTTGAGGACATGGAATCCTCAGACAAACAAGAACCCTCATCTCATTGACTCATTTTCTGAACCTTCTTGATCCTTCGCAGGGTCTCGGGGGTCACTGGAGCCTATCCCAGATACTCAAGGGAGAAGGCGGGGGGATAACCCTGGACAGGTCACCAGTTCATCGCAGGGATCATTCACACACATTCATACAGGGATGGACAAGGTGGGTGAAGTATCTTGCCCAAGGACACAACAGCACATGATCAGGAGAGAGCAGGAATCGAACCACCAACCCTTCAGTTAATGGACAACCTGCCCTGGAACAATGCACCAAAATTTTCAGCGCTCAAAAAGGAAGTGGGAAGAAGGACAATGTATTTCCCTGTGTTGTTTTTTTTTTAGAATGTATAAGGATTCAGCTCCTTTTGTTTTGTTAAAACACTTTTTTCTTTTTTTCATTTTACAACAATTAACATCCGTGCAAACCACTCACCATACATATTTTGTAGTCACTTCACACACAACCACATTTGTAGACTCAACCTTTTTTTTATATCAATTCTAATATTTGTATGTATTGAAATCCTTTACCACAAATTGAATGATTGTATCTCCTAATAATGAAGGTGTCACGAGCCCGCTGCCACTGTCAGTTAACCAGCATCCCGTGACCCCCAACCTGTTGCCTAGCAGCCTCAACTGTCAGTTAAACCAGCATACCACCCCCCCCCCACCGTCACCTGCTTCCGCCGTAACTATTACCTGGGTCAGACCACATTGTTACCATTAATCAACCGGACAATAGCTTCAACATTGAGGGCTATAAGAACCCCTAGCTTGAGACGACATGTCGTCAGATCCGTCCGCCTGTCTGCACCCGTAAGCCCGCACTCACAAGGTTCGCATCTGTCAGGACAACGCGAGAAGACACCAAGCTTCAAGCCCCCAGCTCGCACACCGAGTCTGCCTCTCCCCGTTCCCCCCTGAACCTTAAAGAGTGTTAAACGTGACGCATCTGTGTCGTCTCCTGTCTGTTCTGATGGCCCCCTGTCTGAGTCGTGACAGAAAGTCTGCTTTAATTAATGACAAACAGGCAATACACTTAAAATCTCTTTTTATACCGTCTTCTTCACATAGGGTTAATAATCCCCATTTTGTTGTACTGAATTTATACATCATTTTGAATGGACAGACTAAATAACTTTTTTTTTTACTCCGATTATTCAGTTACATCTTTAGTGCTTTGGTCTTGGTGACCAAAAACGTATTTGGTTTGTAGATTACTGAATAGATTGCAACTGGATC
Source organism: Gymnapogon annona (assembly GCA_029814585.1). Classification (NCBI taxonomy): domain Eukaryota; kingdom Metazoa; phylum Chordata; class Actinopteri; order Kurtiformes; family Apogonidae; genus Gymnapogon; species Gymnapogon annona. Next base: position 34,678,689 of record JAPTHA010000005.1, on the reverse strand, counting down.
GAACAACTAACTGCATCTATTTGCAGTATCTTTCTCCAACGTTGCCTAATTTGTCAAGATTCCTAAATCTCTTTTGGATGTGAATGCAATATTTCCGAATAAAAAAAACAAAAAGTTGGAAGTTTCATATCACTTAATATCAATTACAATCTCAATATACCTGTATAGTAAAACATGTGATGACTTTTTCATGGGGTTTGTCAACAGTTTTTTTTTTTTTTTTTTTTTTTTTTTAAATGGATGGACACAAGAAGTCATGCAAAGATGTGATGAAGACATGTACGAAAACTAAGCACATTCTTTTACCGTCATCAAGTAAAATTAGTTTCATCTTCTGAAAGCTAATGACGCTGCGATTTAAAACAGGCTGTTATGTGCCAGTAAGGATAGGAACCCGGAGCCGATGCTTGAGATGAACTTATAATTTATTTTGTCACAAGCAAGTGTTCATACAGTTCAATAACGATAAATCAAAATAACGGCAGTTATCTTTGTCTATAACAAGTCCAACACAAAATCCAAAAGGGAGCGCCGTCCGTTAATTTGAAAAATAAAATCCACAACAGTAAAAAGGGTGATAACAAAAATGTAATCCACAACAGGGGATCTGGGCAAGTCTATACTTCAGTCTGCAAAAATCTAAATAACGTCCGTTAAGGTCCCACAGGGGGAAAAAAATAAAAAGTAATCCGTATGAGGATGCGGGTGTGTGAAAAAGGTTTGTGGTGGAGAGAAAGGCACAGGAGTGGAGGGACACTGGAGAGAAACACAAAGGAACAGGCATGAGAACCAGTCTTTCAACTCAAAAACGATACTTCCATTTTGAGACGAGCACAAGAGATGACCAGACAGCAGTTAACCATGGAAGAGTCAGAAGACACATTGGCACTGGGGTAGGACTCTGACAGGCTTATATCCACGTTGCCTGATGAGGAGATCCTCTGCAGGTGTTCCGAAATTACCCTAGCACCTGGTGGCAAAACAGACTCACACACACTCCTGATCAATCTAACCAATCCCTCTCCACACACACGCACACACCCACAGGGACACATCTCCTGCTAGGAGGTGAATATGACACTGGCCGTCATACTGGTCCATCACAACCACGAGTGCAGAACCTTCGCTTACAAACTCCATTCAAATATCCATCTGAGGTTTTCAGAAAGGCACCATAATACCATTGTAGTTCAATACATTGTATTTTGCTGTTAAATAAAACTCCGCTAAATTATGAATACTGAAATTCCCAGTTTGGCGCCAACCACATGTTCCCATATACATCAGTCAACAGCATTAATATGCATGGGAGAAGTTTACTCAATGGTATGGATGCTGAAAACTTCAATAAATATGCTTAACTCATCATTTTTCATCGAAGGCTGTGGCGTTGAGTCATTTATTATCTCCACGGCTTTAGGCCTCGAAGAATGTGGCTAATACTTGTTGGAACCTCAAATGCAACTGGGACTACTTTTTGGGGGGCTCTGCCTTGGTCTTCTGAATGCTAGAGAAGGCTTTTGAATTATTTGGGGCCAACCCTCTAGAAGCTAAATAATTCACTGCAGCATGATGAAATCTCCAGCCAGCTGGGTGTTCCATTAGTAGACTCACTACTCGACAGCCGTGGCTTGGAGGCTGAGCAGAGAGAACAGGATGAGTATTTGTCCGTCGGTGGGTAGGTGGGCTCATCCTGCTCTCGCTCTGCCCACTTCAATTACATCAGCTCTCTTTAAAAGACAACTGGCACCATCTGACGGTACTGCCTCAGACCAGACTCCTCCATCCACCACATCCATACGATGTGACCTCTCAGGACCTCTGCAACAGATGTTTGACTGCATGGCAAAAGCAGAAGAGCGCATTACATTCATACTCTTGACATGGCTTTTTCTTTTTCCCTACTGCACAACCTCAGTATGCAGTTTCAGGTTGATCAGGCTGCTGTTGCTGCACAGGTTGACCTTCCTCTCATGCAGATAGCTGCCATTGTCAGGGAGTTATCTCCGCTACAGACCAGTTTATCCCATCCCATAATCTCCCCAGGAAAAGACAATGATGAAATGAATGGTCGGAACTGATCATGTACTTCTTGGCCGTGACTAAAATCCACTTTTCCAGAGACATCAAAGCAAAATGGAATTTCACGCTGAAGGATACCCCTGTGCCTCTCTTCTTCACAACTTATGAGATAAGAAAAGGTACACAATACAAGGAGCATACCTGTTACACAGCCGCTATCATCACAGCTGTCAATACAATCAGTGTATTGCTCAATCAGCGTCACACACACACTGTTCTCCTAAATTTAACCCTCCATCCATATTGGTGTGAATTATGTAACCCTGACCTCTGACACACATTTTCTCATAAATGGCGGATGTTGTATTTGTTGCAGTTTCCCTTTTGGTACCAATAGTCTGTTGGGTGACGTAGACCACCATGTGTCAGTGGTATCGGTACTCTATCAGTGATAATGGCTCTCAGTTTAAGGTTAGATCTTCTTTAGTGACATCACACTTTGCTAATCTATGGAAAAAAAATTTTTTTTCGCCACGTGCTCTATAGTAGTTATTTTACTTGCTTGTTTTTTTTTTTAAGCAGAGCATGTGAACCTCAGGTTTCATCTGGTTCACTCAGCCCTTGTTTTACGTTTGATTGATTAAAGCATTGACAGTAATTGGTTTCACTGGGCGTAAATTATTTTTCTGTAGAAGTTATATTGAGTAAGAAAAGTTTAGAGTCACGAGGTAATTAATCCCTTGTTCATTTGGAGTTTAAAGGAGAATTTCAACCTCCATTTTGTCTCACCTCTAATTTGCAGAGTAATTTGTTTTAGACATCTAATTGAAATACCATCTACATCTTACACGACTTACAGTAATTTAGACTTAGATTTCCTTTGTCGTCATCACACTGACACAAACAGTGAATCTGGCAACGAGATGTCGTTGATTGGCAAGTGTCCAAACAGGCTGCAGTGCAAAAGTGAGAACAACAACAATTACAACAGCAATTTATTGACTCAAATTAAGTAAATATGATGAATTTACGCTGCTCCGTGATTCTGATACTCGCAAAAATGAAATTAAGTCCCATTGGAAAGAGGACACACTCAGGGTATCTGCAGGTTCAAGGAAGTGAAATTTAAGACTTTTTAAGAGACTTTTTTGTGAGAATATGATATTTCGTTTTGCCAGATTAAATAATAGAATATGGAAATGATGTAATCAAAAGTGAGAAGAACAAAATAAGTTTTAGGCGATCTTCATTACACATATTTAAACTGTCTAAAGGTTTTTCCATTATTGTATTCCTGAATTGCACGTAAACAAATCAGATCTGACAATTATCGGATTAATCCCATTTATCAGATCTTTATTCTCATGCAAACAGGCTCATTGTCAATACCTTTGGAAGATTTTCCTACAGCTTTATTTCCAGTTGCTCCAAACCTCATTTCCCCTCATATAAAGTGTCAAAACACATAGACAGAGGTATGTTTTACTAAATCACTGCATATGTGCAGACTCGGCTCTTGATATCATTCAGCTTAACCTTGTCTGCATTTCCCCAAGGCCTGTCTCCGCGCCTGAACAGGGGCCCTGTCAACTCTTGCCCTGAGTGACGGAGTGGCCAGCCTTACCTTGTGCTGCCAACCAGCCTCATTCATTACATCATCACCTTCACTTGGCCATGCTATGCCTCTTATGAGAGATGGATGTCTCAGCCCCAAGGACAGATGGGTAATGGTCCTCATCCTAACACCAAAAATCACCTGTCCTTCTCAATCTGTTCACAGCTGGTCAGAACAGACAATGCGACAGGACGTGCAGCAATAGGCAACGTCATTTAGAATGCCCGCAATTAGACAGTGTTGGGACTCCTCAATGATCTGAATTAACAATGTAATCCAATCCATCTGTAAAGGGAGAGGTTTCTGTATTAGAATTCGAATATGTTGTATGAAAACATCATCATCTTTCCTTGCCATTTCCTCCCATTTGGTTATTAAGTTATTTACATCATGAATGGACAAAAAAGCTGATTAAAAACTCAACAGAACTGCCTCATGTACATGTACATTTTTTTTAATATCTACAATACGTGGTTGCTCATGAGAATGAATCACTTCTGCTTGTACATGTTACCCAACAACTTCCTCCTTCAGCACAGAACTCACATGGCTTGAGTCTAGACCTCTGTGATTATAATTCAACATCTGCCAAAGTTCTGTGAATCTTTCATTTTCCTCTGGGGTGCAGTAGATGATGAGTCTAGCGAGCACTAATGAACCCGTAATGAGCTACAAATAACTCTCCAAATGGTCTGGTTCCTATGCTGCTTCCTGTGCCCTTACGTTCATCTCGGCTGCGGAAAAAGCATCAAAACAATGAAATGTTATTACTGTATTTGGTCAGAGACTGGTATGTAAAAGCAAAGGCTAATATTTTAGTTAGTGGTGTGATTACGGGGAGGAATGGTCAACATCTGGTAGACATTACCAGCAAACCAGGAACAAACTCTGGCGTGACTAAAGTGAAATGATGAAGGATTCTTTTATGTGTCTTTTGTGGGTAATGAAATGAAACACACAATGTCGGACGTTGTTCAGGGTGGGAATCCCAGTCGAAAGCTGCTCTCCTTGTAAAGCGCAGCACAACTTTTGCTGATTTAATCCCTTGTGACTTTATTAATAACAGCGATGACAGCATATCCATGACTAGGGGCGCTTCCTCTCTGGGAGATTACCTCTGAAATCTCTTAATCCATCACTGGTTAGCTGTTTTCCAAACACCCCAAACAGTCGTGTATAAGTGAGACGCAAAGCTTTCTCTGGCTTTTGGGTTTACTGTAACACTGTGTAATGGAAGAAAAATGAAAAAGAATCATAGAAAAATAAGTTAGTATCGGGTTTATAATGGAAAACTGGTTGGATTGGTCACTTGGTAAGGCACCGCATTGGAGCATGGGGGACCTGGTGTTGGAATGTCAATTAGTCAAGTTGGGTTTGTGTTTTTCCTGTTTTATTTTGTTTTGCCACTTCCTGTTCTGTCCTGTATGTGTCTTCCTCGTGTGTGTTAGTTTTACTCCCAGTCTCCTTACCCATCTGTGTCTCGTCTGCAATTTCCCCAATGCATGTCACCTGCCTGATTTTCTCCCCTATATAGTATGTCAGGGTGCATGCCTTCATTGTTTGTCAGTCCGTCGCTTGTCTTGTCCTTGCAAACATTGCCATTCCTGTCCCTCCTAGTCGTGTTGCAAACCTCGTGTAAGTAAGAGTTAGTTTAGTGAATCTTGTATTGATCTAGTCTTGTATTCTGGTTTTGTTTCTTCTTTTTCTACATTGATTGTTTTTTACCTCAGGAGAGCGATTATTATTTTGATTAACTTTCTCTGTCAATTCTTTTATCCTCTTTAAAGAGTGATTTTGATTTATCTTTGTAATTTATGATTTTCCCATTGTGGCTCTTTTTTGTTGAAGATAAAAGTACTGATATTCCTGTGTATTTTTTCAAAGGCACCTTTTGTTATTTCCAACAGTTTTGTAGTAATCTGATAGACGTTAAACCTTGCATGTTCGATCTGAACGGTAAAATATACTTTATTTTGAAACTAAGAAAATCCGCGTCTGGATCAGTATTGTCTGTGCACGTTCATAACACCTGGGTTCGATTCAGACGTACTCGTTCCTAATACTGTCCAACCTGGTCACTCCCAAAGAGAACCTCAGCATCTTCATCTCTGCTACCTCCAGCTCTGCCTCCTGTCTTTTCCTCAGTTCCACTGAGGCTGGTCTCACCACAGTTTTTATACACCTTTCCTTTCATTTTAGCTGAAACTCTTCTATCACACATCATACCTAACAGTTTTTTCCACCCATTCCATTAGGGTGACCAGATCTCAATAAACCAGTTGTGGGACTAAAAGCATATTTGTGTGGGACAACTTACCAAAGTCGAGAAGGGGGTCATATTTTTTATATAACGCCAGTCTAAAAAAATAACAAGCTTTGGTGGAGAATGAAGTGCTTTTTTATTCATAAACATTTTACCAATATTTTCACCAGCAACAGATGAGAACATGTGGCACAACTGTGCTTTTCAAACAACATATTGAGCCACTGAGACTCTGGTAGAACCATAGACTGAGGTTGAACTCCAATTCATCCTCCTCGACAAACTGCTAACCAACTGCACTTCATTAAAAGTGCACAAAATAAAGTATAAGATAAAGATGCTTCAAGACCAAGATAAAGATCAAAACCAGTAAGGAGGGAACAAAAATTAAAAGAAAATAAATCTGTTGTACGTCGTATTCCCCACTGTGTGAAACCGAAAAAGAATTCTGGCAAGCTTCACAGAAAGCTCTCTGAGAATCGTCTGGTACCGGCTTCACCCAGTGATAGGCAGTTTCCCGGTCTTTGTTGAAGTTGCATCTCCTCTTCTTTGCAGTACTTTTCATTATCTCAGCTAAGATCTTCAATGTGTGTGTCTGCTTTGCGGTGTGTGTGTGTGTGTGTGTGTGTGCTTTGCGGTGTTGGGACCGGTCGGGACTGACTCAATTTACTGCAAACAAAGATGAGGCAACAAGACACTGATAGCTAAATCTGGTTGTGATCGGACATTTACGCTGTTTGACAAATATGAAGAAGTCAGATTTAAAAATCAGCATCTGTCCTTCAGAGTTTCAACTTTTGAAAATTATTAATTAAAGCTGGCCATCAAAATGCAGGACAGCATCTCAATGAAGATTCTTGCGAATGGTGTTGTAACTAAATCTGTGACCAAATTGATATCTTTGCCTCCTTCAGCCATTGTGGGATGAAAAAAACTAAAACAACTTGTCGAGCTACACAAACGATCCATTTCCTTTTTATCACATTGATGTTCCAGCTCAGGTCTGCTCTGCACAGCTTTGCATAGCTCCGCCTCTCTCTATCGCGTTTCTAATTAAAAGATGTGCACGTGCTTACGCTGTAGGCCTGCTAGCTGGCCCCAGTGAAGCCAAACTTGATGATGATTGAACCCTGGCAACACATGATAGTGAATGATGATTGGATAAAAACTCTAACATAAACCCCGCCCTCCAAATTTCCACATGGGGCTGGAAACTGAGCAACCAACTTAGGAAAACTATGAAATGAAGAGTACAGACCAGGGGTCACAAACTCCAGTCCTCGAGGGCACCTATCCTGCTTGTTTTAGATGCAACCCTCTTCCAGCACAACTGACAGGTCATTATCAGACTTCTGCAGAGCTGATAGGCTTATCATTTCAATCATTTCATTTCAATCAGGTGCTTTGGAAGAGGGACACATCTGAAACATGCAGGATAGGTGCCCTCGAGGACCGGAGTTGGTGACCCCTGGTATAGACCATGGGGAATAATTTAATGCATATTTGTGGAAAAAAATATGTATTAAAAAAATATATTCCTGATTATGTATAGGCCAGCAGAGAAGGCCTTGCTGGCGTTGAGGGTCCACCACTGCCAGTTTCTCTTCTACCTGTTCCCTGCTCTCACTACTTAGCCCACTTAGATAGTCTGAGTTTAGTTAAGTTCCCTATTAGACAGACTTCAGGGTCCAGTGGGAATGTAACCACGTGGACCCTCGAGAGAGTTCCACATACCCCCTGCCAGAACCCCTGCAATTTGGAACACTGCCATGTGGAGTGGAGAAATGTTCCTTCTTCCACACCA
>JAPTHA010000005.1:34657099-34669317 GCA_029814585.1 Gymnapogon annona | reverse complement strand
CTAGCATTTAAGGTGGAGGTGACTCCATCACTACACAGCTTCCTCCATAACTGCTCATCAGTAGTGATTCCTAGATCTCCTTCCCATTTAGTTCTCGCTCTATCTGGTATCACTATGGTGAACATAAGGGCTGTATACATCCTTGAAATTGTTCTCAACAATGGTTTTTGAGAACCCCCCCAAGGAGTTGCACTTACAAGTACTGCAATCAAACTCACAAGACACGATTAAGATTAGAGAGTGGGGTTTGGTCTGTGTGTATTCAAATCTGACATCCCAGTAATGCTCTTAAGGAGGAGTGTGGATAATTAGTATTTACAGAAATCATGGCTGTGGCTGGCACCAAATATCTCTCGGGCCAACACTGAGTGGAAATGTGTGTACCACAGTCACCGTGTGGATGCCAAGTGTGAGTGAGAGTGGGTGAGTGGTGGAGTATGCAGCGGAGTAAATTAGTAAGTCAGTATCTGAGCTAATATACTGCATAGATGAATAAATTAGTAAATCCGCTGGGTGGGTCTATGAATAAATGTGAAACAGTGGGTCACTGACAGAAAAAGTAAAAAAAAAAATCTGTGGGAAAGATACTGAAGGATGAAGCCGTTAGTGAGTGAATGAATGAATAAACTAGTGTAGTGACTGACTAAAATAACAAATAGACACAACCATGCCGGATGTGAATTTACCCAGAATGCACTGAGGATATTTCATGGAGGAGCATGTTTTAAAGATCACAAGTAGTGTCGTCTGTATGAGTGGAAGCGCGCAATCCTTGCACAGTGATTGCATTGTGTTAGAAGTGAGTGGAAAGTGTTTATTAACACTTTAACCCCTGGGACATTAATTCAGTGATAATGTGAATTGTGTTTCTTTTCTTCAGTGGTTTTGTTTTATTGTGTGTTTTAGGGTTAAAACAGGGTGAAATAAAATAATAAAAAAACAAACATCAACTATGGAAGACACCGAACAACAACAAGGGATTTGAATTTGTTTCTTTTTTGGGATTTTTTGGTTTTCTAAATGGCTGGTTTTTGGCACCTGGTTGAACTCCATAAAGCAATTACACAGTCCAAACTCAGTAAAAACACAACAAATAAATAAATAAATGAACATCGCCCACAATAGTGGAAACAACAGTGGAAACAACAGTGAAAACAAAATACCCAAAAGGAAAATGGTGAAATAAAGCCCAAAACATTTTTTGCCCCATTACACAGGAGGTGTGTGTGTCTGTGTTGATGGGGGTGCACAGAACATGCTCATATGTCTATGGAAAGAACAAGGTCTATTCTAGTTTTGAAATTTTAACTATCGAGCAAACAGTTGAATTTTAAAGAATATTTCAAATAAACCATATATTCTATTTGGAATGACCATTACAGACACATCAAGGGTCAAGGGTTACAATTTAGTAAAGCCTGCAGAGTTCAAGTCCAGCAGTGGGGTTCTACTTGTGCCCCACTGAAAAGAAAAAAAAAAAGTAACCAAATATGGTAACTTCATTGATTGTGATTTTCTACATAAAAACAATAATTAAAAAAAATACTTCACAAAAGTAATAAAGTCTTGTGCTATGAAAGGATTAAACACTTTTGTGTTGATTCACTTGTGAGTTACTCCCACCTCTGGTAATACATGTAAAATTAGTATAAAATACGCCTGTGAAACATGGGTTGCATTGAGGAATGCCATGTATTTAACACTCTACACACAAGTATGCGTGGTTCCTCAGTGGGTAACACACCTGTTACTGAAGGTAATAAGGTAATGTTACGATAACATAATAACACTGCATGCACAGACTTTCACAGATTTATTTTTTGACCAAGAAAACTTAGGTGAAAATGGATGCTGCGCAAATATTCATTGGATCTCAGGTTTTGTTTGGAGGGTTTATGATCACAGACTGTATGCAGGTAAATGTTCCAGAGCATTGTTGCGCAGAGTCACTGCCAAATGCAAAAATATGCTGTTCAACATTAACAGAAGAAAGGATAAGTTGTGAGGAAAGGGAGGATCCTAGGGCTGGCTGCAGGGAGTGAAAGGGAGACGTCCCTGCCACTGCTCCACCACCCAGAGATGTTCCGGAATTCAAGGAGCAAAACATCAGTGAAGGGTGGCCCCTGACAACCCTGCAGCCAGCGCAATGGCACCGTCGGAGGTGCGTCAGGCAGTGAGGCCCAGCAGGTATACCTACCTGTGCTTATATCTTGCTCTTGTTTGTGTTGTTGTCATAGAGGAATCTCCAGTAAGCAATGGTCCATTAGTCCACTGCAAACAGCCTGTGTAAACAAATGGGACGAGGCTTTGAATGCAGCTTCACTGTACTCAAATGGCCAGTTACTGTTTTGTGTTTACTTTAATGAAACATTTCATCATCTTGAATGTCAAAGATCAAATGCTCCATTTTTCAGTCGTCCAAACAAGGCCCGTGGACACCCCACATCCTGACCAATGCAACTCTGAACCAAGATCAACATGAAGATCAACTGTACATGGAGGTGGATTCAATGTAAACACAAAACGTTCCTCGTGGTACAGGAAAATAGATTTATTCCACTCACGATTGGCCTGTGTACTTTACTGGTTTACATTAGGATGCCACAATTGTACAACTGCTTCGTATTGGAATAAACATGACCCAGATAATTTGCTTTAATGCTAAAAGATGAATTAATGCTATATTGTACACAAACGTCTTCAAAAGGGTTTGATGTAGTACTGGTATTTCAAACTGTCATCAACAGGCAGCAGTCTGGTACCAGAACACACTTAGGACCAAAACCACCAATGAATCTACATTATACTGTATATCACTGGCCCTTTCGCTCATTGAATAAATTATGAAACAAATGTTTTACACTCATCTGAATTGTGGTATCATCAAATTTTATTCTTTGGACTAAAACTCATAGTCTCTTATTTAACAGTCGATCAAAACAACACTGATTTTTTCTAAACACCATTCTTTTCATTCAGAGCTGTGTTTAGATGGGGAAAACAATTTTGTATCACTTATTTTCTTTGACTATAAATGTGTTTCTAAGTCTCATCGTATCTGGTCACTTCTAAGGGGCTTGTTTAAAGCCCCTAGTGGCATAGTGACTCACTGTTGCCTCTAGTGGTCAGATGAATCTAAATAAATTCAATTCTTTGCTCTACAATTCAGTATATTGCTATCTTTGGAAAACTATGATTCCTGGTGATCCATTAATCTGATCAATATATGTCAATAATTGGTGTGAAATGCAGTTATTTATCTTTTCATGGTCATCAGATATGACGGATTTGGACTTTCAGAGGCTCTGTAGTTACCATGGAAACAACATCATCTTCTACAACATTGATTCACCAGTAAAACCCGTGGAGTTGAATCAGTGACAGTGGATGGAGACACTGGGTTTATTTTCAGATAATTAGAGATTTAACACTTTTTCCTTCAGCTTTCTCTGTTTTTGATATAATAACCCAAAGTTTTAATGTCATATTTAATGATCAGTGAATAATATGAGAAAATAACTGATTTTCACACAAAAATAGTAAAATAAGGGAGATAATATGGCAATAATGGGTGATTTATGGGCTAGATACATGTTGTTTTAACTCCTATAATCACATCTCGTGTGTGTGTGTGGGATTATAATGTGAGGCGAAGATTCAAGAAGCTACATTTTGACAGTTGATAAAAAAGGGTCTGGATATGAGTCAGGGATTGCCAAATTGCATTGAATATCAAGATGAAAAGGTATGAGGCCACAGGAGTCCACAACAGTTTTGTTTATTTTGTTAAGTTAATATTATTATTAGAATATATTATTAACGAATATAAGTATTTGTTTATTTCCCAGTGAAAAGTTAGCCTGTATCCTAATTTTTCTGTGACGCTGCTTTGGGTGCGAATTGATTGATTTGATCCTTTTTTCATTGTTTTTTTCATGTTAGATGAGCTCCGTCAACCTCAACCCAACCACCCCGTCACGCAAAATTGAAAGTGAAAACCAATTTTTTAAGAAAAAATTTACACTTGTATTATAAAGAAAATGATATTTTCAATTGAAAGTATACTCACTTAGGTCAGGAACTAGACCACATACTGTAGATAGCAACAGCCATTTTAGGATGGAATTTACCACCCCATCACGTTTTAGCCTATTTACACAGTGGACAACTGAAATTCATATTTCACAGCTAATGAAAGTACTCCACTGGTAACGGCTTCCAAGTTAACTGCTGTCATTAACAAACATAACAAAGTGATATATCAATGGACTTAAGACGGGGATAAAATGTAATAAAATAAAAGTGACATTAGACACAAGAGGATAGTGTCTCATTGTGCCAGTTCCAAGCCCGGTGAAATACATGGGTAGTGTGAGGAAGGGCATCCGACATAAAAACTCCTGCCAAATCAAATATATGTAGCAGATTTGCTGTAGCTACTCCAAAAGGGAAATGCCAAAAGAATGTTTACTGTGGTCAGCCCTAACTAAAACCTGGGTCATATCTGATGACCATAATAAGTTATATTTTCTTATTTTTGTACAGATCTTCTATTGCAGTTTAAATGTAGAAATTGCAGCTTTCTTTTCCATCATCCATACCATCACAGCTCTTCTAATTTTGGCGTTGTGCATTGTTCGTCCAAAGTTCAACACTGAACTTGAACTTTTTTGTCAGTTCTCTAGGAAAAGAATACGTCTTTTATTTTATATTATAGATAATTTAGATGTGATTCATGCCATTTACTATCCACTATCGAGACATATGGAAAGAATGAGGTAAGGTGCCCTCGCTCCTATTTCCCCCAGTTCAGTATTGATTTAAATGAACATGACACATGCAGTAGAATCACTTTTCCATTCATCACGGTGTGGATAAGAGTAATGCTATACACACCACAATTGATCATCTGGCAAAAGTGGGGGAAAAAGCATTGCAAAGCACCTAAAGGAGGACCGCACAGGGCCAGCTCAGTCATTGCAACGTGATAGATGGCTGTATGGATAAATTAAACAATAAGAATGGAACTAATGCGTGTAATCGTTATGAGATATGACAGTGAAATCTGTGCTATAAAAAGAGATTCACGGACAGAGTCATACTGCGTTCATCGTTCTCATCATCAAAAACTGTATGCTTTTATAATTTCCCTTGAGTGTCAATGCTATGATTTTGCAAATGCTCACTCTTGGCATCTTTCTCTTTGGTTTGTACTGACTTCAGGCATCTAAATCGAAGGAAAAGGTTTCTGTGGTATTGGCAGAAGGAAAGGGTATAAAAGAACTGCACGTCCAAAAAAACAGGGGTAAACAGTGAAACGCATGTGGTTCCAACAAGAGGCCTTGTTGTTCCTGAGGCCACTTTCTAATTGGCCTCAGGAATTACATGAAAAGTTGTTGAAAAAGAACGTGAACAAAAAAAAACCGACAAACTTGGAAAGGTGGCTGAGTGGAAAAGAGACAAAGGTAGATGCTATCCAGATGAGAAACTAGCCCCCATTCTTTGTTTCTACGACTACATATATGGAAATGTACAAATGAGGCCGTGGTGTTGAGCTCTCCGTGAGGCGGCGTGGAGTCCAGGAAGGTCGAAGATATACAGGAAGCCACTGAAGCTGAAATGTTGGGGTGAGCTGGAACTGCAACCACAAAGGTAGGAGGGAGCCTCTAGGGGCGCTTATCTCTTTGATAAACACAGTGTTTGTAGTTGTATAGCCTTGTTCTTTCCTGTTCATCTGCACCTACATGCTCGTCACAGCCCCTTCAAGCGACTCCCATTGTTTTTCTTCTTTTATTGCTTCCCTCTGTTCATTTCTTTTCGTGTTTGTTTGTCTTTTTTGGGGGATACTTTGTGGTGCTAATGAGTCCAAGTCATGTTTGCCTACAAGTACAGGGTGAACCACAGGTACACAAACAGAAATCTTTTGATTATGCATCTGCTCGCTTTGGCGTGTCATGCTTTTTATCAGCACACACTACCAGAAGAAGCGCGTCCTTGTAAAAACAGCAGTCAATTAGGAAGAAAGTGAACCGGGTCAGGTCGTATTCATGTGAATCAGTCAAGTCAATCAAAAGTCAAATGCCAAGCATGCAAATCCAATTGGGTTCTAAGTTGTATCTGTCTGTTGGACTGTCTGTTACACCTGATGCTTCTTAGATTCAATTGAGCATCAACGTGTGGATTCAATAGGGAGGAGGTCAAGCTGATGAATTCATATTAAATTGGTAATTTAATGAGATCATTGACAGGGGAGCACTTAATGCTGAGAAAATCACACATTCAACTGAAGGCAGGATGCATAAAGTGCATATTTAGAGTCCTGTAAGAAATTTCCTTTTTTCCACATCTGTCAAGGTCTCATTCACATAAGCAAAGTCAGCCAAGAGCAATTACATGAAAAGACTGGTAAGTGAACTTTCAATTTTCAGTGTCTACAAATGCAACTGCTCTCTGGATGTAATAAAAAAAAGACAGAAAGAAGAACATCTTAGTACAGTAAAGTATTATCTGAAACATTTACTGGATGTACAGTATTATTACATTGCAAAAACGGCTGTCCACAAATACAATAAGGAAAGTCAATATTGGGTTAAATGTCTTGTTTCAAGCAAAACTGTCTGCCAGTCCAGTAAGAAATGTGTGCCCTCCATACTAATCCTGCAACAATGGAGCTTGTTTTGTCATAAATATTAATAAAAATGAGTTGTAATATATAAGTGTGGTAGCTGAAGATTCTCCGAACATGTAAAAAAAATCTTACCAGGATGAAATCTCCATAAATAAAATCTTTTAAAAATTATTTTTCAAGATAAATATTCCAAATTCAAGTCAGATATTTAATTTTTGCAGTGTGCAACATGGAATTTAGCTAACATCCTTGATTAAAAAAAAAAAAATGTTGGATTCAATTTATTGACACAATGGCACATCAGATACCAGTGGATGTTGTCACGGGTTCTACGGCCACAAATCATATATAGTCTATAGCCCACATAAATATTTACAAACTACAAATTATTGTCTCTGTTTTGTTCTCTACACATATAAATCATGTTTTAGGTCACTAAAATGGAGATTACATTACAACCCCTTTCAATTGTTTCAGCAATGATTACGAAAAGAAAACTGCGTAAACACAATGAAAGGTTAATTTGTTTGTACATTTTAACAGTGTGTTTTTTTCTCCTATGTAAAGACATATTTTAATAAAACAAAGTTTGACTGCAAATATGAATTTAAAAACATATTTATGTTAATGTGGACAGTGTATTAATCCTTCCGTCTACACTACACGGACATTATAAATGAACAAAACCATTCATGTCCAGAGAACCTCATGTCCAGTTCTCTGGACATGAGGTGGACAGATGAAGCTGTCAAAAAATATAATGGAGTAAAAAGTATAATGTTTGCTGGTGAAATGTGGGGTAAAAACCAGGATAAAAAGGAAAAATTCAGTGCTATTCTTAAATTCATAGTTCATATTCCTGAATGAATACTTCTTCTACCTCCTCTACCTTCTATCAGCACCCTTCTGTTTCATTCCTTCATCTCCCACAGTGCAGTTTTGGCCAGCACACATATAGTTAATGGGATGATGGTGTGCAGACCTCAGAGAAGGGTTGGGTGGAGATGGAGTGTGGGGTAGACGCTCCAGTTGGCTTAAATAACCAAATAATTGGAATTTCTAAAAACAATGGTTTCCTGACTTCTCTGCGACCCCTCACCTGATCATTTTAAGGTTGCAGGGCTAAACTTAAACCTAACTGCTCTGGAGTATTTGGCTACCTGCCACTTCACGTTAACCCCCATGGAAGCCAGCCTCAAGAATCATAGGCCTGTCAGCCAGTGACTCAACAGATGTGGACTGCTGAGATAAACTCTTCTATGAGACGGATAGAGCCTTTTGTTTCCTTTCAGTTTCTTGCTTGGTCTTGACTGTGGATTCTCTAAAGTTGGACAACGTGTAAAACCAAACACTATCTCCTATCTCCAGACTTTAATCAATCACTAATCTAGGTGTAAACAACAGTATTTAAGTGTCAACACTGTTTGTGTAAGCCTGTGGTTCTAGGTTGGTACCAAGGAAACAGTTACCTTGGTTACAACTCTTTTTCCAAGGTCTATCTCCGATACTCTTCTATGGGGGAGCAGGGATGTGGAAAGTTATGCCTCCACAAAGTGCAACTACAGCAAAAAGGAAAAACAGCTTCTTTAGTTATGTTAATGTGACTTCCACCAACATGGTTTCACATTTCTTAATAGAAAGCAAATCTGGGCCATGTTTGACAAGAAGACAAATAATACCAGATCATAAACAACCACTTGGGGCTATTTTTGTGCTTGAAAACAGAAGTACAAGGTAAACTGCATGTGTTAGAGTCCATATGAAAGGGAACATTTTGTAGCTTCTGTGTTTAACATGTGGCCAAAACAAAACCCAAAGCACTGCAGCATTACCGTGATCTCAAAGCCTCAGAAACCCTGATTGTTGCCCTGTGCATCACAAGCCTGTCATGTGTGACAGGTGGACGTGTCAGTGGAAAACAACACACTTCAGTGGTTAAAACTCAGCATTTTCTGAAAAATCTGAAAATAAAAGTTTGAACCTTGGTTTGCAGGATGTGCATGGGACAAACATGATCGACTTCTCCATGGAAACCACACTCCCTAAGCTCATTAACCAGCAGAGCATGTACTTCCTGTTGCACATGTTCAACATGCAAAAGTCAACCACATATCCACACTGCCATCTGTTTGTCTAGCTTCACCTCCTGCATCCTCCTCCTCTATGCCTTATAGGTGTAAACCTGAAATGTGAAGGTAAACTATTTTCTGGACAAAAATCAATCTCGAGTATAAGTCACACCAGTCAAAAGTGCTTAACAAAAAAAACAAAACGTGTCTGGTATGTTAACCTAACATATTAACAGTTATTCAGATAACTATAGCATAAAGAATATGCTAACAAGGTTACCAAACTTTCCATCTCACTCCAATCACTAAATCCATTAAATTCTTTATCCTTAATGTCCCTTCTGAACAACTACACCAACTGCAGAAGCGGTCGCCATCTCCTTGGAACTACCTGAGTGTGGAGACGTAACTGCACCATTGACGAGCCTCTCATAGCAGCACGTTGTTCAAACACCCCTTTGTGAGCTCGTTGCTCTAGCTGGGACCATCTAGCATTTAGCCCACGATTTGCTTTTTTGTTTTCTTCAACGCAATAGGAATAAACTCCACTTTTTGAAAAAAAAGTGAGCATGCTCATTAATTTCTCCACTGTTCTTTTGCTAACTTGCTACCTAACATTGCTAGATGCTTTCTATTAAATTCGTTAAAGTTACAGTTCAACAATAGCAACCTTGATGCAAATGTCAACCTTATCAGGTTTTAATGGAAGCAATGATGGGAAATCTAATTTTACAGTTAACCTTTACTAAATATGCATTTATAATGTTCAAATTTGTAGATACCTGTGTGTTGATCACTCTTTGGAAATGAAGTAGTGTTCCCTCCTTCTGCACAGTGTTTTTGCTTTACAGAAATATGACAAAAATAAACCCAAAACACTTCCATATTTGGAATCAGAATTTGCTGCTCTTTTACTCAATCAAAAAATGTCATACCATCCCTAAACTCGATCCTGCTATTTTTTCTGTGCTTTGGCTAACGGGACATGTTGTCACATCTGCTCCCAGATGTTAGTGTTTGGTGTCCTGTCTTGTCATTTCCTGTTCTATTTTGTCAGTTTCCCTCTTGTATCATGTCTGGTGTCTTTAATTCCTGTTCCTCACCTTTTCCCACTTGTGTGATTACCTATTCCTGCCCTAATGTGCTGCACCTGTGTGTTCTGCCTGACCTACCAGAGTCTGACCTATTTTGACCCTTGGACCTTCTGATCCCTACTTTTGTCTCCCCGTTGGTACCTTCACCTTTGGATGACTGTGTTTTGGATTTGGAAACCCATTGGATACGAGACTGTCTGCTCCCCATCAGTACATTCACGATCTGCTGCCTCTCTGGTTATTGACCCTCAACCATCATTCACTCACAACGCAGGTTTGCCCTTTTGGATTAAGAGACTTTTTAGTATCAATTTATTTGGAAATCATTGCTCCTGAAGGATTTAATCAACTGTGTACTTGTTGAAACTTTAACCCTGACTCTTCATCTGGGCTAAACATCTCTGAGTTTGGATGTGACACAAAGGCCATAACTCAGCCAAAACCTCTTTATCTATTATAAATAACGTTAACCATATCACTATTAAGCCAAAAGGCTCCGGTGATACCAAAATAGAGTCAAAAATGCAACCTGAAATTTGTCATAATACTGCCAAAATATTCACTATCTGGTTTACAAGAGATTGTTAAAAAGAATTCCTATAATGATGAGAAAAAAAGTCATAGAGTCATAAACATGATGGGGGGGGGTCTCAAACAAGTCATATTCTAGTTTCCTCAGCTTTGCCATCATCTACATGAAATTTCCAGCTTGTATTCTGAATATGACATATGCAACAGGTCCTTCAGAATTTACAGTGTGTGCTTAGAGAGTCTTATCATTTCGATCTCGCTGTGTCAAAGGAAATTGGATCAGATAAAAAATTAATTAATTCTGAGTAATGCTTTATCGAAAGTAAATAAAGAAGAATTTAAAAGTTAAACCTCCCTTTATTATAATTTTAGAGGGAATTAGTGTCTGCATTTTACATTTATCTGACCTGGCAATAGCATTTAGCCCAATAAGTTATTTGCTACTTTACAGTAACCACTTTATTTGATTTGATTTGATTTTTTTGCAGCATAGGCCTTAAGAGGTTCATTATTTCTGTCTTTATATATGCTATACACGTGTCAAAACTGATAATAAAGCTGATGTAGCAGGACGAAAGTCAACATGAAAAGCTCAAGCCAGAACGGAACCTTTCGGCTGAGGTGAAAGTACTTATATAAGAAATTTATAACTGTCCAGAAAGAAAACATATAAGTCAACAATAAGTGAATGCACTCATCTGATGTGTGTCCCTTTAAAATATGCATGAAGAAGTTGTAATTTGTTCTAAGAATTGTACAAAGTGTGATTTAGAATAGATCTAAAAGTGTAGGGTCGTGAGATAAGTTTTATTATGCCGCACTTCTATATAAATCTAATTTTATTGGTTGATAATTGATCTGATTTCATGTGAAACAGCTCATTGGACTCTGTCCCTATTTTTATATGATACAGGCACCAAGTTACCTCAACCTTTTTTAACCTGGTTCTTCCAAAAATGTGACAAAGTATTAACAGAGGTGTGTAAAACAGGTCTGATCATGTTAATGCTACACAGACATCTTCACACTCAAATCATAGAGGGAGACAGTTACTATGATGTCACCTCCACACATTCCATTATCTGCAGTTACTTGACTACAGCCTTTACACGTACATCATATATGTAAATGTTGACATATTTCAAAGAGGAACATAACTTGAAACCAGCAAGATTTAATGGAAAATGTATTTAAAAAAAAAAAAAAAAAGCATTTGTGCATGGAACTGGTGTAAAAGTGAAAATTTTTTTTTTTTTGCTCGTCATTTTCCTTTTATAACCACTCTAGACTGCTCCTTTTGGCATGTTCCAAACTCATGTTTTTCCTTTCTGTTATGATCTGCAGGGAAAGTCCAACTTCATTTACCACTTTCAGCTGGTATCACTTCAAACACCTGTAGTAGCAGCAGCATTTCTTGTTAATTCTTTGCCTGCAGCGGTAGTGCTTCTTGTTGTAAAGGCTGTAGAACCGTTGCTCCCGTCGTCTGGTGCCCATCTGCACACCACTACAGTACCTCATGACTTATTGCTGCTGCTGTATAAGTCCAATGTTCCTCTGTACTCAACTGCAGAACCACAGCTTAAAGTGTAAAAACCCCAGCTCAGACACTGACCTGTTCTTATTTTATCAAAGCATGACATAACACTTGTGCTTTTTATCTCTAAATATTAATTTACACATGGTATGTTACTTTTACTGACAATAGCATGATTTAGAACATTTCAGTACATTTTTGATGATAAAGACAAGTAATAAGACTTTAAATCTGAATAAACCTGAATCACTCAACATGAAACTTAACCAATTTCCCAGCTTTTGGCACCTATCTATCTATCTATCTATCTATCTATCTATCTATCTATCTATCTATCTATCTATCTATCTATCTATCTATCT
>JAPTHA010000005.1:34636732-34648944 GCA_029814585.1 Gymnapogon annona | reverse complement strand
TTCATGTATATATATTAATCTGCATGTGTGTTCATTTCATATGTGGAAAAATCTGTCTGCAGGCATTTCATTTGTATCTAGGTTAAATACAACAACAAACAAATGCTTCAACTGCGCTAATGAGGATATTTTGGCAAACTGATATTTTTATCTAAGTTTGAGCCAACATTTTGTTAGTACAAAAAAAATGTGCATTTCATGTTGTAGGTTAGGATTAGGGATTTGTAGGATAGAATGGAACTAAGTGTCAAACGTTGTGAAAGCATCGCACAATTTAGAAAGATGTGTAAAAACCGTATTTTCCAGAGACACAGTAATAATGAACAGGAGTAACAGTAAAAGTTATTGATGGTATGTGAACGCTTGTTCTGTTTCAGCCCCAAATGACTTATTCTTTAAATGCTCTTGTTCTTGGTGCTGCACCGTCATGACAGATCAAAGCCTCTGCGTCTGCTATGTCCCATGTCTGGTTTAGTATATTAAATAAAACCAAGGTTGGATCTTTTATTTTCTTTTTTTTTGTAAACAAAGAAAGAAAATACATTTGTGTGAAAGAGGCAAAAAATCTTTATGAACAACCAATTGTCTTGCCTCAACGATGACATAAAGACACACAAAAATACACACACGGGGTCACATGGGTCCCTCTTGTCAAAGCGCTATATGCCTCCAGATAGATACCTTGCCACAAAAGCAATGCTATATAGAAAATGAATGTCATGAGGCTATTAGTGTGGGAAGAAAGGGAAAAAAAGTCATTTCAGTACAAAAACAGATTACTATCATCAATAATCTCCATTATTTCACACTGATGGAAAACACATACTACATCATTACTGGTTCTGAGCAAACACCACTTTACCATTCAAGTATTTCTTTGAGTGAAACAAAGGGTGTTTTGTGTTCGGAGCTGCTCTGCTGCCAGAGACGTTTCTGAAAGTCTAATGTGGAAGCACTACCTTTCTACACACTTCCAGACTGTGTGTGCCGCTCTTGTTTACAAGATAGGGCTGATTTTGGATCAGTTGTAGGTAATATGATTAATATAGCCACAGGCTTCACCCAGGACGGTACAGAGCGACTCGGTTTGATTAAAAGGCTGTGACTGCAACTAGGCTCTGGCTCCTGGCGATATTGTGGAGAGAAAAGTGAAGGGTTTGTACGAGTCTGTGACGCAGGCTGTGCACAATGAAAGAGCCGACTGTGAGAGTGTTGAGGGGCATGAATTCACATGTGCTCTGAGCCTTAGATGTACACTCATATATCACACGCACATGTCTGATGGAGGAGGAGATCGCGCTTTAAAGTCACACTTGAACACACACATACTGTCAATGCTGTTTAGGTTTCCGTAGCCTGATGACTGGGAAGAAAAAAACAATCTGAATCACAAATGCAACATTTTGAACCACAACGTAATGTGTCAATGAGGGATTCGCTTATCTTTTTGGTTAATGGAGTTTGCAAACTGACTAGTATAGAGTTTATAGATGTGGAAAAAGCTTTGGTTAGAATGAGTAAAAAACATGGATGGCTCAGTTGTTCAATCATTAATGTATTAATTCTTTTATTAGCATTGTGAGCCATTGTGTGTAGCATCTTTGCAAAAACGTCTCTGTGTCTCTACATTGAAGATGTATCTTATATATCTTAGTGAGAGTTTGAGGCTGGTTTATAGACATTTACAGCACTAAATTTGAATTGTGTCAGGTGTACACCAAGGGGAAAGGATCTTAGAGCTGTAACCACAGACAGCCACTGGGGGTGTACGCAAAAGACCTTTTCTCCCATTGACTTACATTGAATGTCTCTCAAAAAATTCTGCACTAACAATTTTTTGGTTTTCCATGCCTCATCATTTACTTAGACCCTCTAATCAGCGATATGATTGTGTATCTTTAATGTGTTCCTCTATTAGTCTGGTGAATAGAAGTTTTCAGCCATTCAGAGTTTTGGACAATTTTAATTTATTTTTTCCTCCCTGCTGACAGACAGGTCCAGTGGAGTTGTAACATGAATTTATTTTGAAATGCTTGATGTTATTTACTGAAACGTTATTATTTATTGAACCAACACGGTGAGAGATAGCGAGCAAATTATTAACTTCAAAATGGCAGTTCAGAAGTTAATGGATGATGTTGAAATTTGTTTACGATAATGATGCATAATTTAAAGTCCTGAAGCGTGCGTTATTTAAGGTTTGCTACAGGTTTCCACAAGCTAAATTTAAGACTTTTAAGACTCTTTACAATAAAATGTAATGCCCACTTCACAGCCTATGTCATAGCCATACTGGCAAAAATTCACAACTCCAAAAATGTAGGAAAATTTATTTATTTATTTCACTGTCCCGAGTAATCTCTCACCGTGGGCGGCAAAATTAGCGATAATTGGTTCCTAACTTTGCAGCTTGGACATTTACCAAACGCAATAACTGCTCTTGTAAAGACATTATGAGTTTCGATACCTGATTTATAGTTTGCGTGTCTGAAACAAATAAATTCATTCATTCATTCATTCATTTCAACACACAACAACAAACAAGTTTATGGCAGCATAACTGAAGACCTACCATCAAATTTAATACCCTTTTAAAGACTTCTTTAAAGGTATTAAATACAAAATTCAAGACTTTTAAGACTTTTTAAGAACATGCAGGAACCCAGGGTTAAACACTGGACTAGACCCACATGCCATCAGTGTTTTAATCCACTAATGAAACTTGCACACATTTTCATATATTTTCTGATACGTATTTTTGAAGTGTCAACTCTGAAAAAAAAAAAAAAAAACCTTGGGTGTACACACAATGAGAAATGATATTAAATATGTTTTGATTTGATGTCAATAGTTTGAAGGATAAATTGACAACGTTATTCTGGAGTTTTCTGGATTTATTCTGAAGTTTTCTCAAAGAGGTGCTAGCTGTTCCATCTCTACAATGTCTGCGATCCAAAAAAGTAAGAAAAGCATCTTTGTTTGTCGTTTTACGACCGTGCAATTTTGAGTTAAACCGTACTTGAAGGTTTTTGCATTAAGGCAGCGTTTAAGCAGCCGGCACAGAGTCTCTCACACAAAAACACAGGATACAGAAATATGACTTTCACCTATAAAATCTATACTTTCACTCATGAGAAGCCAAGTCTTATACCGCAATCTGTTTGACAGACAGTTAACTTGGCTGGAGATGATATTGGCTGTGAGTGGAAATACTCCTCTGCGTCATAACATTTACCTCAAGTCATCGTCAGGAAAAGCGGACGCACAATGGTTGGCAGCGGATTTTGCAGCGTGAGCGGTGCCTTGCTCTGTTATTAAACTTCATTAGACAGGCAAATATGACAGATGAAGAGGAAGACAGTGCAGCAAAGCCCTCCCAAAAAAAAAAGCCTTTTAAAAACCCCATCTCATTTTTGCCCACTCCACAAAACCAATTTCTGCAGCAGTATTAAACTGTCAGTTGGGAGCGTGGCGCCACAGTCGGCTTCCAGAAAGTGGGGAGTGTGTGTGTGTGTGTGTTTGTGTGTATGGGGGGAGGTGATGTTAAGGGAGGCTGGACAGACTGCGGGTGAGTGTGTTAAAGTTAGCCCATGGTGCTACGTCACCCATCATCTTTTTTACAGCGTCCTTTCACCAATTGATATGTTTCCCTCATGCTCCAAAGAGTTTTATTCCTGGTGTCTTCAAGTCCTCTTATTCTCCACTCGGCTGCCAGACACAAGCTACCACCTATCAACTCTTTCCTCTCTCTGCTACTTACATGAATAAATAAAACATTTGTAGGGAGTGTATTTATTATTCCCACTCCTCCCCTCTTTCACACTCTTTCACCGACTTCCTCCTCCAGTCTCTCTGTTATCTACTCTGGCGATGATCAGTGTAAAGAAGGAGCAGCGGCTACATATCAACAAGTCATCACTGAGGCAAGAGGCTGGAAATAGCACACACACACGCACACACACATCCAGTGGCGCACACACATCCAGTGGTATCATGGGAGGTTTATGTTAGGGAAGTAAAATAAATCCTATAGATGGAGTTCATATTTGTCTGAACACGTTTTTTATTGTGTCAGTTTTCTCCTCTATAGTCTGGATTGACCTGGTTATGGCTTTATTTATTTGTTTGAATTTTTGTGTATTTTAACTATGGTTATGTTTTAAAATATACCGCAGAACAAACTTTTCAGTAAATTGACATGGAACTGTTTCTTATCTGACTTTCAATATTCTTCATTGTGGAGAAATAAAAAAGTAAATACAATGTTTTTTTTAAACCAACAATCAGTGATTTGTGCAAAATATTGCAACACTAAAGATGGCAGAGGCGGACAAGGGTTGTTGTTGATTGTCCTTAAATTTCCATGCATGACTTGTTGGATGGAGGTTGTGTTAATTTTGTATTTGTAAAGACTGCCACCTAATGGACATGTGTGTAAAGTTACTCCAGGTTTGTCTGAAATATAAGAGAAATATCCTGATATGAATATCTTCACATTCTCTGAGGCTTTTAAAGAAGGTTTTTTTTTTTTTTGCTGATGGAAAAATCTTCTTTTAATTAAAAGTACTATAGGGTCTACTATGAATTGATAAGTAAATGGATATCGGCCACATGTGCTTGTTTTCCATCTGGTCTTCCAGTGATGGGGTGTAATCTGCTGGGAAGTTTTACAATCAGTTGAGTATTTCAAGTCCCTGACTCATTGTTGGATGTTCATTCTCATTTTGGTGCTTTTGTGTCTTCAGCCTATTATCAGACACTGCTGAGTTTTGTAGATATAATCATTTTTACAAGGACATTTTGAACACTTTAGTTCTTATCTGAAATAAGAGGTTTTTCCATCTCATTTTCTTCTTTTCAGGATATGTTCTAAAACTTTTATTGTAAATTATAGATGGAACCAGATATTTTTAACAGTACAAACTTTTAAAGAACACCATTTTCCAGGGTACCATCCATTGTTTTTTTTTTGATAGGGCATAATTCCCAACTTCAAATTGTTTAGGGAACTTGCAGTTTGTAATTCAATGTGGCTGATATAAGACATTTTGTACTTCCATGGTACAAAGCTGGTAAAACCAATGAACTGCACCAGATCTATGGGAATTTACAAAATCACCATGTCCGAAAAGAAACTGAGAATGAAATGCATTCATGGAACCTAGAATGATGAGGAAAAACGGCAAAGGACATTAACACCTGAAAACAGACACACAATTGAATAACTCTTTCCATTTAATGTCTTATATCGTAACTTTTGGACAAATTTGGACTCAATCCTTGATTAAAAACCAGTCTGATTCTCCCCCTCCTTCTCTAAGACTCAGGGTCCTGTGATGACCCCCCTGCAGACTCAATTCACTCCTTTATGTGGAGATCTGGGCTTACGCAATTCATTACAACTACTTATCCACAACACCACTGAGACTCAACAGGGCTGAGGTTTTCCAATACACTTTCACCCTCTTGTGGGAATAATCTGCATTGCAATCTGTTTACTACACACGCAGCCCTTACACAAGACTGTTGTATACGAGTAAAACCATAACCATGCTGACGGGAGAAAGGAAAAGTTGTTGAGGCTCATAACCATCTGTGATTCATATAGTTTGTATTTCTCATCATTCAGGGTCAGGTATTAAACATCACCAGGTTCAAGAGAAGTCTAATGCCTTACAGCCACTTAAAGAGATTGTGATGAATCAATACCACATCATGTTACAAATTAAATATACACCTCATATGATCTGGTGCCACTGGAAATTCGAGAAAATCCATTCTACCGGACTTTAAAGGATATTGGTAAGATTGGTCATTTAAAATGTTCAGATTAAAAAAATATTAAAAACAACAAAAAAACAAACAGTGGCCTTAGAATTTAAATGAAAACATCTAAACCATAAAAATCCACAAACATCCACCATTGACCAAAACGATCTTCTGATGTGAACTGTTAAATACCTGTTGATCCACTAATCCTATCAATACATATAAATAATTGGTGAAAAATACAATCATTCATGTTTTCCAAAACCAAAACATAACAAGACAAACAGTACAAACCAAATACCCAGAACATAAAGACCCCGCCAAAACTATATAGATACATATATATTTTTTTGCTGCTGTGATGCCAGCCAAACAGAGTTTACGTTGTACCTGAGTGATCTGGAACTCGGAGTCATCATTTGAAAGGAGTAGTGCAGATTCTAGTGGGAATTTTTTCCCTATCAAATAATACATCTTATCCACAACTTTACCCAAGAATCTTTGTACATCTGGACACTCCCACAAGACATCCATCAGTGTACCCAGAACGTTGTGGCTACAGAATGTGCAGTAAGGGTTGGGAGCTAAACCCATCAGATACCTCTTATGCGGAGTTAAGTAGGTCCTGTGACAGCGTTTGTAGTTAATTAATTGGTGATTTGGATTTTTAGATGACTGGAAGACATTTCTCCACACATCATCCCAATTATCATGCTCCTTGATGTGTATCTAGCTCCCAAAAACTGCATGTGGATGATTGTGTAGGAGTGTAAAACTTGAGGTTATTATATCAAGGAGCTCTCTCCATCAACAATATTAAAGGGTGAGTCTTCACATCAGGCGCCCAAGGAACTTTGAGTGAATTAATTGCTGATCTTATTCTGAAATAGAGGAACTGTGAGCTTCTTGGGATACCAAAGTGGGACATTAGGTCAGGAAAATCCAAAATTGAGTTTTGGCCCGAGAGATCCCCCAGTGTACCAATTTAAGTTCTGCCAAACAGGGGAGTGTTTGTGCCACTTCGGTTTATAATGCACATACTTCTCCACATTAACCATGGTTTGTATTACATATGAAACTATTGATCCAAGATGAGTGTGTGTGTATGTGTGTGTGCATGGAATTGAAGGGGAACATAGAACTTTTATTAACTAAAGGAAATACAATATGAAAAGGCCGAACCCAAGAACACCATTGACAAAACCAGCTAAACAAACCAGAGACACCCACCAGAGTCCAGAACCGAGGTCAAACTCAAAACAAGAACAGAAATAGAGAAGTGGTGTCCACGCTGCGCGGCATCTGTATCGGCCCCTTTATCATCCACTGATTGCCGATGCCGAGCAGCCACGCAGCATGGAACAGATGGAAATGATCAACCAGATGGATTGTCCCTTGAGTGAGAGGGAGTGGCCCAAGCTACTGCAGGGGAGAAGTGTGACATTGAGGGTAGCATTGACCAAGGGATTGTTGTCCATCTCTGAAGGTCATCCTCAATTTTATTCATGATGAACCAATAATTATTTCTTGATATTGCCTGGATACATGGATTGATCTCTATACCTCAACACACTGCCCTCCGTGCTACCAGCACGAGGGATTGGGAATACAGACTCTTTGGGTCTGTATTCTTTTTTTTATATTCTTTTTTTATTTTTCTTTAGACAAAACATCACATTACACATCCATACCATCACATTCATTCACCACCAAGCTTCGGCCCCCACCGACACTAGCAGGGCCTTAGGCAGCAACCCAAACAAAATAAGACCCAACAGCATGAGACAAGACAAAACAGGATGAAACAAGACAGGACAAATCAAGACAAAAAAAGCCAGACAAAACAAAACAAGACTTTAACTATGCAAACAACGCAGAGTGACACATGTTAACCTCACACCTCCCACTGTCCCACAAGTTCTGCTCAGGTGTATGGAACTGAGTCCATGTGGTGTATATCTGTAATGATGTTCTCGAACCAGAATTCAGACGCAGATAAATTTCACAATAAAATGATTTATTTTAACCGTTCAACACAGAACTTACATTTAACCATTATCAATCCGACTAACAGGAACTATATGAACAAAAGGCGCTGTAGAAAAACACGAGATGAAACTTTATCTATACCTTAACAAAAAGAGCCCACAACGGGAAACTAGTATTTCAATAACAAAACTCAAATTCACAACAAGGATGAAAACCAGGTCTCTTAACACCAGGGGTCAGCAACCCAAAATGTTCAAAGAGCCATATTGGACCAAAAAAACAACAAAAAAAATGTCTCTGGAGCCGCAAAAAAATAAAATCCTTATATATATATATATAAGTCTTATGTGAAGGGAACAGAGGCGTTAAGTGTAATTGAACTACATTATCATACTATCAAAACCACTAAGTGTGCTACAGATACATAATGAGCATTCATGATTAAATGTTTACTTGTTCCGCAGCGGGAAATTCCAAAATGTGTTCCAATCTGGGAATCGAAGTCACATCTACCGTGTGACAGGCAGCAATGATTGTTACTTAAAGGTGCTATTCGATCTTTGTTGTTTTAAGTTTAACGTTCATTCTAATTTGAATGTGAATTTATATGTTTTGTTATTGGCAAAATTACAGAAAAACAAACAAGAAATCAGTTTTCTCTCATTTTTTAGGGAAAAACGCAGTCCTCGAACCTCAATAACAATACGATCAGAGTTCCATACCTGCATAACAGCGCTGTTTGTCCGATATCCACCGATATGGATCATATCACAGACACATCACTGGCAGTTGAGTTACTGGAACTGAATGAATGTCCGTGATTTGCTGATCGGTGATGTTTCCATTTGCGGAGAGATACCTGTCTTTCATTTTCTGTATTACCTCGGTTTTTTTCTTTAGTCCAAAAATATCTGCTCTCATATTTTCATGAAACAGTCTTGTTACTGTTGGCATATTTGTGTTTATCATTTCTGCTCATTTTGACTTTATTTCTACATCGGGGTGTGGCGGTTGTAAACACTTGCTGGTTTGTTGACAACAGCCCCGTGCACCGCGCGAGGCTGAAACGTGTGTCGCAGGTTATGACGCAACTCTTCGTTGACGGAAATATCGAAATGTTAGATTTATTCTAAACATTTTACAGCATTGGAAAATGTTAAGAATGTTTGTATCATCTTTGTCCTCCTACAGAAACCATATTAAAATATAAAAAATATATACCCCCACCATATTTTTCCATTTTCATATATTTTTGAAAATGCTCCAGGGAGCTGCAAGGAAGAGGCTGAAGAGCAGCATGCGGCTCCGGAGCCGCAGGTTGTCGACCCCTGTTAACACATTAACTCAAAAACTATACATCAACCAAAAACGCTCTACTGAGGTTACTACAGTTTAGGAATATCAAGAATTTTAATTAAAATACTATAATCAATACAAACAAGACTAAATACTCTCATAGGTTCAAACTCTCAGACTTGGACAAGACAGGTGTAGACACGATGCTTACCATACAACGATCTCACCAAGGATTGAGGACAAGACGCTGACTTATAAAGGGGACGGACCCCACCCAGGTGACAAACATTGGGATTTGATCATCAACGAGACAACAGGTGGGGATGGATGCTGGGAGTGAAGCTAATCGACACATCCGGAGACAGGAAATGACCCACAACCGACCCGGAACCTCTCTGAGTCTGGCTTAACCCCCTGCATCCTAACAATATCAGGTATAAGGAGCTGAGCCCATGTGGTGTACTGGTACACTTTCCATGTAATTTAAGAATGGTTGCCATATCTTATAGAAGATCCCACTTCTCCTATATATCCAGTAGGCTATTTTCTCCAGGGGCTGTTGAATTCTTCTTATTACATCTTGATTGGAAGGTGGGCGTCCAGTTTCCATTTTCTTGGCGACTGTCAACTGAGTTTCCATCAGTTTCTTAGCCCACTTGAATAGTTTGAGTTTAGTTAGGTTCCCTAGTAGACAGACTTCAGGTTCCAGTGGGAATGTAACCCCGTGGATATTGGATAGAGTTTCACATATCCCCTAACAAAACCCCTGCTATTTGGAACACTGCCACATAGAGTGGAGGAATTACTATTATATTTATGCACTTTTTGTGGCGTAATATACAACTGATGTAGGAAGTTGAACTGTATCAGTCTATACCTACCATTTAAAGTAGAGGTGACACAGCTTCCTCCATAACATTTCCTCAAGTGATTTCTACATCTTCTCATTTAGTTCTTTCTCTGTCTCTATGTGGTATCACTATAGTTGACGCAAGTGTTGTGTACATCCTTGAAACATCCTCTAAACAATGGTTTTTCAGCATGGCACAGATGCTCAACAGGAGACATGGGAGGTAGATTCCAATTTCCCCTTTGCTGACTCCTGATAATGTCTCATAGTTGGACAAAACTGAAGAAGTCTTTGTTTGTCAGCTCAAATCTTTCTTTTAGTTGTTCTATTTTGGTCTGTATTCAACAGTAGTAGGATCGATTTGGAGTAATTAATCTTATAACCAGATAGTGTACAAAAGTGATGAATGATTTTTAACATATTCGGGAGAGATTGTTGTAGGTTCAAGGGATAAATAAGTGTGTGGTCAGCATACATTGAAATGGAGTGTGATGTGGACGCTATTTTAATTGGAGCAACTAATTGACTTTGGCGTATATACTGGGATAAAGGTTCACATGACAAATTGAAAATGAAGGGAGATGCTGGGCACCCCTGTCTAGAGCCATGGCCTATATCAAAGATGTCAGAGAATTGTCCAGCTGTAACAATCCTATCAGAGGCATTAAACTATAAAACCTGTATCATTTTAACAAACTTTGGGCCAAAAGTAAATCTTCTCAGGACTTTCCACAAATATCCTCGTTGCAGGTCATCGAATGCCTTCTCTGCATCGAGAAATAAAAGTCCACTTGGTAAACCTGCCTTTTGGGCATTAGCAACAACGTGCCAAAGCCGGCGAACATTATCTGATGCAAATCAACCTTTAAGAAAGCCGGTTTGGTCCAGATTAATTAGTTTCCCAAACACTTGGTCCTGATGCATAGCAATGACTTTAGAATAAATTTTGATATCTGCATACTAACTGTGGTAAGACAACTGAAATGTACAGATGGAGACTGAACACAACACTCCTTAAACAACCAACAAATTTTGCACTTTTATTAAGGAATGGGTAGACTTTATCATGAAAAATAGATCATCCGCTCCTAATGTCTATATATTCTGGGATGCATTAAAGGCCTACCTGAGAGGCCAAATTATATCCTACACCAAAGCCTTAAAAAAGAAGCATAACAGTGAACTTAACGCCCTGGAACTGCAAATAAAGACTATTGAGAAAATGCATCAAAGAACTCCAACCAATGAGATGTCGTGGAAATTTTTCATGGAGGCGAATGAAGATGATCCACAAATGGTCAATGTCTTTTCAATATATGCATTTAATTGGAGCACCAAAGTCCATGTGCATGCACCGAGCCCATAGCCTTGTCCTGCAGAAGACCATGTGCCCTCCCAGCGTCTTCAGCCTCTCTTACAAACCCAACCCCCTTTGTCTCACAAATGCAGGAATGTCAGGGATTGGCCCCTTGCTAACACCTCAGGATGCAGGAGTTTCATGACTTGTGAAGGAGAATCACAACTTAAAACAAAATTACAACAGTCTTCTAGAATGCTAAAAATGATACCACATTCAATATTTAAAATTCACCATTACTATGACATACAGAGAATTAGTGACTGTGGAATTAAAATACAACACCCTGAATACCTATCGATCAGAGAGAGCCTTAACGAGGTCACAACAACAGTTTTATGAATTTGGAGAAAAAGCACACAAAGTACTAGCATGGCAACTGGAAACGGAAAAAGGCAAACGTATAATTCATGCCATAGAAATGACGACCAAAGATATAACCCACAACCCAAGTGAAATAAACAAGACATTTAAAAAATATTATATAGATCTGTATTCATCACAGCCTCCTGGACACTTGTACCAAATGGAATCATTTCTCGCCTCAATTGATCTCCCAGGGCGGTCAGATGAACATAAGGAGAAAATGGAGAAATATTTCACCAGTGCTGAGCTGGTGGAAGCTATTAAGCTACTTCCAGCATATAAATCGACAGGGAATAATGTATTTCCGGCTGGATTTTATTAAGAATTTCAGGGCCGGCTGGTGCCATTGCTGTTAGATGTGTTGGAACAAAACAGAAAAGACGGACGTTTCCCAGAGTCATTTTCCCAGGCCACTATCACAGTCATTCACAAAAGATCCTAAAAAATGCTCCTCTTATAGACCAATCTCACTTCTTAATACGGATTCTAAATTAGTCACTAAAATGACTCAAGATTCAAGAACTTTTATTGTCATTACACACATGACAGACATGGTGGAACGAAATTTGTTTCCCCGGTCCCAGT
>JAPTHA010000005.1:34554668-34568439 GCA_029814585.1 Gymnapogon annona | reverse complement strand
ATCTGTCTAAATGTGTGATAGTGAGCACTTCTGCTTTGCTGAGATAATCCATCCCACCTCACAGGTGTGCCACATCAGCCACTCGGACAGCTGCTGAAACAATTTCTGCACAAATTGTCTGAAACCATCTCAGATATGCTCAACTGCATGCTTGTCGTCCTTATCGGGGTCTTAACCTGACTCCAGATCGTCGGCGTAACAGACTTGAGTGGGCAAATGCTCACATTCGATGGTGTCTGGCACGTTGGAGAGGTGTTCTCTTCATCGATGAATCTTGGTTTACATTGTTCAGGGCAGATGGCAGAAAGCGTGTGTGGTGGCATGTGGGTGAGCACTTTGCTGATGTCAATGTTGTGGATCTAGTGGCCCATGGTGGTGGTGGGGTTATGGTATGGGCAGGCATCTGTTATGGATGATGAACACAGGTGCATTTTATCGATGGCATTTTGAATGCACAGAGATACCATGATGAGATCCCAAGGCCCATTGTTGTTCCATACATCCATGAACATCACCTCATGTTTCAGCAAGATAATGCACGGCCCCATGTTGCAAGGATCTGTACACAATTCTTGGAAGCTGAAAATGTCCCAGTTCTTGCATGGCCAGCATACTCACCGGACATGTCACCCATTGAGCATGTTTGGGATGTGCTTGACCGGTGTATACGACAGCGTGTACCAATTCCCACTAATACCCAGCAACCAGTTCCCACTAATATCCAGCAACTGGATCTATGTAATCACTGACTCTATCACTTAATGGTGTAAGTGTAAAGCTAACTGTTTACACACATCTGTATAATGAAATAAACATTTTCTTCTTTCAACAAGATTTTTCAGGTTACTGTCCACCCAAACACCTAGATACTTAAAACTAGTTGGAGACCATTTAAAGGGTAACTTATGTTTCACCCTCATTCATTCATCAGCCAACCCCGCTGAATACTTTGCAGGGTTGCGGGGGTCGCTGGAGCCTATCCCAGCCACATAGGGCGAAGACAGTGGGGGGGGACCCTGGACAAGTCGCCAGTTCATCACAGGGTCATCATGGGCAAGGTGGGTGAAGTGTCTTGCCCAAGGACACAACAGCTCATGATCAGGAGAGAGCGGGAATCGAACCGCCAACCCTTTGGTTAACCTGAGCCACGGCCGCTCAGGTGGTAGAGCCGGTCGTGTTTCTGGCATAAGTTTTAATACGATTTAATGCTGAAAATGACCACTTGATAGACGCAGTGGACACAGGGATACTAATAGTAAAACAGGCCAGTGCGTATAGTTGTCACATACCCTTACTCAGGTTTTTTGCTCCGAAGAAAATCATGACGATCAGCTGGACGTCTCCCTACAAAATCAACCATGGCATACATTACAGTCAGTTCTGTTTTTAAGTCGGGGAAGATCAAATAATGATCGGTGGCTCTGTGTTAAGCTGGAGAAGGCAGGTTGTGGACATTTTTTCTTGTATGTCTGAAAGCGCTGAGGGCCAACGTGTCGGTGCAACATGAGGAAAACGCCGCTTTCCATATGTCGTCTAGTAGATCAGTGCACTTTGAGGATCTGGAGAAGAATGCAGCGAGGCCATCCAAATTGGCTAAAAAGACCTTACACTCTTTAAGCTTTGAGGCCCCTAGACTCTACTAAATTCAGACGATGTGCATAACAGTGAATGAATAAGGCCATAGGTGTCTTTTCTTTCCCTTTAGCATGCACCCCATTCAACCCGGATGCCATTACCACTGTGCCGTCATAACACTGTACCACAACTTTGTCCAGAGAACATTCATATTCCTCAAATAAATGGAAAATAAGAGCGGCAATGTCATCAGCTCATTTGCCACTGGTTACATCTTCAAATTTTATGACACGCACCTGTGTCCGTCACATAGCGCAGGACGAGTGAGAACTGTGCCATGTTACCCACGTCCATGGTTTCCTCAACCATCACTGTGAGAAAAGGTTTGTTTTTTTTATCTTGTCTTCCATCACTTCAGCAATAGCATAAATTAGGTTATTCTGTATTTTTCCTGATGTCCCAGTAAACACCATGTTAGTGGTCAGGTAGTAATGCAAGT
Source organism: Gymnapogon annona (assembly GCA_029814585.1). NCBI lineage: Eukaryota > Metazoa > Chordata > Actinopteri > Kurtiformes > Apogonidae > Gymnapogon > Gymnapogon annona. The sequence continues at coordinate 34,566,365 of JAPTHA010000005.1, read as the reverse complement.
CTGCATCATGTTCTCCAAGAAAAGAAAGAAGTTCCACATAGTTACCTCTATTTAAGGACTGGGCACCTTCATCGTGTCCCCTAAATGAAAGTTCCTGTTTACCCCAAAACATGACACACTCCATCAGTCTTTTCAATACCCCTCCTTTTTTTTTTTTTTTTTTTTACTATTTCGTTGTGGAGCTCCATCTCCCAGTGTGCCTGTTCGGTGAGCTGCAGATCTATTTGAGTGTCCCCAAATGTTTTTAAACGCACCATAGCTTGTAAGTGCCCAGCCGTGCTTTGATGTTTTGTTGCTGCCTTGCTAAAACAACTTAAGTGGCCAAACCCAGTGTGGCTCCAAACACCAAATTGATCAGCAAGCAATAGACATTCCCAGCAGTACAATTTGCAGCGTTTCTCAGAGGCTGTAATGGCTGTGCAATTATGAACGGGTACCATTCATAAGCTCGTCTGAAAATGATGGACAAACCCTTTTCCTTGCTGGGACAGGCTAGCTAGCACAATATCCAGATTTTCATGAAAGGCCTGTCTTGAAAATGGCATGGAAAGTACATCTGCAACCAGATTGTCTTCTCCTTCGACCATTATGGGTTAAAATACAGCGATAGCTCTTGAATTTCTGTGTTTAGTTACATGTTTAGTTCTCCAGATTGCCACTCATCCCTAGCAAGTGCTAATCAAATCACCAAACCTGCACATATCCAGTTCAATGTAAGACCTTTGAGCTGGTCTTGGTACGCAGAATCGAGCTCTGATTAGCTATTGCAACTTGACTGTGCCCATTCACTTACTGTGCACAGGGACCTGCTCTATTTATTCTGAAGGTCTCAAGCAAATTTAATTTACCTGACAAGACAAGCTAGTTGAAATATAATTGGTTAAAAACTCTATCATAATAAACAACATCGGAAGCCACTCGACTAAGAGGAAGTAATATGACGTAAACAATACATAGAAATAAAATAATTTTGTTTACATATTTATGAAAATAAAATAACAAATTTACTTTTCTGACCATGTTTAGGCCAGCAGAGAAGGCCTTGGTGGCCCTGACGGCCCACCACTGCCTAAAATATACTAATGTGTTTGTAAACCATTCAGATTTCTAAATAGAGGCCCAAGATGACAACTGATGTACTGCTGGTTTAAAATAGTCACTTTTATTTGTAATGACAGGGATAAAAAACTCGAAATATGTGAATATTTTAAAGAACAACAATAATAAAAAGCTTAATAATTAGAAATATGGATCTGCTTTCAGACACCGTTACACAGCAGGTACATTATTTGTTCTTGTGCTCATACTGCTTATTTTGATTCTTATTTTGAGTCTTTCATGTAATGAATTCAGTGATTAATTCAGTGCCACTGGATCACCATTGAGTTGTTGGCGTATGCGAGAGGATGTCTGTCTGTCTGATGAATGACCGCAAGCCTCAACCCAATTCTAAACTCTAATTGTAGTCTGACCCATACACTTTTATTTCAGGAACAATACAGGTTAAATAAAACACAACACATTTAATGACTGATTCCCAAATGTATCCACCTTTTTTTGTAACGCCCCAGTGCCACAGAACCTTATGGCTATCGGACATATTGAATGATATCTTTCAATGTGTAGATGTATAAATAAGTCGAACTAGACCAGAAAACAACAGGGAGGTGAAGGTAACAGGGAAAAGCTGGCACCGAATATAGTTTTCCTCCAAACTCAGATATTTGCCCTTCACCTACTTTTATTGGACATTACAGATGTTGCCATAATCACCACAATTATTTTCAATTTGCCCTCCCTCTCCCCATCTCCTCTGTGAATTAGAGAACTCCAAATGAACAAGACTGCAGAGATTATGCCCATGAATTTTAAGTGTCATTCCTGTTATTTAGATGAGATGAGCCGCGGGTCACCTTTGCTAGCGTTCAGACTTAAGTCTTTAGCTCATCTGCTGGGGAACCATCATCAGCCCCAGTGGAATATGTAAGATTAGTTATGCAGTGTCAATTACATCAGTCATCAGTTATGCCGGAGTGAACATTGGATCAACTCTGACTGATGGTAGGGGTATACTTTGTGACCTTCAACTGTTTTTTTTTTCTTTTCTTTTTTTTTCCTTTGGTTCTCGGGCCACAGACCCTGGGGTTAAGAAGGTTTCTGTGTCAGGAAGGCGCAGTGTCAGGTCTCCTCTGAGCTCTAGGGACAGAAAGTGAAGTGGACAGCTGCTGATGTCTGAATGCCCCGGCACACAGGAAATGTCCAAGAAACACACACACAGCTGTCTGCTGGCATTAGCATGACTGTCAATTTTGCCACCTTTAGGATCGCATGGACATGCATTTACATCTCGAAGAGGAAATGATACTGAACTGCATATGGGTGATACAGATGCATGAGACAAGTGGGCGCTTTAGGGACAGGCTCCACTGTTAGTGTCTGTGCTGCAGACGTCACCTCTGGCCACAATGTACTTGTTTAATTATGGGATATAACCCAAGAGGAACACCCCCTGGGTACAACAGCAATATGTTGGTGTCCCGGGCAAAGGAAAAATTGCAGGTCAACTAATTCCTGCAGGTCTAGGGCCAAAGTGGGACTTTATAGGAAGGGACAGTAGGAGGCCATCCTCAAAATGTGGATGTGGGTTGGGATCATCAGTTGGTTGAAATAAATGTCAGCAACACCCTGTGGCGCCTGCAGACATATATTATTCTATCTGAACCCTCTGAATCGTAACACTCATCTAACGAGCATAAAGTGGACACAAACATGCCAATGCTAGATGAAACGCCGACAATAAAATCTGACAATAATAACGCCCAAAAGTTACTCAATCTTAAACCCATCACAGATAACACATTAATACAATTTATAAACTCGGTTATGTCTAGGTAGCAAAATTCAGTGTGTTTTTTGACTTTTGAAGGATTTGTTAGTAACTTTGAGTATTAAAAAAGACATAATAATTGTACCACCAAACATACACCACTAGTGGTTGTGGCAATTAATACTAGTTTTTATCATTCTACAAATATGACTTGCTTTATTGTTTACAGTAAACCTATATTAGTTTTTATCCCCTATGGTTAAAACAGTATACTACTGTTTTATTTACATCAAGACTAGCTAAGATCAATTTTACCAAGAAAAACAAAACTAAAAACTTGAATTTAGAATGTTCTGTCTTTATTATTTCAACTAGCATTGCATTTACCATCACAATTATAATTCTCATCTCGTACATGTATATGAAAAGAGGTTAACTTTCACTGCAAAACTTCCAAATATTTATTCTATGTTAGATCAGTCTTGGGAATTATGTCAAGAGTATTATTTTACAAATATATTCCTAAATATTCAAATGCTAATGTTTAGTCTGTGGTGAAAAGTTTAAAGTAGAAATATAAATCACCCCTTCAACCCACGCTATATATGTTTATTAAGACCAAACTGACTTTAACTGTATTATATTTGGTTGTTTCCTTTACTTCAGTTTTTATTTTATTCACCTGAAATAAAAGCATGAGTTTTCAGTCATTGTCAGACAGTTGTTGGGTTTGATAGAACCATAGCCTGTTTCTATTGCTAAACCTGATGAAAAACAGTCAAGGTCACTGAATTATTTACAGTGTTGGGCAAAGGTACTTATGTGGTCACTAGAGGGATTAGTGAGTCACTGAATATCCCTTGTAATGGCAATTTTGAATATTGAATGTAGTATCATTTTTAGCATTCTAGAAGACTGTTGTAATTTGGTTTAAGGTTGTGACTCTGTCCTCCCCAAGTCATAAAACCCCTGTATCCCGAGGTGTTTAGATTGCTATCTATCTCCTGTTGTTTACATTCCTGGCCCTGTAGCAGGATGTGTCAACCCCCGACACATTCCTCCTATATGTAAGACAAAGGAACGGGGGTGTCTTTAAAAGGGACTGACGACTCTGGCTGGGGGTGCTTCTTGGACAGAGCCATGTGCTCTGTTCGAGCATGGACCTTTTGGAGCTCCAAATAAATGCATATATTGAAAAGGCATTGACCATTTGTGGATCATCTTTATTCGCCTCCAAAAGATATTCAAATTTCCACGACACCCTGTACATGGGACCGAAAGGGACTAGAATTGCTAAGAACGTGACAATGTAATAACAGCCAAAAGTGCAGTTGTGTACAGAGTTATTGTATCATCTGATGCATCAGTCAAAGATTAAACGTGTCATTTAAACTAAATGTAAAAAAAAAAAATCCAGTAATGTCTTTGGGTTTGAAGATGAAAACTTGATATTACCATAATATAGATGTGTCAAAACAATATTTCTACTCTTTTTTTCAGTGAGTGTTGATTTCTGGATTTCTTTGGTGGTCCTAAACTTGTTCTGGTAGATGCTGTCCTCCTGCTGGTGAGAGTCTGGAATACTGCTTCTACACAGACTTCCTTTAGATAATATATTGACGAATATTTGATTAATTATTGTATGATTCCTGAGATGAGCATTCCAGTGGGTTGTGTCAGGAAGGGCATCTGACGAAAAAACTCCTGCCAAATCAAATATGCAAGCTGGATTCACTGTGGCGACCCCGGAAGGGAAAAAGCCAAAAGTAATCATAATCATTGTATATCACTTCTTGGCAACTTTACTCTTACATGTACTTGAACAACAGTGATAATGAAGCCTTTCCTTCTTTTTTCGTCTCTGGTGACATGGTTTTCAAGATGTGAAGCGACAACTATTAGTCCTTTCAAGTGGACTTCTTGTGTCACGGCTGCAAAACCCTTGAAAATATCAAGTGAGAAGAAGAGTGCTTTTTACCAGAGTGAGTTGTTTCTTCTTCCCAGAATCCTCAGCCAAGGTTTGCTTTGCTTGCATCATTCATCCAGTCTCTGTAAATACTTGGGTATATTGATTGAAAACAGTCAGTGTGGACTCATCCCTTCATCTTTCCTCTACTCTCCTATGCAGTATTTCCCTCCACGGTCAGGTCATTAATCTTTCTGTTATTGGAGAAACGCACTGACATCTCTCCATAAAATGGCACTTAATTTATGCATTATTTATGCCTCATTTATGTGCTCAGGTCCTCCAACTATTTATCAAATGTCCTCTCTTATGTCAAAACATGGAAATTGAGTGCCGTTACTCATGATACTCGCGGCAAATACATCAGTGGACAGGAAGTCACCGGGGACCTCCTTTCACTGTCATGAGTCTTATCCAGGCAGCTATCCAGAGATGCTACTTTTTAGCTAACTGCTAACCACACCAGGGACATTGCACTGAATGATGCAATGCAGTTCAACCAAGAGATCTCTGCTCAGATTAAAAGGTTTCATACACTAACAAGCATGTTCATGTGAGTTTGATATACTGTGTGTTTGTGTGTGTGTGTGGGGGGGGTGTAATATTCAATTATTTAGAAAGTACATAAGTGGCCGATACAAGGAGACCCTCATGCCGTCTGTGTCACAATTTGTGTTAAACCAAAAGATGCTGTTTCTCCATTCTCATTGTCTCATATCTTCATGCAAGGCCCCAGAGAGGTGAGTAACACTTCAGGAGCATCAGGTCCACTCACCTGTACTGCCACTGCAGCTTTGCTTCAGTGATCTAGCATCACTGCAGGAATAGAACCCTCCGAATGACCTCTGTAACCCCAGCTGTCGCCAACTCACTGTCAGTCTGAATTCGACTCCAGGCTGAAAACCAGTTCTTGACATATGCCTCTTCAGCTTCTTTCATTCTTCATAATATTTCAGTCTACAGCTTGAGATTTTGTACAGACCTCAAGAACGCCAGTACATGTACAGTTTGTGTTGTCCCCGCATGGATTTGTGGACTGTGTGTACAATTATGTCAACTACCAGTAGTTTAACTTAATTATTAAGCTGTATTTTCCTCATACAATAGTACGGAGCCCCGGAAGGTACATGGTGGGAGAAAAAAAAGAGAGCAATTATCTCGGGATCCCGAGATAATTAAGTCAGGATCCAGACATATGTAAGTAGGGATCCTGAGATAATTAAGTCAGGATCCTGACATATTTAAGTCGGGATCCTGAGATAATTACGTGTGACATAAATGTCCCACCAGGAACTCCGTAGTGATGTTAACATGTTTCCGGGTCAGTTTGGAGCAGTTGGAAAAACAATGGAGCAGTTCATCGAGTTATTTCGAACTTGGACTCAAAGAAAGATATAAAGTCAATACTTTGCATATGTGAACAACATCTTAAAAGTATTGTCCGCGCAAAGGGACACGTGCGATGGAAAGCCTATTCCGACCTGGCGATCCAGGTTGAACTCCTAGTCAAAAAGTTGATTCGGAATCCCGAGATAATTAAGTCAGGATCCCGACATAATTATCTCGGGATCCCGAGATAAATGGTCTCTTTTTTTTCTCCCGCCATGTCCTTTCCGGGGCTCCGTACAATAGCACCAAAAAGAGACAAGAAAAAAAAAAATCTAAAAACAATGAACTGCAGTTCTTTGGCCACTAGAGAGATGCTCCAAAATATCCAATCCTCATAAATGTCCATCACAATGCCAAACTTAAAGTGTTGTACAGTTTTGTTCTCTACAGCTAACTCACTCCTTTCTGATAACAACATGGGGGTTTAGGTAACCCACCCATTTAAATTATTAAGTCACAAAATTATGCATAATTAAAGGGCCGCGTGAGAAATTATCACCATCTGTGGATTCTGTGTGGGCCATGATTGACAGCTAGCTTCTATTCATTGAAGAAAAAAAAAAATCCTCTGACAGACAACTCTCCTAGGAGTGAGACAAGCTAAACTTTCAGTGGATTCTGCTATGAAGTTTACTTGTACATAGAGTTGCTCAACACCACTCTGCCTGTTAGCATATCATAACTATATGAGCTCATGCTCACATTAATTTGTACTGAATAATATAGTATGTAAGCTAGACTGCTAATAAAGCCATCTGGTAATGATTAGCACGTTAAACACTGCTGACATCACTGATTAAACACAACTGTATGTGTTAACATGTATTAAGCAACTGTAGGGATTAAAGGTGCAGTGTGTAATGTCTAGTGGCATTTAGTGGTGAAGTAGATACAATCAGCTCAAACACCCCTCACTAAAAAGGCAGATTTTTAAAAATCAATGCGATTCCAAGTCTCAGGAATGAACTGAAGCATCATGCCAAATAAATATATTTTAAAAGGTATCAGTTTGTTACATCATTACCTGTATGCCTAGTTGGCTGGTTCCTATTGGTCAGGACCACTTTAAAAGAACCTACAGTTTTAAGGGCTTCTCTTTGTTCTTGTTTGATCTGATGACAGCTTGGAGACTAAACTTGTTGAAGAGTTTTTTTTTTTGTTTTTTTTTTTATCTTGACATCTGGCTATGCAATGAATATAAAGGTATTTTAATTCTTGAAGAGTGCCGTGGAGTTTTCTACTTCTTTATATGCTTGTAGAAAATCACGATCAGTGAAGTTACTTTATTTGGGTCCTCATAAATGGCCAAAAAAAAAACATCAAATAAATATAAACACTAGTAAAAACCCAATGAAAAGAAAACCCCATGAAAGGTCAAAGGAATATGTATTTTCTACCATTAAACCAACATTGGTGCTGATACAGACACCTGTCAACATCCACATTAAGCATTTAAATGTCAGTACTTACATTAGTATCATTACTTCATGTATGTTACGAACTCACTTGACGACAGAAACACTCACTGTTCATACAGAGGTGGACCTTACAGACCCTGCAGACCACAATGGACCTCACAGAGCCCGTAGACCACATTGGACCTTACAGACCCTATAGACCACATTGGACAAAACAATTTTTTCCACGTGGTAATCTGAGTCTTCTGCACCTCCCCTTGACTACTTTCAGATTTTTGGAAACCTATCTTGTTATGGAAGTCTTTTCAAAGGGGTGGAGATAAAATGAGTGCCTGGCATCTCAAATCATGAACCACTCCTGTATGAAAGCCAAATGGCAGCTGCCATGATAACTTTTCTATAATGGTGTAAAAGGTTATCCCATCATTCATTTTTCCTAGATTTTCCATAGCTTTTAGATGAACCGCAAAGAGCTGCAGAGGGTATTTAGTATTTTTCTGCAGAAAGTATGATCTTATCACATAGATTAGTACATGATACAGTGAGGTGTAAAGTATAACAGCAGCCAACATAAAGACACCATTAAAGAAACACTACATGTGCCACGAGCTCCAGCTCAGGCACATACTTCTTGGCACTAGATGAGTGTGTTGTGGTCTCTGCCGCAAGCCAATATACTTGATGTTTCACTGACTCGACTGTGGTGAGAGCGCAGGTTTTGACCCTCATCACATGAACAGATCTGTAAGGTCTAGTAACAGAAGGAAGAGGTCCAATTTGTCTGTTTTCCTAACAGTCATGATGAATTAGTGATGAGAGGACTTAACTCAGTTGGTTGGGGGGGGGGGGTTTCCCTTACCAGAGGATCCATCTGCATCTTACATATAAACTGTAGCAGATGTGGGAGCACTTACAGCACTTTGCCGGCATAAAAATGACACAAAGCAGTGGCTACGGAGGGCACAGATGTTTGCTATTTAAAGACCGAAAGCATCTGTTTATCTGTTTGCTTCACTTATTCCACTCTACAATTAATGGTCAATGTTGTCTTGATAACACTAAATTGCACTTTAAGAGGTGTGACATATATTAAAACAAGTGATATGTTGATTTTAATCCTTTTAGTTACAACAATAGGAATTTAATTCTGCTCTATCAACAATGTTATAACATTTTATGAGCTAGTTTAATGTTAAGAAGGGTGATTGTAGTAGACTTGTTCAATGCCAGACAATCCAAATTATACATTTCTCATCTTGTCATTCTAATTTGTCTTGCTGCATGTTACTCAAAGTGCTGATTATAGACCAATATATAGGGTATGTATTGAAATTCTAATGTGATGACAGGGGCGGTGAAACCCCATTATGTATGATATCTAAGTCATTATTTGATATTGATCCAGGAACCACAGGGGATTTTTATGCTCACACATTTTACCGAGTGATATAATAAACAGCGCTGGATCCGTATACACATAAAAGAACAATGTGAGAAAGTACCACTATTTCACACAGGCTGTAACCATGTTTGTTCTACACATATAATACTTTGAACAAAAATAACCCAAATCCCAGACCTTATAATGCATGTATCAATCAAGCCAGTGCCTGCATTAGTAAATAAGCATTTCATAATGAAGAAATGAGGTATATAAATATTGGACCAACGGGTGAATAGAGTCAAGATGAAGCTATGTGCAGCACTAGTTAATACATTAATATTCAAATCACATCTAATATGGAAGTACCACTAATTTTAGGTGGTACGAGGTTTCAGTGCCTTCAATGTAAGTGCACATTGCTGAGTGAAATTCAAAAGTCCCCTGTGGACATCTGCAGCTTCCAACCCTTATGCTGAATTATTAGAATTATGGGTGTTTTTGGTCTTTTTTTTTTTTTTTTTTTTTTTTTAGATAGTTGTTAATTCCTGTAACATTTTTCCTTGAAATGTAATTGTGCATACTGTCATGTCGAGGATGCAGACATCATACTGGCAGGTTAGATGTGTTGGATAAGGAGGATATAGTGCCCTATGGAGACCTGGCAAAATGTTATTAATCCAGAATGGTTAAATTCTTTTATGCAAATACAAAGAAATACCTGGGAAATAACTGAGACGTATGGGAATTTGTGGTACCTTGACACTGCTGAATGCTTTTGATTGGATGTGTTTACAGGCTACAGGAGTGATTCACACAAGCAGCAGTGCAAAGAGAAAAGGCCCTTGAGTCTTTGGCTATACATATATATTACAAAGTGTCTCCTTGATGAAAGCATTGAGAATTACGACTCGACTGAATATGGTTATACCCTCTGGCCTTGGGCCTGTTTATTAATACACATTACTTTTTAATGTCTCATAGTAAATAATGTATTGGAATTGTGACAATATGCAACTTAGCCATTACCTGAGGGTTATCAGATTGATGGCAGGGGCCACTGCAGGCCTTGGCCCCTTGCTCAACATTAAGCTATAAATTACAGCTTTGATCCTAACTGTGAGAATTTATAACACGCACCAAGACAGAGGATGATAGAAGCTTCTGCTGCAGCTATGTATACGGTAAATGAGCTCACTCTACTCGCACTCTGGATTCTCTTTTCTGTGACTGTCTGTGACGGTTGAGTGCATGGGAACAGAGGTGTGACTGGAGAAGGGTGTCTTTGTTTGTAACTTGGATCCACACAAAGGATTCCACTGTTTTTCCATCAAAAGACATGCATGCAATGATCTATGTAATACTCAGCACCGTAGAGAAAGGTGCTGGTTTAGAGCTGCATTTAGCCATCAGGTACTGCACAGTAACTGCCCACTGTTCTTAATAAGTGACCTAGTACTACCACTACTACTCTTGCTAGCACTACGACTACTAATGCTGTTGGTACTGCTAAAAAGGGTAAAATGTGGAGAAAAATGTTCTTTAAATGCATGATAAAAGTCTGTTTGTGTGTGTGTGTGTGTACAGTGGATACAAAACGTCTACACACCCCTGTTGAAATGCCAGACAGACAGGCAAATAATTTCACAACTTTTTCCACCTTTAATGTGACCTAACCTATACAATGCAAGTGGGAAAAAAATGAAACCTTTAAATGGGAACAATGTAAAAGAAAAAAACTGAAAAAACTGGTTGCATAAATATATACACCCTTAAACTATTACTTTGTTGCAGCACCTTTTTGCTTTTATTACAGCACTCAGTCTTTTTGGGTAGGAGCCTATTAGCGTGGCACATCTTGATGTGGCAATATTTGCCCACTATTCTTTGCAGAATCGCTCCAAATCTGACAGATTACGAGGGCATCTCTTGTGCACAGCCCTCTTCAGACCACCCCACAGATGTTCGATGGGATTCAGGTCTGGACTCTAACTGGGCATTCCAAAGCCTTAATCTTATTCCAGTGAAGCCATTCTTTTGTTGATTTCGATGTGTGATTTGGGTCATTGTCATGCTGAAAGGTGAAGTTTCTCTTCATCTTTCCAACAGAAGGCTGAATGTTTTGGGCCAACACTGACTGGTATTTTGAACTGTTCATAATTGCATCCACCCTAAGGCCCTAGTTCCAGCAGAAGAAAAACAGCCCCAAAGCACAATGCTGACACCACCATGCTTCACTGTAGGTATGGTGTTATTTTGGTGATGTGCAGTGTTGTTTCTGCGATAAATGTATCTTTTGAAATTATGTCCAAAAAGTTCAACCTTGGTTTCGTAAGACCATAACACATCTTCCCATATGTGTTTGGGACATTTCAGATGCGTTTCTGGAGAATTAAGCTGGGTTTGGTAGTTGGTCTTGCCGTCCTACCTCCAGACATATGAAGAGACAGCAGATTGTTGTCACATGTACAACACAGCCAGTACTTGCGAGACATTTCTGCAGCTTCTTCGGTGTTGCTGTCGGCCTCTTGGCAGCCTCCCTGACTAGTTGTCTTCTCATCTTCTCATCAGTTGTGGATGGACGTCCTGGTCTTTCTAATGTCACTGTTGTGCCATATTTTCTCCACTTCATGATGACGGTCTTCACTGTGATCCAACGTATATTTAGTTCCTTGGGAATTCTTTTGTAGCCTCCACCTGACTGATATCTTTGAAT
>JAPTHA010000005.1:34373927-34386117 GCA_029814585.1 Gymnapogon annona | reverse complement strand
AGCAATGACAGAAGACATTTATAAGCCAGCTTGCTCCATACATGTAAAGTGTAAAGAGCTGTATTGTGGATGTCACATATACAATTAACCCTAAAGAAAAGCTTTGACTTTTTTTTTTCTTAGATTAAGAGGGGGCTGCAGCTGGCCCCATCAGGGATACAGCCAAGGCAGAAGTGATGTAAAATTGTATGTATTGAATCATTTCTATTTAATATTATAATTCAGCATTGCATAGGATTCATATATACTCAAATAATATCCACAAACCAATTACATGGCCTTCTAAAAGGATATAGTAAACATGAAGTCTGCATGCTCAGTCATTGCACCAGGTCTCAGGTGCAACCTGATATGGCGCAAAAATACGGATTTGCTGCGGAAATCAAAGCTCTGTGTGACATTGCTGTGGAGGCTAATAGTAAAACATCTCATGATCTTCTCATATTTGTTGGCAAGTTTACAGTGGGAATGACTGCAGAGCCACAGACCACTTGAGTCAGAACAAGATGAATGAAAATTCATGAGATCCCTGAACCATAAACAACACCAAACTCGTGGAATGGGGGTCATGTGAACGTAGATTGCAATTATAATAGTGAGGGGCTTTTTTGGGGGTTTCAGATGATTAGCATATTTGTTTCTGTACATTACCCTTGTGAGGATCTGTGTTTATATGAGGATATGAATGAGGGTGATCAACTAGAACGACAACCTCAAATGAATAGACACCTTGGATCACCTCATTATAGGACAATTTTGGCATCTCATTCAACCTTAGTACAATTCAGTGCCCATTATAGATATTATATGTGGATTAAAGTTATTTACATTGAATTGAAGGTAACATTAAACCAGGTATTAAAAAAAAAAAAAAAAGGTATTTTGAAGATCCTAAAACTGTGTGGTGCTGACATAATTTTCTGTAGCTTTTCAGATTAATGACCATTAATGTCTAATAATGTAGAGGCACTGTGTTATGCACCACATCAGTGTATTATAATAGTGATATTTTTATGCCTGAACATCCAAAAAGTTATATGTAAATCAAATTTTTATTATATACGTTGTTAGAAAATTTGGCTTGGAAAAAGCATGAATGACCTTTTCTTCAGCACAGTTTGCTTATGAGGATGATTCCAATTTCATTAGATGTTTCTTTCAGTTTTTGACAATACACTCAATATAGAAAATGGAGTTGATTAGTAGTTGCAGTGTCTGTTTACAGTCTGAGATAAGCAAGCAGAACAATCACAAGATTATTATTACAAAATGTTACCTATTACTACATGATAAAAAACTTTGTTGACCTACTAAATTGAAATATAACCATTATTTTGCCCAAGGAAACTGTTTTCTAAAACATTCATTTGCACATTAGTGTTTACAGCGAAGGGCGATACCATAACGCATCACTTCGTAGTCCAATGCTCTTTATTCCAGACCACAAACCCACCAACCAACAAACTACCCTCAAATTCATACTTCCACCAATGAAGAGTGCTCAAACAGTATAATTCCCATCTATATTGCACACCTGGTGAAGTCCAACAATTCTCTAAACCCCTGACAGCGGAGCAGGTATACAAAGAAAGACAATGATGATGTGCTATGTGGGGCAATGATGATGTGCTAACATACACATTTACATTGGACTGGAGCAACTGTGAGGCTATCCACAGGTGACAGGTGTTCACCAGCCATAAGTAGGTTACATTGTAAGATAACAGGTGTCGCAGTGATTCATGACGCCAAACATCCTGATCCAAACCTACACAAGGCCAAACACAACACGTGCCACCCCCACAACTCCTCCCTTGGCTGAACATTAGCCAACAAGTATGCTAACCTTTTCCTTGAGAATGAGTACTTTTATGCAAATGGTGCCCGTGTACACACATTAGCCTTGTATCGTGCAGAACAGATGATGACAGGGACAACGCTGGCACCCAGAGGCACACTAACATAGAGTACATGGGCGGTTTTGTCTCTTTTGAAGCATGTATTCAAATTGATATGAAAGAGGGAAATGTAAAATCAGTAGCCTTCATTTCAGGCATGGGGGGCACAGGTGTGTTATTTTTTTTATCATCAGGCAGAAGGGAGAGATTGCTCCTCTGCTTCGAGCATCTTGCACTTTTAGGCTATTGTGATTTGGTGATGATTCAGATCTGTGCTACTGCGATTGTCCTCCAGTAATATTCAATGGATAAAACATTAAGCTCCCTGTTCCAGCTGTGCCTGCAATCTGTCTAGGTTTATTTTTTTTTTCTTTCCTGATCAAAATCAAATTAAATCTAAAAAAAGAACCCCCAAAAGAGGCACTAAGGAAACCAACAAATAACCTTTAACGGCATAGTGCCTAAAGATACAATCAGCACTTGCATTGTAATTATAACACGCCCACAGAAAATTATTAAGCAGGCGAGAAAAACATAAATAAAAATAAATGATTAAATGATGAATATAGTGGAATAGAGCAAGTCAGAAAACATATAAAATTATTTACCTGTCAATATAATGGTTTACTGATTTACTTTATATGATTTTTGAATTAGCAGGCTACAAAATGTGGCTGTTCCAGGATAAATGTTGTAAAAAACAAACAAACAAACAAAAAAAAACTATTACAGATAACATTAAAATCTACAAAATCACCAATCTGTCACGGGTAATGTTTGACACTAAAAGCAACAACTTTTGCTAATGTTCCAAAGAAAAACAACATCTGATTAAAAGTAAAATCCCGTTGCTGTTGTTAAGTTTTGTTTCATTCAGCCATATCCATCCCAAATCTCTCCCAGTACACCACAGTCAGACTGGCATTATTACTCTTTCTTATCACTTAGAAGTCACAATGAAAGACTGAGGGTGTGACTTCCAGATGTCAGGCTTTCATCCACATAAGTGGGGATGTTTTTCACAAGCGAACTCATGCAAATGAAAAGCTGATCCTTTCATTGTTGTCGTCAAGATTGAATCCTTTTGCATGTCAACTATAATATTTCATATAATAATTGAATGAGTGGCATCTTAAAACAAACTACCCATCTGGATCATGTGAGGTTGTTTCAGTCTGTCCCAGTGAATTGTCAGTGCATTTGTGTGGAATTTGATTCTGCAGCTCTTCGCACATGATGGCATTTCATTGTGTTGTAGTGCTTTTTGAAGGTCCTGACAAAGAGAGTAAAGTCAGGTGAAGACCACAGCTACGGGCTATGACTCATTTTTAATGCCAACTTCTACCGTTGTGAGAATGTTTGGAAAGGAGTGGTGTGACCAGTGGAGTTTCAGGGTAATGTGTAAGGTAATGTTAAGTCATAGCTCATTGACTTGTTTAAGAAATGAAAGTCATCAAGGTTTAAAGGGTAAACTTACTATCTCTGTAGGGAAATTTTTCTGCATTTCTTCAATCCTAATATGTGCACAAAGTGCTCACCCAGATGTTCGTTAGGCTAAGTAGCCTGTCAGTAGAGAGGTTGCAGACAAGACATCTCCATTGCTTCCGGTATTGAGACAGCTCTTATGCTCTGACAGTGATGTGCTAGCTTTTACATTAGCACATCGCTCACACATTAGTAGCAGTAGACTACCATTGAAGGCACTCAGGGACTGACTCCACCTCTTTATCACCACCATCGTCAGGAGAATTAACTAATATTGTCTTGTTTTTGGTAACGGGAGGAACCGGAGAACTTGGAGGAATCCCGTTGGGTGTGGATTTAATTTTTACAATTGCCGTCCCTGCCCTTTCATCATATTTAGCAGTTTAAGTGTAATATTGTATTTGAAAAACATGCTTCCCATAATGCTCTGCTTCCTCATCACGTCTGGTCTTGGCCTCAATCATGACCTTTCTATACAATAAACTCTGATATCAGTCATAACATGGTCTCAGTTTGGGTGGCCATATAACAGCATATATAATATAGTATCATAAACATTCTATTAGGGTTTCCATCTAATATACCTTTACTGTTTAGGAATATCCATATTCATCCACACACCACACATGCACTCACAATAGTTGTTCCTAGTGACTTAATTTACATTTGCCATTTAAGTTTCACCAGTGTTTACAACACTATGTTTTTGTTGTACTTGGACTTTTCTATTTCTCCACTGTATTCCTTCCATTGTATTGGAGATGCTGTTAAATCCTACACAATGTACCTTCACAGATGACACGTATGTACATTGACAAGAACCCAGATGCAGACCAACTTGATTCAAAAATAAAGGTTTTATTTTTATGTTCACCAGGGACGTACACCATTAACTTTATCAATTCTTCTATGGTGGCTTCTAATTAACAAAAAGTGCCGAAGAAAAACATGGGGTTATCATTATATAAACTTAACCAAAAAAACCATGACAGGAAAGTCATAAATCTACAAATCAAAATCACTCTTTAAAGAGGAAAAATGCAATTTGATAGTAAACTGAAATCAAAAAAGTTTTGACAAACGCAAAATTGCTCTAATGAGGAAAGTACAATTTGGGATTGAAAACAAAACATCAAAAATACTATACAACTTTAAAATTCTGAACTACACTATGACAGCAATACTCACACAAGGAATTTCAAGACGAAGCAAGAGAAGGGTACAGACATGACGCACAAGGCACAACAATCTGACAAAGGATTGAGGACAACCCCCTGATTTATAAGAGGAAGGATTCACCCAGGTGACACACATTAGGGATTAATGATTGACAAGACAGAGGTGGGGATGGGCACTGGGAGTGAAGCTAGATGACACACTGGGAAAAAGACACAAGACTCAACAGCAAGGAACAGACTGGAACCGGAAACACATAAACACAGCTTGACAAGACCCAAAGCCTAACAGCAGAGGCTTCCATTCTTACTATCGCTCAGAGGTAGAAAGTATAGTTTTCATACAGAGGCATCTGATTAATGAAGACCAGGAGCTGATGATATTATTCCTAAAAGTCTTTGCTTCACCTTGTGGTGAAGGTAAAGAACAATCATTCCCAGGTGATGCTGCTGCTGCTGCTGCCATGAGTTCATATCTAGAAGTCATTCAAAATATACTGAAGGTAGGATGTTCTGGAGCTGCTCCTGTCCTCTGGCCTTTGGTGAGGACAGTCAGGGATAACGAAAGACAAAAAAAAAAAAAAAAAGAAGAATATAAAAGCGCCATTCAGCTCATCACATCCGCTCTTGTATGAACAAATGACAGCCCTGTTGAGCAGACTGCGATCAGTTACAATTTACAGCAGATACAGATTGGCCTTGATATATTGTCTGCTCAAGTTTGGCTGAGAGATAAAAACTATTTCACCACTATTGCTCAGACTTGTCCCTTCCCTGAGTTGACCTTGTAATGTTTTTGGCTCTAACACTCGCTGACTGATAAATGACCACAGGGGAGCCATCCGACCAGGATGATACAAGCTGAGCTGAGTTGTTGGTTGTTATTTAATGGCTGTTCTGGGGACATTAAGGAAAAAGCATCCTTTTAGCAGTGGCTACATTTTCTGGTGCTCTTGGTAATGGTTTTCCTTTCAGCACAACACAAGGATGCATGTTTTATATTACAAATGAAAATTGCTTCATCAAAGCGTACAGCATGATGCTGCATTTACCAATTCAGTGCTCTTGGCCTGAATGTTTGGAACAAAAGGCTGGCTGAGAGCAGAGAATGGTATTGGTGTTATCAGGTATGAGATAATATCCAGAGCACCACCGAAGTGTGAATGCTGATGTGATACAGGATCTGAACCTTTCGTCTGCTTTTCCTTTTTTTAAAAAATTATTTTTAATGTTCTACTTTGTAATATACCATATTTAAATTCAATTCAGAGTTTTTTTTGTTGTTGTTGTTGTTGTTTCTTTTTTTCTGTCTACTCACAAGTCACCAAAGATAAATAGATAAATAAGGCAAACGGCACAGCTGGATCTTTATAACAAGTCAGCTAAAGGCAGGATGAAACTTCAAAATGCAGACATTAAAAATGGATTTGTACTGAATGTAACCCACATGTAATGGTTTTCTGTGGAATCGCCTCAGTCTCACAGTCTTTTCATACCTGTAAGGTAATTCTGTTACCGAACATCTGCAGCTTTTCGATAAGCTGCAAAAACTGAGAGAGGGTTTGCAAGGGATTTATGTCAAGGATTCAAATCAGAAATGCCACTGTCCTTGCTCTGGGCAGCTGTCTAGGTATTTGCTTTTACATGGAACCCATCCTCAGTTCACAAAGACACACTAGATTTCTGTTCCATTTCACCGACCAATAGTGACTGTTCTTTTTTTTTTTCCATTATTTGGCCACTGTAATTAAATTTCATTTGTACAACATCGCACGTACAACCCTGGCAGCTGGAATACGTTTATGTATTTAGTTAGTTTTTATTGTCTTTTTACAGTGTGACTCAATGTCTATGATCCAATGTTTTACAAGTAACACTCACCTGAAATACCGAGTAAAATTGGAAATCTAAACATCTGGAGCTTGTACGCTCACTAGGCAATCAACAAGTATACCTTCCTTCATTTGTTTCTAAAAACGCAAGCTGCACCAGTCTGAGTTCTTCATATTTTTTGGGTTATTAGTTAATATATTGAAGCAATGTTTTTTTTTTTTTTTTTGCATAATCTGGCTTCTTAAGTTTGGTAGATAGAAACATGTTTTATAGGAGACTTGTGTGTAGCAGCTGATTTCACAATTGGAAGGCAGGAGCTAATTAGCTTCTGATGCAACACACCAGACTGCAGGATAGTAACTGGTGGTATTGATTAGCAACACGGTGAGATAACCCAGGTATGGATGTTTGATTAGTACTCACACAAGTAGCTACTGTGGTGAATACATTAACACAACTCTCTTTACATTTTCCATTAAGTGAAAGGTCAATGTGATGGGCTTTTTTTAATTCCTCAAAGCACCCCAATATTTCACAGCATGGGTCATACACAAAGCTTCAAAAAAGAGATTCGAGATCTCACATATGAGCCAGAAGGACAATAACTTCCAAATGTGTCAATGCAGGTTAATTGTCATGTAAGTGTCCTTGACCACAATACAGATAATAACACATAATAAATAAATGCACGGTAAGATATGACAAATGAAAATTGGAGCATGGGTAAATTTTTTATGTCAGATGGCTGTTCAAGATGGCTGCTGCTGAATTTCTCTGCTCAAAAGTCTAATGTAATCCCTCAAAAATCACCAACATATTGCTACATCCATCAAAAAGCAAGGTACTGAAAATTGCACTGCATATATCCACTTTAATTTTTGAAGATATTGTTGGAAATCATTGTCAAAAGGTACAAGCTACAGTGTCAACTCCTCTCAAACAAATTACATTTTGGAGCAAGATGTCCTCTTCCAAAATTTCTAGCGAAATGGCACAAATGAAAGAACTTTAAGTGAAGACACATCAGTGAAGTGGTGAAACACCAGAAAACACTGGCAGAACTAATAGAGGAGATACGAGAGCTAAAAGATATCATCAGACAAAAAGCCCAAAGGATTGAGCTCCTGGAGCAGAGGGTGGATGACTAGGAGCAGTATTCCAGAGCTGAAGACCTTGTAATCACTGGACTTGAGACCAGGCTCAAGACCTATGCGTGGAATGTTAGCCCACCTGGCGACCAACAAGGTGATGATTCAGCATCTGATGAGTTGGAACTGGAAGTTATCAGCAACAGCTGATAACTTCCAGTTAACCTCTTGGAAAGTAAAGATATTCACCTGGACAGGCACCAACTGTCAGGATGCCACACTCTTATAAAGATAAAGATAACGAAGAAACTGTCAACCACTGTTAAGATTTGTGAACCGAAAGCACAAGGTTGAAATCCTAAAGCAGGCCGAGAAGCTTAAAGGAACTGGGATTTATCTCAAGCATTTCACCCCAAAAACACAGAAATCTCTTGGTCTTTCCGAACTCTTAAGAAGCAAGATACAATTGTATAACCTGAACAATGAATGGAAAGGTGTTTATCCGGCTGAAGGGTTTGGTGGTCCCTTCAGCCGGATAAATACCTTTCCATTCATGGTCACTGGAGCCTATCCCTGTCTATGTACAACATAGACAGTGTGTATGATTGAAGTCCCAGAGACGACAATGAGGGACTGAATGTGTGAATGTCCTCGCAGGCCACCATAACATCGGTCGCTAACAGCTAACTGCTGAACGTCTTCTGTCCAACGCTCCTTCACAGATGACCGTTTCACAAACTTTCAGTGACAAGCGTCACCAGTCCCCCACTCTCCTCCACCATTCTCCCTCATGCTTTGGTCCACTCCTACCAGTTGAAAACCAACCAAAAAATGACAGAGTCCGGTGTGATTGTCCGTGAGCTGAAGTGACCGTTAACAGAGTCCGGTGTGTTGTCCATTAAGTGACCGTTAGCAGTAGGATGCTGCTGCTCTGCTAGTACTCCTGTGCAGTCTGGTCAGCGCTGCAAGCTCTTCCACCGGTATTTCACCACAGCCCTACATCCTTTCTTCCGATGCCATTTATTCCTTCAGAAACATGGGTCGCTCTCCCGGGAGTACACCGTTGTTGAAAGTCCAACAGCTATTTGCACTGTAAAAATGGAGTGGCTCACGCGATCGTCCGTTGTGAAGAGGTCCATGAGAGTACCAAACAGGCTCCTCCCTTCACAAAAACTTCAAAAATTACATCCGTTGTACAAGAGTCCAATTTAACACGACCACAAAAGTCCAGGCAGAAAAACTTAAAGTAGGAAACAAGAGTTAGGAGCTTACCTGAAAGGCTAGCTACTGTGGTGCCATCTTGAATGTCTTATAAAAGGGGCAAAAGTTTGGAATTCCCAGGAAAAAAAATTAAAAAGTTGTAAAATATCTTCCAATTTAAAAGGTTAAACAAAAAAAACAAACAAATTTAAATAGATAGGTATTATTTCAGCAGATGTACATTTCTAATATGTTAATGTATCATTTTATATAACTTAGAGATAACAGGGTGATATTTGAGGCGTTAATGGTAGATCAGCATATCTTTGATGTACATTGAAAAGGGGCAGAAACATATAAGAATTTTATCTTCCACATATGCTCCTTTCCAATTATGGAAATGTTATCATGCATGAATTTAATTAATAAGCATTTTCATGAATGGAACAAATAAATAAATACGAATACTAAATCCTGACTAATACTCTGACATAGGGCTGGGCGATTTTGTCCCCCCCAAAAAATATCTGATTTAAAAAAAAAACGAAAAAAAAACTCAATTCACAATTTTTTTTTTTTTTTACTGATTTACAAAAACATAACTGCGGACAAAAATTGTTTATATGCAAAATAGGTATAACTTAATTGTATTTTGGTGAAAGTGTTAAAACAAAACATGTCAACTTCGAACAGAACAAAGTGACAGGTGCAATTTGCAAATATAATAAAACATGTAAACACTGGCTTTAACCATAATAAATTCTAAACATTCTTTGCCAAGTACATACTTCACTGCATTTCTGAGCAAATTAAAATAGGTTGTTTTCATATCATAATTTGAACTATTAATAGATAACATGAGTTTTGTGCTTCACACTATTAACTCTAATACAATATAATAATGATTTGGAAAAAATATTAATTAGCTTAAAGGAATTTGACAACTTAACAAGGTCACTCAAATTTGGAACTTTCATAATGCATCATGCAAATTCTTCACAGAGATCAGTTATCGCTCGCTCAGTAATCGCTTTCCACCAGTCGCTCCGCTCTTCTCATATGGCACAACGCTTGAAAAACTTTGTTGAAGAGTTGTTTGCTTGGCTTTCGCAGATGAAGTATTCCTAGTAGTGCCAGAGTGGTTTTTGTTGCAAAGACAGAAGTGTTTCCGCTCTAAATGCTGAAACATGTTTGTCGTACTGCTACCGGCGACAACAACATCCTTGAGATATATTTTAGGTGTTGTCTGCTCCTCATCAGATGCCGTAAATCCAAACCAATTCCAAATGACTGAGGTTGTAGAACATTTCTTCGGAACAAGCTGCTCTTTTTCGGTGGCTATTTCTGCCATGTTGTTTGTTGATAGTGCTGCACACGGGGGGGGGGCAGAGGAGACGCCGCAGTCAATGCACTACGGAAAGCCTGAATGGAGTCTTGGCAAATGCAAAATGTGTGTAATAGGAGAGGGGGACAAAATCTAAAAAAAGCGATTTTCTCAAAATCCAAGCCCTACTCTGTTTCTACATGCGGTGGGAATTAGGAGTAAAATGCAAAGACTTAAATTTTCTCACAGCGATGGCGAGTCAGACAATCTTAACCTTTGCCCTAACCTGTAGACTTACTTGTGCATCCCTCACAGTGTCGGTCTGTAATCATGTGGTAGCCTGTGGATAAAATGTCAAAAATCATCACAGATATCACCTGACTCTTATGACTCCATCTGCTTTCAGAATATTGGAGTTCATTTTACAGCACTGAGCCACTTCTCTCACAGCGAACTGCAAATAGAACAGGCTCTAAGTGTCCCTTTAAGGATCCTAAGAGTATGAAACATTGACACACGGAATCTGGAATCTTCTTTTAGTTAGTGTCTGAAATTCATGACTAATGTACTTATTAGACTGAAATTGTTCTCAACATCTTTTAATACACTAGTGGTACATCAATTGTACCAATGTACAATGGGTTTGTATGTACTAGGGACTTTCACTGGCTCAAATATACCACAAGGCAATGCAGCTGTGATGTTGAAAAGCACCAGTGTGAAATGGTAGAAGCCAAACAAAGCTCAGAAGCCACTCAGAAATAGGATAAAAGAAGTTGGATTGGCATTAATTGAAAGTCATTATATTGTTTAAGTCGAATTGCATTTCCTAGAAAAAGAGCCTCTTTACCACAGTGTTAATGCTTTTTTTTTCCTTTTTCAAATCACCACTTTATCTTGTTCTTCTACTCTCTATCTTCTCTCTTTGCACATGACTGTACACTAACATGAAGCAGAAGCTGCCTTGTTCCACGTCCATATCAGTGTGCCGCAAAAGTTGAACTCCATCAAGTTGGACACAAAGCTGAAGTCTATAATAGCACCATTTTTCTTTTCTACTCTTTAGTAATTTTTTAAGACTCAGATGCAGATTTTAAAATTACACGGATATCAGAGAGGTGAGATTGTCCAGTTGCCAAGGATACGCACCTCCAACTGTCAAGGAATCTTTTGGGAGACAGTGCATGTGAAGATATACGTTATACAGCTTATCTGCTCACAAGCATGTTGGATGTGAGTATAAATATTACATTTATGGTACAGTATATAGTATGGGATTTTTTTGCAGAGCCTGAGATCATCTTTGAACTGACTGTCACCATGACAACACAGGAATCAGTTATTACCCTTGGACTATATTGAATATGATGTACCTACATAGGTAGAATATTTTTTTCTCTCTTTTTTTTCTGGATGTGGAAAATTACAGGTTTATTCTGGGGGTTTGTCTATTTCCAGTCACTGTACCCTGTTCAGTGTTACATTTAAATCTTGTAACCATGTTACTTGCAAAAGACTTTATGTAATGTGTGACTGTACAGTGGAATGAAGGTACTAAGCAACAATCGGATACTACTGAATTGATGACATATTTATTGTGTAAAAATACCACACACAGACGTCTTCTCCTTTGCACGACAATGACCAATAGATTTGTGAGAAGATGATTTTATTGAGTGACACCAGTCGCGATGTTGAGTTAACTGCCAGATGTGTATAATATTTGCACTTGTGCAGACTGGCGCGAGATGAGACTCACACTGACTGCTGTGACTTCAGCAATGTGTTTTATTTCTGCTCTTACTGTAAATATGCACCCACACATCCAACTCAACAAATGCTGATATTGAGGCAATTTTTTTTGGTTGGTTTGTTTTTGTTTTTGGCTGTTTGCCTGCTACTGCATGAACCAAAAGTTCTAACTTTGACCATGTTAAGCGAGAAGTTACCAGTAATTATGCATTTTTTAAACCCTGTTTTGTTAATATTTTGCTAACTTTACATTTATGTACAACAATTTTTCAATGTTCTATCTTCATGTATGTACAGTATATTCCTAAGAATCAATATCAGAATCAGTTTTATTACCAAGCACAATTATATGGAATTTGCTGTGGTGGTTTTGTGCATAAAATGAAATAGACATTGTAGAAATCTAAAATAAAATAAAACTAAATAATCTATATA
>JAPTHA010000005.1:34240717-34258531 GCA_029814585.1 Gymnapogon annona | reverse complement strand
TTCGGATGCCCCCCGGACGCCTCCCTAGGGAGGTGTTCCGGGCATGTCCCTCCGGGAGGCGGCCCCGGGGCAGACCCGGGTTAAAATATAAAGTTAGAAGTACTCCCGTGTTTTTTAGCGGTGCTTTTTGTGATTTCCAATCCAGGTGTATTGAGAATTTGTTAATGAATGTTCAAACCTGAACTTTAAATAAAGTATCTGGGTCAGTCTTGTCACAGAACGTTCCTAACAGTCTATTGCTGTCACAGCACACTACGCATGGATTCGAGGTACATGCAATGAGTTGATTATGCCATGGAGTTTTATATATAACAACATGCATAAAAAACATAATCCAGAGCTACTTAACAGATCTGAAGATATGTCTTGAACTTCAGGAGTATACAACAAGTTGGGGTTGGAGAGAGGAATTGTGATGAGGTGCTCAATCTCACCCATCCTTTTCACCACCGCTGCATTTGCGGTCATCTTGATTGGAGCAAGGACAATGTCCAAGGTGGTGCGCAACAGCATTGGACAGTGGTTTCCACCTTTCCATTGATTTATGGATGATGTAACAGCTTTGCTCCAAACAGCAGCGTGTACTTCCTGTGTCATCAAGAGGCTGGACGAATTGCAAAGGTGGGCAAGGGTGAAAATAAAGTCCTCCAAGTCTCATATGTCTGTCTATACAAAAAGGGAGAAGAGTTGACCCCCTGTGACGGTGGACTTTTCCGGACTCTGAATCACATCTGTCATTCACACAACTGTCTGGAATCACCTGTTCAGATACAGGTCATATTGGAAGGTTTTTTTCATTTTTTTTATTTTACACGGTGCACAAAAGTGGGTCAGATTTTTATTTCTACTCTGACCACTTGAATTATAATATGCTGGAAGATAATTGTGGATTTTTACCTAAAACTGTCATTGCTTGCAGCTTTTACAGCCTTTTTTTTTTCTTATGGTCTAACTTGTCATCACTTAAACTGTTCAGTGGGGAATATTTATGGCACTTGGGATGAAAGGCTTCTTTAAAAACTTTTGTTGAAGCATGTTGGCCATGAAGTGAAACTAACTTAGTTCAACTCATCTCACCACCAGAGAACTGTACTGCAGTGGAAAAGATTTAACAAAGGCCAAGTTTTCAACTTCATTCAAAAGGACTAATAGAAGTAATTATCTGGTACTTAGCACATAACAAAACAATGTCATCCTGGAACAGTGTCCTGGGTCTACACCGGGGCCTCCTCCCAGAGGGACATGCCTCGAACACCTCCCTCGGAAGGTGTACGGGGGGAATCTGAATCTGATACCTGAGCAACCTCAGCTGACTCCTTTCAATGTGGAGGATTGGCGACTCTACTCTGATCTCCTCCCTGGTGACCAACTCCTCACCCTATCTTTAAGGGTATGCCCAACCACCCTGCGGTTGTAATCTGGAGTACAACCACAACAGAATCCTATGCCTAAGAACAGAATGGACACTGCAACCCAGTCACACCACCCCAGATATCCTGTGAAAAAGCATTGAAGAATCAAGGGGTCCTCCTCGGACACCTCCTTGCTCCAGTAAATTGGTGAACTCACTCAACAGTTTACCCAGTTACTTGGCAGACCCACCCAGTGCCACCATAGAACCAACCCATCCAGGTGGGTCATGCACATGTTCCTTTGCCAACTTTGAGCAATCTAGTGATGTATGAGGAACCGTATATTCTGACTCTGGAGACTTTATCCGGAGAGTTTGACACATGTAGTCAGTTTTTGTTCAACTTTTTTTTTTTTTTTTAAGTGGTTGGAGTTTATGATCTCCAACCCCTGAGCTGCCCAAATGATTTAGCAAAGATTGATTTTATGATTAATTTGTTGCGCAGTAGAGTTGTGTATTAGGTCACCACTTTGTGGAACAGATTATTTCTGGTGTTAAATTCCTTTTCTTTTATTTCTTTCTTCATCTGTTCACCGATGAGTTGAAGAGTGTTTCTGATTACCTTGTTAAAGAAAAAGAGGTTATGCAGCATCTACTGGTGCTGTCACAATGGTCTAAGTCAGTGGCTGATTATTCTGTAGAATTTCATATACCGGCCATCACCAGAAACTAAGGCCGCATTCGCATTAGTCTCTCATGATGAGCCTTCTTCCCTGGAAGAACTCATAGTGTTATCTAGGATGATCGATTGAAGCTTAAGGAGAAGGCTCAAGAATGAACAGTTAGATCCCAGCAAACAGCGCCTCCAGTGCGCTGGCTAACCCATTGCATTCCACGCACACAACGCCTATAAGTTTGAGTCTAAAGAGTTGGGGAGAGTCCAGTGAAGCCAAAAGGAGAGACAAAGAGTTAATCAGGAGTTATGTTTGTTTTGTGGACAAGTGGGACATTTTCGATCCGACTGTCCCCAGTTCCCAAAAGACAGGGCTCATATAGGTTAGAGGGTGCCAGTGTGAGCCAGACCTCTGTTCCTTCCAGCTATCAGTGTAAGTTATTGATTCCATTCACAATCCTGTGGAGTAGTGACCGCTTTCCTATTAAGGTTTTGGTAGATTCTAGTGCTGGAGACAATTTAATTCATTTCAGGTTAGTTGAATGCTTGCAGTTACCGTTAAAACTGTTACCTTCTCCCGAGACGCATTACTACTTTAGATGGGTGGTTAATCTCTCTGGTAACCCATTGTGCCGTTCCTGTCACCCTAGTTTTTTCTGGAAATCACCACAAATCCATTGAGTTTAATGTAATCCCCTCACCTCCTACACCCACCATATTTTGTTTTCTTGGTTTAAAACTCACAATCCCTCAATAGACTGGCATTATCAGACCATGATCAGTTGGAGTCACCACCAGACCTCTCAAACGTCACAGTTGAATATTTAATAATGATAGAGCACATTCCCTTCTCCCTCACCGTCCATAGGATTGTGCAATTGAACTACTTCCAGGAGACTCCCTACCAACAAGTTGGTTATCCAATCTCTTGTGGCCAGAGACAAAAGCAATGGAGGAGTGTGGAAGAATGGAATAGCACTCCTTTAGGCCACTTTGATAAAATGAGGACGTTATCAAGGTAGAGGAAATTGGAACGGTTAAGTATATTGCACAAAATGTCATTAATAAACAATTGGAAAACAGCAGGGATATTTGTTAGACCAAATGACTTAAAAACAATACCCAAAGACCTGCAGGAACACCAGAAGCACAGTTCCATTTTTATGCTATATCACTGAGTATGGACAGTTTCATCTGGACCCTTTTAAAATTCAGGCAGTGCAGGACTGGCCGATCACCACTAGTCAAAAATCATTACAAAGGTTTCTTGATTTTTCAAAACTTTCCAGAAAATGAATCACAGACTATAGTAAGATTGCTGCTCCTCTCACTAAGTTAACCTCGATAAAGATTCCTTTCCAATGGATTCTCAAAACCGCAACCACCTTCTCCCAACTGAAAAGATTGTTTTCAACCACACCTGTGCTTAAACAAGCCCAATCCAGCCCAGCAGCTCATTGTGGAGGTGGATGCTTCCGACATTGGGGTAGGAGTGGTGCTACCCCAAAGCGACCCCCAGACTCTCTAACTACACCCATGTGCCTTTTCCCGCTGTCTAGTACCAATGGAACTGAATTATGATGTGGTGAATCATGAGCTGCTGGCAGATTCCGAAAACTCGGTGTATCTTTATTCAGCCAAGTGTGTAAACTCAAGAGAGACCCGCTGGGCACTGTTGTTAAATAGATTCAACTTGTCATTAACGTGTCACGCGGGCTGCTGCAACATGGAGCCAGATGCCCTCTGCCGACTGTGTGCGTCATCTACACATCCCGATGAAGGAGAGGAGACAATTGTTTTTTTCATCATCCTGTGTGGTGGGACCTTGGAGATTGAGGAGGTTGTGTGGGAGACACAATAGAACCAGCTGGATCACAAGACTGGACATCTGTATTAGCTGTTTCTACCGGATGTGTTTTTAGTCTTAGGTTCTCCAGTGAGATCATGCTCACATCCAAGCTGACATGTTATCCCAGGGAGACTCGAACTCTACATTTTCTGCAACACCACTTTTCGTGGCCCATGGTGATGAAAGATTCTCGGGAATTTGTGTTTGCCTGCCTCGTCTGTTCCTGAGGAAACAGCTGGGAGCTGATGGGCGGCCACCTTCACAGTAGCCCCTGGTCTCACATTGATGGAATACATGTAACAAAATCTACCACAGATGGGAATACAGTGATTTTAATAGTTGACATATTTTCTAAGGATGTTAATTATGTTCTTCTCCACAAATGACCCTCCACACTTGAAACTGTTAATCTGTTATCTGCTCACGTTTTCAGACTCCATAGTTTACTGCAAGAGATCATTTCAGACAGAGGTCCACAATTCACTTCACAAGTGTGGAAGGAATTCTACCAAGTGGGTACACTAGCCAGTCTGTCCTCCAGGTACCATCCGCAGTCCAATGGTCAGATGGAGCAGACGTACCAGGACCTGGAATGGGAATTGCGCTATGTGGCTGCTCAGCAGCCCATCTCATGTAAAATGATGAGGCCTCAACTCTAGGTCAGACGAAATGTAAAAAGATGTAAAAGATTAGCCACTAACCATTTATTTTTAATGCTAGCAGAACAAAAAATGCTCTCAACTATATTTTTTGGTTGTTAAATATACCTATAAATGCTTCTTAGTATTTTCCCCTAAAATACTAAAAATAATAATACTAATACCACTGACAAATATTTTAACACTTACTAATATTTTTTCAGTGTTAAATTAAGTTCTGGTATCTTTCTTGACGCCTGATAAAGGTGCTGCTCCAAAACTACTCATGAGTGAGTTGTCTCTATACATCAGGCAGGCAGATTCTCTCCCTCTATTTGTGTTCTCTTAAAACACATTTGTTCTCTTTGGTTTTTAAATCAGTCTGAGATGTTGCTTTTACTGATTTTATTGTTACTATTTTCTCAGGTTGTTTTTTTTTTGTATTATTGTTTCTACTCTTACTTTTGAAATTGTTATTTTGTGTACAGCACTTTGGTCAACAGTGTTGCTATTAAAGTGTTGTATAAATAAAGCTGGTTTGAATTGTTTATAAAACGTAGATCCAGAATACATTATTGGTTGAACAATAGCAGTCCATATCTGTCGTTTGCAGAAAAGTACAATGGCACCATTTTCCATCTCCTCCCTTTTTGTTTCTTCTTCTTTTGAACAAGAGCTCATCTCAACATTCCTGGGGGAAATTTCAGAATTCAGCTGAGCTCATACCCTCCATAATGAAGATCCATGAGAGCTACTAGAGAAATGGGAGGACTATGCCTCTGTATGGATCTTGGGCCTAGTGTACAAAGACTGGTGTGAATTTCATACTGAAATCTGGCATATGCTTAAATCTAGAAAACTCCTTAAAAACAATTTAAATCCAAATGTACAAAACTGTTCATATGCCTAAATCAGCTCACATTTCTTTTGTACATCCCAATCTGTGGAATTAGCCATAATTTAAATATGATCACCCCAAGATAAATATATGGTGTATTTGTGTAACTTTAACATATATTCGTCATACAACTGTCTGTTCACAGATGTGCAGGATAAAGGTGAATACACAATCGTGCCACCATGGAAGAAACCAAAGACTATTGCCAAAGGGAAACGAGACAGAAGAAGCCGGGGATGCGCAGTCACACCCTCATATCACAGATATTCTGAACATATCGGTTCCGACCAATCCTCTGTGTCCGCAGCAGCTGTCTGCTGGTCTGTTGTGGTGAAGACACCGTGGTGTCTCACTCAACTGTGAATCTCAAGGACTGTGATGTCACATCCAGAGGGCAATCAGCAACCAACTTTTAAATGCTCTGACTGACATTAATGCTGTTACTTTCTTTTCAGTTTCAGTTTTTTGAAACGTTTCCATCATCAAC
The DNA here is from genome assembly GCA_029814585.1 of Gymnapogon annona. Lineage (NCBI taxonomy): Eukaryota > Metazoa > Chordata > Actinopteri > Kurtiformes > Apogonidae > Gymnapogon > Gymnapogon annona. Next base: position 34,252,635 of record JAPTHA010000005.1, on the reverse strand, counting down.
TCTAAGTCTCACCAATGGATCAAAAGCACTAGAACATTTGTATGCGCAAATCTCTACAATTCACCTAATTTGATCAATTAATCAAATGATGTTGCTGACAAATTTGAGCATGTGATTCTGCCAATATAAAATCACCCGATTATTTCTTCCTTTTTTAAAAAAATGTGAAACAGTGCACATTTCCACAGTCATTTCACTCTTGATACATTTGAACAAGAGCGTGGAAAAGTTCAGATGCCAGGTTTTTGTTCATACACACGTTTTGTACATGAGGCCCCAGGTTCACATCAGCATACAATGAGTTTAGCCACTACGTTTACCTTACGAATTTCATTTACTACGACTATTTTCTGGTTAGTTTGACTTTTTAAGGTTGATGGATGTCATTTCCTTGTCCTGTCACTTTTTGTTTAAACCGCTTCCTGCTCATTTCCTTCCACTTTGTCACCTCATGGCTGGAACATGGAAGGACACAATTGGTGCTTGTGACCCCCACCCCCACCCCACCTCTCTGAACATCCCAAGAAGAAATGCTATAAATGTTCTTTGATGTGTGGTGATGTTTTCATTGATTTATCTGGGATTTGGTGTTTTCTGCCTTCTAATATTGACACTGTTTGTGGTTATTTATTCTGTTTGTGTGTTTGTGATATAAAATGGCTAATTATTTTACCTATATTAGCATTTTTCTGTGTTTCAACCTTTCTATTAGCTTGAACTAGCTCGGTGTTAGGTGTGTGCCTGGGATGCTGCGCTGGAACGCTAAAGTCATGTTGTTATTTATTTATTTCTGATACAGCAACTGTATACCTGTCACCAAAACAAAACTGTAGAAAAGAAATACTCCCTCAAAAAACACAATTTGCTTTCTGACAAAGCCGTCTTGTGCCATGAACACAACAAGAGAAAACAACCCAACTATTTTTTGTCAAGATTCTGACATTTAATTCTGACATGTAATTATTCATCCCAACACAGTGCACTATCTTCATTGTCATCAGCTTTGCCAGGCCTCACGTTGCCATCTTATCATCCTCAGCCTCTGTGAACCCTTTCCTCAGCCCATCTATCTAAGCGCAGCAGGGAGTGTGTATCACAGACCTGCCTTGTTAAACAAAAAATGGAAGGCAGGCCACAGGCAGGAAAGCAGAGTGTCAGTGTCACTAGGTTTGTTCAGCAAACACCACCAGTGAGAAGTTTGTGTTTGCACTGATGGTATGAGAGAGGAAATAAAGGAACACAACCTGCATAGAAGTGCAACCAATGACAAATGCAGACCTTGTCATCGTACAAATGCACATTTGTGGAATGTTATCATAATTTAGCTTTGAACACTGTAGTGTTTTGGGGTTTTTTTCCAAATAATTTAGTGGGCAGAAGGTCTTGCAGCTAGAATAATGCATGCTTTTAGGTGTGTGCAGTAAAAACCCTTTGGTAAATATTTAAAGTCTTTGATTTGGTTTAACAATTCACCATTTATGATTTATTCTGGATCATACACATGCCTGCTACATGTCCTCTAAATGTAACAGTGGGTCATTTGGTTTAGTGCCAAAGTGTAGTGATAAAGAAAAAAACAAACATAAAGGAGCTGGATCACAGATGTCAAACATGCAGCCCTTGGGCCAAAACTGGCCAAAGAAAGGGTCCAATAAAGCCTGTGGGAGGAATTTGTGAAATGGATGAGTTACACTGAAAAAATAATTTATTTTAAATGTCAAAATCATTTTAGTTCAGGTTCTACCAGTGGTGGACCCTCAAGGCCAGCAAGGTATTCTCTGCTGGCCTAAACATAATCAGGAATATATTTTTAATATATATTTTTCCACAAATATGTATTAAATGATTCCCCATGGTCTATACTTTTCATTTCATAGCTTTCCTAAGTTGGTTGCTCAGCTTCCAGCCCCAGGTGGAAATTTAGAGCGCGGGGTTTATGTTAGAGTTTTGATCCAATCATTATTCACTATCGTGTTGACAGGGTCCAAAATCTGCCTCTATGCCTTCAGAAGCGACAGTGCTGGTGGATGGTAGCTTAAAGTGAATGAGAAAGGACCTGTGGCATTAAACAATTAGTATCAAGTTTGGTTTCACTTGGGCCAGCTAGCATGCCTGCCATGGTGTCAGTGCATGCACGCCTTTTGATTGGATACGCAATACAGAGGCACAACTATGCAAAGCTGTGCACAGCAGACCTGAGCAGGCACGTCAATGTGATAAACAGGAAATGGATCATTTCTGTTGTGCAACAAGTTGTTTTAGTTTTTTCAACCCACAATGGCTGAAGGAGGTGAAGATATTGATTTGCTCGCAGATTCAAATCACAAAAAAAAAAGATGGCGCCCTCCTCGTGGCTGCCTCTTACAGCAGCTCCGCAAGTTTTTCCTACTTTTAAGTTTTTCTGCCCAACTCTTGTGGTCGTGTTAATTGGACTCCTGTACTACATGGACATGTATCATTTTTGCAGTTTTTTGTGAGGCAGTGGCTATTTCTTTTGCCACGTTCACGAAATCCGAGACCTCCATCCACCGTGAGTTTGTGAGCCAGTGTGTGTCTACAGCTGAGAGGATCAACAGCAGTGTATGGCATCAGGCAGCGGAGTGCAGTGCTGGCATCGTGTGTACTGGAGATGGATTTATGTGATGGTACAACGGCGTACAACCAGGGTCTCCATCGGTTTGTGTGTGTACGATTGAGCTACTCAACCTACCAACTGTCTTCCATTGTGATGGAGACTTTGATGGCTTTTAGAATCAGCATCAGGTGTGCTAGCTAGCTAGCTAGCTGTACGACCTTCTGGCTAATATGACTCCACGGCACTCTTTTTTTTTTTGCTTGTTTTTACCACTGGTGACAGCATCCGAAGAAGGGCGGTGGGGCTGGAGTGGCATGTGAGTGAATGATCTTAGGATGTGGATTGTGTTTTCAGTTTAAAGACGTTTACGTTTCAACTGTTAGCAGATAGCAGCTGTGAGTGCTATGCTAACAGTGGCTGTGGACCTTTTAATTGCCGTTTTTCACTCCAAAGGACGCATTCAGATCCTCGTTATCGTTATCATCTCTATCATCTCTGGGACTTCCATCATGTATACTGTCCTTGTCTTTATTGTCCATGTTGTGCAGGATTTCAGTTTGTTGTGCATCTGTTATGCTTTGTTCTTTTTTCTACTCTTTGTATTATGCTGCTGTTTTGAAATTTCCCCTCTGGGGAGTAATAAAGGTATATTCAATGCAATTTAGTTACACCATTCTCAAGAAAAACTTTTCAAGAAAAGCTATTCACTGTTAAGAGAGGCCAGCCAACCATTAGCAAGAATGATCCCAGCAGGAAAAAGGATTTATCCAATACTTTCAAGTTCATAACTATGAACGTTACCCCTGGGTGGCAGGAACCGAAAAGTAAGTTAATGTTATTATTATTAATGTATTATTAACAAATATGAATGAATGAATAGTAACGTATTGTGGGTGGATTGCATGGCACGGGACCGCACCTGGGTGCGGACACCACCGGCTGTGGCGGACACCACCGGCGTTGGCGGAGGCGCTGGCGGACACCACTGGCAACGGTGCCAGCGGACACGGAGCGGAGCAGATGTCAGACAGAGTAGACTGGACCACCATTGATGAGTTTGTTGGCGATTTTTGGTGGTTTCAAGTGTGTTTTGGTACACACTGTTGTCCTGTTGCTGTGTTTTAAATATCAATATGACATGGAGGCTAATAATACTTGAAAATGCTATGCTGTTATACATAATAAGTCTGAATGCTATGTTTCCATTCTTCCAGATTTGAGTGTTAATCTTTTCTGTCTGACTCATGTCACAAGAAAATATTTCAGTTATTGTGTATCAGAGTAATGCATAGTAATGGATAAAGTACTTGAATCAGTACTTTATCCATCATGAGCATCTCTCGATGCCGAGAATACAGTTCCCATTCGGTTCCTCATACCATTTTATGGGTTCTCAGGTGACTAAATCTTCCAATGTGTGAAATGAAGCGTTCCTTGAAGTTTCCTTCTTCCTGTCTTCTTTCTTGTTGTTTCCGTCTTCTACTTTTGTCTTCTATCTTCTGTCACCTTTTTTCTTTCGAATATTTCCTCTCCTACCTTGCGCTTCTGTCTCCAGATGGTTGTGTTCTTCTATTTACTTGGGTTGATGTTGAAGCTTTTCTTTGTTGCTTTGAGTTGGTCCTTGAACCATTTTCTGGGCGCACCATGGGGACATTTTCCCTTCTACAACTCGGAGTGGAGAATTTGCTTCGGGAGTCGAGTGTCGGACATTCGTTTGACATGCCCAATCCATCTCACCTGGTGCTGGGGGTTGTATGATTGGATGCTATTGGTATTTGCTTGCTGAAGGACTTGGATGTTTGTGACATAGTCCTTCCAGTGAATGCCCAAGATGGTTCATAGCTTAGTTTGGTGAAGTCTTTCAAGCTTTTGACATCTTTCATGTATAGTGTCCAGGATTCACATCCGTACAGCAACGTGGAAACCACCACAGCTTTATAGACGGATAGTGTAGTAAAAACCAACAAGCTTCTTGGCCTCACTGATGAACACGATTGGCCTTGTATTTAAGGTGGGTGGAAATGACCAAAAATAGTCACTTTCCCAATAAAGGGCTACAACCAATTATTATGTTTACCAAAGTTATAGTAAGCTGTCTTTGTCATCAATAATTCATTTTTGTTTGAGATTAGAGTGTATTTCTGTCTAAAAAGGGAAAAAAAAAACTTTGTGCATCTCATTGCTTATCTCTTTGTATGCATTGGTGTTTGTAGCTACTTATCCGTACAGTATGTGGACCAAACTGTTGCGTAGATGTGAGGGAAGGATCCTAATGCAGGAAAGGGATTAAAGTAACAAAGGATTTATTCAATAGGAAAAAGGTGTGGATCCAAACGAAACAAAAGGTAAGTGCAGTAGAACCAAGGAGGAGACTTGGAAGAGGCAGCGGTAGGGAGGGGAGCTGTGATGGAAGGCACTGGAAAAAAAGAAAAAGACACGCACATTAGAACACCAGGAAATCTACAAACAACATTCAAAACCAATCACCGATTCTTTGAACAGGGAGGTATGTCATTGTACCGCGCAGAAAACGTTCAACAGTTTGGCACTAATGAGAGTCACTGCTGCTCCTTCTGAGGGCGTTCCAGATTACTTGACTGATGCTGGGTGTGGATAGTTTCCCTCTGCACCTGAAGAGAACACTCCCAATCCACAAATCAAGCATCAGTCCACACCACCCTCCGGAAACGGAAGCACTACAAAAATACCAAAGTAAAACCCTACCCCCACACACACCACACAGACAGGAGCATTACTTATTAGGATTTCACAGATGAGATAGCAGTGAAGTATGATGAGTGGGAGGTACATGATGAACGCTCGCCACAGCTTTTCTTCTGGCTGTTCAGATGACACTCTGCCCTCAAGGCAAAGTCTTGACACTGAAACTCTGAGTCATGCGGCAGGGGGCTGAAGTGAGATGGAATCTTTAGTACTTCTGTCAAACACACACACATGCACATGGCTACAGTCATGGAGCAATCCAGTAAAGAAATACTATTTTTAATGTGCTGAGTGACAGTACAGTAGTGTACAGTGTGTGTGATGTCAGTTTATATGACTCTCCATAAACATTAGGTAGAAATGAAACTGCAGTAAAATTTGGTTGAAAATACAAACTTGATCATTCTACCGCTACCCCAAATCTGAAATGTCCAAGGCCAATGCTAACATAAATGTTACCCACTCTGGACTTGAATGTTACAAATGGATTTGAAAGGAAGGAAGGCCTTGGAGGCGGTGGAGATAAGGAAAAGGGCGCAGTCCACAATAAATCGGGACGAGGGAGCTTATATGCTCTCCACTACCTGGGACAGCGTACTCAAACAGCAGGGCGACGGCCACGCCTCTGTAAACAACATCAGCTGTTTTAAGACACGTCATACACGCCATCTGGTGACACCTCTGAGGAAGACGGAAGTATCACGTCAAAACATGTCAGGTAAACAAACTTACCTTTGTGTCTGAGATAAAAGAACCTAAAAAACTATGAAAAAGTAAAGACACAATGAATATTTGTAGATGAAAGGAAGGCCTACTAATAACATTCATTTTGGGACCGTAAGTCATTATACGTTTTGTTTCAAGGTGTTCATTAAAATGTGACGCTTTTTTTTTTTTTTTACAGCATTTCAGCCTCATTTAATTTGTTTGTTTGGCACTGAGCTAATGTTAAAACACTATATCACACAATTACTCGAGCATATTAAATGATGAAGCAGCTGTTCGAGGTTTGATTGACGTTTTTGTCAAGAGTGTCCAGTGAGTATGATTGCCTCGGGTGCAACGTTGCTCCGCTTGGTAAAAGGTAAAGCAGTGAAAATAATTCATGAAAAATGCAGCAGACAAGGAAATACAAAGTGTGTGTACATGATCAACCTGGAATCTACATGCTACATGAACACACACCGTTAAAGTCTCACTTTAATTTTTTTTGCAAACTTCTCAAATAGACAGCCTTACAACGATTATATGAGACTTTAGAGTGTAGATACTTTAAGCTCTTCAGTTCAGATTTCAAATGTTAAAAATTGAATAACATTAATATTTATCCTAAATTTTCAGTTTGGAGGCTAAAATGACAATAATTGTAAATGGGTTTTGTAATATTTAGCATGTCAACAGCAGTTTCACGGTAAAAGCCTTGTTAAATTAATATGGCACTGAGTGATTTTAATTTTAAAGGTACATGTGTTATTTTATAATTGTGGGAAATGATGGACTTTATAAATTTCATTTCATGTAGGCATAAGATCAGTGCTTGAATAAGTGAGCTTCAGATATTGAATACATCAGTATGCAATGTGCACATACAGTATACACATAAAGAATTTTCATAAAGAATCCATTTGCCTTCAACTCACAGTTTGTTCTGTCCAAAGATGATGCACTGTAACTGAACATAATGCCAACCAGTTACATATAACAGTGTAATAAAAGTGTTTGTGTTGACCTTTATTTTGATATATTTGTAACATGCCTTGTATTACGGTATAGAGAATGGGAATGTGTGCATTGTTACATTTTGTAGTGTCCACATTAATATTTACTGCAATTCATGCGGCATCACAGTCATGCTAATCTGTGTGTGTCATGCTAATTAAAAATCATATTAGCGTATCGTATTTAATCATGCAACTATCAGCACATTGATAATGTGACTTGTCAATATATTTACAAATAAATGTAGTATTCAGTAAGCATTTAAATGTGAATGTTGGCATTTACAAATTATTGTTTTTTACTGAGATTTCATTCATTTTCAGTCTCATTTTCACTGCTGGAGACTGTAAATAAAGGTACAAGGCATTATCATACCCACATCTTCCCCACAGACAGGTGAACCAAGTCAGGTGTTTTGGATTTCTTTGTCACCACAAGATGGAAAATAACTGTATTAAGATATAGAAGTGTTAAAATTATGGCTGCTAATGCTGAGTATAACCATTTTATGTGATAAAATAGTACAAGCCTTCAAGAATTTTCTAATGAAGTCTATTTTTAGACATAGGAATATATTATGAGTGTAAGGGCTAAAACACTTCTGGATTTGCATTTAATGTATTTATTTTGTTTGTGTATGTTGTAGTTTTAGTGGCAAAAGTGGCTCTTCTGCCACCCCAGTGTAAATATCTCCATAAGTCTTCTGTGTAGCTCCCCTGATTTTTTTTTTTCCCCACTTTGTTTGATCAGTGGAAGTCATCCCGTCTCACACATTCACACCCCCTCAGTCAAGTCCATGCTGGATTTTTAGCACTTTTCTAAAGCATGCTGCAGGTGCAGTTAGGCCAAGAGTGAGGGGTGAAGTTACACTTCACACATTCCTCTACAATTCATTAAAATATCATGAAGACCAAGTCTTTTTATTGATTTTTTTTTTTCATTGTTCTGTGAATATAAGAGCAGACAAAGGGCCAATAACAGGAAATGCATCAGTATTGTGTGTGTGTGTGTGTGTGTGTGTGTGTGTGTTTATGGGTCTGCTACAGACACATTCCTAATGTTATATATGTTTGTGATTTCCAAAGTGCACGTATGGAATTCAACCAGTGATTGATTTCTCCTTGCACAAGGGGAATGACAGTCTGAAGATTATCAGTTTGTTTTCCCTGCTCCTTCTCTCTCCACAGGTAATTTTCATGTTGTAAATGGAGGTATCGATTCACACGCTGGTCTGTTTGTCCTCAGCTCATCTGCAGAGAAAACGGGAGCGGAAACTTGCACAAGTTTGAGTTCATAGCACAGTGGGAATGTGATCAATGTCTCCATTATGACGTGTTGTTTTCTTGGGGATGTCCATTACACTTTTCTGAGTTGATGTAAATTCCACTTGACTATATTGATCCACATTTTAAAATCTAACTATGTACAGGGAATTGGTGTTTATTCTTCATCTCATAATTTTACTGACTGACAGTGAGTGTGAATACAAATGAAAGAGCTCGGTGTTGAATATTTAGTTTAATAACCGTGAGGTAATACATTCATATAATTGCGTTAGTTTTGTTTTTATTAGTTTGGTTTAAATTTCAATACAACACAAAGACAACCCGGTAGATAATAGTCACTGGACACCAGTAAGTCAAAGAAATAACAACATATATAGACTTACTGATATTGTGATTGATTTCAAGATCATATGCAATGTTGTTGTAGACACATGTAAAAGCTATTCATTCAACAGGACTCATCGGTCAATCATTGGCATGGTTTGGATCTCTAGACGTCATCTCTATCTGTGTTGCCAGAGTGTAAACCACAAAGCTATGTTTATGATCATGTTGATAAAAACATAGTTTTTACACAATTACATGATAAAACCTCAAAAGCTGAGGGATGGAAACCAAGTTGTGTCCTGTATCCCTGAGGCTGTTGAGTTTAACATCCAACTACACTAACATTAATTAATGTATCATTTCATGCTGATGTCCTATTGGTTAAATAAAGACAGTGGTTTCTCATTGAGACACAGCCAGGTTAACATATCAGAACGTTGCCCCAGGTGGTCTTTGGTCTTATATTCAGGTCAACAGCCAAATGTTAAACTCCTCTCAGTGTGCACGGACCATGATGCACTACTAAAGCTACTGCTACGCACTGACATCTTCAGTATGAGATCAGCAAAAATCCATCCATCATCATCTTTTGCTTTTATCCTCAACGCAGCAGCATAGATAGAGAAACCAAAACTCCCCTCTTCCTACATTACTCCTCCAAGGTCAGATGAGACGATAATTTTTTTTTCTTCCAGTGGGTTCTGGGTCTACCCTGAGCTCAGGACCTTTTGCCTTCACTCCCTTTTCACCTCAGCACTCAGGTGAGGCAGCACTAATCCATCTATTGATCTCCCATTCCATACCTCCCTAACTTGTAAGAAAGACTGCCTCAAAATATTTGTATATACATACATTCTTTGTCAAAAAGATAAAGCTGCACTAAAAATGTAACACCAAAACCACTTATGAGCAACCACTTATGGGCAACCCCAGTATGGTTGATGGATGTTGAAGAAATGAGACTCCACTCACTGCATCAATTAGGGAACATGCTGTTGTTGAAACAACTTTAGCCAATGGAAGGGTCTGAATTATTGGTTATGTCAAGTCGCAGTGGAACTTTTATTTATTTATTTTTTTCTACCATGTTTCTGTAGATTCCTGTGTCTGTTGTGTTTTGTTGTTAGCTTGCATAGGGACTGTCAACAACTGGTTGCATCATTTTGTACTAGTTTAGCAGTATTTACGCACAGTATTCTTATTTTTCTATTTTAACCTTGGACCTTCCCCAGATGAGTTTTGTTTGGATTTATCTCTCTATGTTGTTTCATACCATTGACCTGAGTGTGTAAGGTTGTCATATACGGGTGCAGTTATATAAATAATACTTAATTGTACAGGAGGAGAAATGTAAGGACAGTTTACTTTATATAAGATACATGTGGTGCTTTCTCCTTATAGCAACCATTATCTTTCAGCTTTTGCACACAAAGGGTCATGTTTACTGCTTCTGCTGCTGTTTTCAAAGTTCTTGTAGTGTCCTGGTTTTCTTTGCGAATGTTCTGCAGTATGTGTATGTGCTTTATTTGTTCCTCATTACAGTACTTCCCTACATGCTGCCGTTCATCAATGTTTACATATTTATATAATTTAGTATTATTTGGGGGGGAAGCAAACAAGATATGATATTCAGCTTCCGTGCCTTTTTTAAAACTGTGGGTTTTTTTTTCCTTTATTACATACTTGGCTAATGCAGATCAGAGGGTAATAGGCTTAGTGCCCAGACCATGGCATTATTTTTATTGCTGCACTGACACGCCTATACACTCTGGAAAAATAATACCATCTTTAACATATGAGGAAAGGTGAAATCATATTTGCTTTCCTGTGATTTGTTTCTTTGGAGCTGTTAATGTTTTCAATTCATTTATTAATATTGACTTCTGGAGATGGCTGCATTAAATAAATTGTGTATGTAAGTCTTTTTAGATATGACGTTGAGCAGACATACACGGACAGATGGGTGGACATTTCTGTCTTTCTTATGGTGTTATTGTTGTTATGTCCAATACAAAGTTTGGCCTATAAGGTATATTGAGATATACATTAATTATGGGATGCTATTAACTTTACTAGATTGCTGTTTGCATGGTTCAAACTAATCAGTGACAGTTCTGACCTTGGTTGTTTGATTGTAAACAGATCTTACAGAAAACTAAGCTCACGGAGCTATAATCTAAACTATCACAAATGAAGCACGTGGTATTTTGTGGGACTGTCAAAAGAAATTTTAGTGTGAAGAATTATACCATAAACACAAAAAAAGAATAAAACAATGAAGATGGAAAAGTCAGACAAGGCAAGATGAAACAAAGCAGATGAGATCAAAATAAACTAAAAATAAATAACCTGTAGTGGAAATTATTTCACTGTTCCAGTACAAACAGAGCATAAACTGACAAATCGTGATGAAATTTAAAAAAACAAAGTATATACATACCTCCAAGCCATACACACACATAACATCTAATTTTCTACTTGAATATATAACATATGAATTAAGATTTAGGTAAAGTAGTAAATGCTGGCTCTTTGTTCCTGTTGTTATACTGAGCAAAGTATGTACAGTAACACACACATATCTAGTTTACATATTTGTATAGTACCAATACAGGAAATGCAGTACTTTCCCTATTCATACCGAAGTTGCATTTATATTTGCAACTGCACACATGGTCCATCACGGCTGCATTTAACTGATAAGGCACTTAAGGAACAAACCTGATGGAAGCACTGAGACCAAAGACTAGTAAAATAGATTGACTATATAAATCCCATGTGAAGCTTTCCATATCTTAATAGCCCAGCGAGAGGGCAATGATTTACAACACAACAAGCAATGGTCTTAGATGGGTGCTATGAGTATGTGTGGGCATGTATGTATTTGTGTGTTTGGCAAGCTCAGGGTTTTTCTGTGCAGTATGTGGCATTACTTTTCCCAAGTTAAGAAATACAGCTTGTGCATTTCACATCTACTCAGAGCCACATGATGATCCAGTGAGAAACCAAATCTGTCTATTCAGTCACCATTCTCCACCCACTCGCATGTGTTTTTTGTTTGTTTTTTCATCTTGGAACACACACACTCCCAAGAACATTTCAAATCACAATGATGTCATAGGTGGTGGAAGACAAATGAGTATCTTTGGGTTAGTTTGATTTTATTCACCAGTGTGTTCACAAGCTGTAGAGTTAAATAATAATAATAATAGAAATAGACTTAGACTTAGACTTCCTTTATTGTCATTACACAGACACACACAATGAATCTGGTAACGAAATGTCAT
>JAPTHA010000005.1:34056214-34070695 GCA_029814585.1 Gymnapogon annona | reverse complement strand
CCGATTTGAGGAAACAGGGTGGGTGGGCGGATATGGAGGTGCACAAATGAGGAAACCAGAATTGCAAAACTGAAGGGGTGTTTGTAAAGACATATGAATTTTACCACCTGTGTTTTCCCCTAGACTATCTTAAGATCCTCTCAGAGGCTGTTTTATATGAAAACACACACTTAGTGCAGTCGGAGCAGTTTGTTGAATTGTGATACTGCACTGCATCAGGGAAGCATGTTACAGTAAAGCTGGAGGATATGAATACCACTTTTTTATGTAAACTTAAACTAATGCTTTCAGAGTGGCTTTGTTAGTCTGTCGTTTCATAATAATTCCTGAACTGCCAGGCTGCATTCAGCCCGACATTAGCCCAGGCTTCACTTTCATATTCTGCTTACTTGTACACACTTTCACACTGAACCAAAACCCACTGTTCGCCCTCCTCCTATATCTGCATTCTGTTGCCACAATCCACTCTGATTTTTTTGTTTTTGTTTTTTTTGCTATTATGGTCCTTCAATGATTCCTCTAATTGAAACGATTTCATTTACAATTGATAAGATAACAATGAAGTGTTTTTAGGCTTCTTAGTTCAGTTAAAAAGTCATTTTTAGATCTGACATCTGTGAAAAGCTAAAGCAAAAGTAAAAAAAAACAAACAAAAAAACAGTGATATTTGAATTCAGGAGCAGTTGTGACACTTGTTCTGCTTCCAACACCTCCTCAGAGTGGAGGGTTGTATTATTCATGCCTTCCGCGTTGGTGTCATATCTGTAGTTGCCATTGTTGTTGTGCGCTCCTTGATGCCTGTGTGTATGGATCTGATGAGCTGTCTCTGAGCCAGGCAGCTGTGTTTAATCCAGGTCAGCTACCATCTTTGCCTGCTGTTTCCATCGGCTCTTTTAAAAGTCTGCTAATTGTACTCTTTCTTTCTTTTTTTTTCTAACATACGCATATGTGGTTTAGTCAGGCAGGCTCATCTGTTTGTTTGGCATGTGTTTGGGTTTTGGATGGGAGTGGGGACCTTGAATGTGGCCAGATGTGACAAGCGCTCCTGGCTGTCATGTGTTGCGTGGCACAGACCTGTTTGCTCCGGCTCTTGTACAAGTTAACACTCCTCTTGTGTCAGAGTCACCATCGACCCATTTTGGTTTTTAAAAGCGTAAATGAATCACCTAAAATTAGTTTATTGCGTCAAGGCTTTTTGACTTTGTTCTCCTGACCTTGATTTCAACAAAATTAAACAAAACTTCTTTGTTTTTTTCACTACATTATAAAATGCTCTAGTTGAAATCATGCCGTCTGTGGTGTTAAGATGGGTTTTGACCCGGCTATAAAAATAAGATTAGAAAACAATAATTCGAGCCAAAATTGAAATCATGAGTGCACAGTCAGCCAACACACTGACAGACACCTCCTCTGACAATCATCTGAGCTTCAGGGGATGATCGTTTGTCCAGTATTACTGCAAAAAAAAATACAAAATAAAAATAAAGATGGGTATATCCATACATGTCAAATCACTTCATTCATTTGACTTGCAGGACACATCTCCAATTTGAAACGTGCAAAAATGAAAAGAAGATTTACGTTGAGTGAAACTCTAGATTCTATTTTTGTGGAAAATGAGGGAGAACACACAGATGAGTATACAGATACAGATCAGCAAGTGTCTGAGGAAGAGGACGATGTAGAGGACCATCCAGAAGACACAGACAGACACAGTCTGAGTCTGATGAGGAGGTCACTGGTGCTGAGGAGCTCCTGTTGAAGGATTCAAGTAAAAAAATGGTTGATCTTTTGTATTTAGTACCTCTATTGCAGAGTAGCTGCTGACAATGTCATCAAAATGACCTGTGGTATCACAAGGTCTGCTGTGACCAGAGTCATTGACATACTGTAAAAACATGTTGTGACGCGTTTTGAGTTTCAATGTGTTTATATTAAAGTTCTATTGCTGACAAAACATTTTTGGGGCATTTTTTGAAGGAAATATATATGGGTCGAAAATGACCCATAACACAACAGATAGCTATTCATTTTAAAATGAAAAAATAAATCATGCAAATTAATTTCAGAGATGTGTTCTATACCCCTTCATTAATATCCAGTTAACACAACAGCCTTTTATTTATTTATATGATTCTCTTGAGATTATTTTTTTCTTTTTTTTATTGAACTCAAGAGGTGTACTAATAAGAAAAAAGGCCCGGAGACCTACACCAAAAATATTAAACCCAACATTTTCATGGATAAAGAAGCCTAACAAGGTAACCAAGAGATGAGAAAAAAAAATGGATGATAGGTTTTTGTTTTTAGTGTATTTTAAAGATGATTTAAGACACGGGTCCAAACCGACCCACTAACACCGGGGATGGTAACAGAAAACTAACACAGGAGGAAGGTTAAACACAAAAAAGCAGCTGTGCGGTTCTGTCATCAGCAGAGTTACAGTATATCTCTTGTTGCATTGATGCTGAATGTGAAAATGAACAGACCCGTACTCATCTGTAATATGTAAATGATATAAAAAGAATTCATTTGATACAGATGCTCCACGGGGCACAGTTTGGAGTTGGATTGTTGCAGCAAATGGGTCTTGGGTTGCTGGAGGCTCAGGTGGTTACCATGTGAGGATGTTTACAGAGGGCCAGCAGGATGCTGCCAAAGTAACTGTGCTGTAGGCTTGGAGTAACAGGCACAATGCAGTGTTGTGTAAAAAATCAACTGCATCGGAGAAAGAAAAACACTGACTTTAAAATATGCTACTGCTTTTTGGAGATTTTAGCAGCTTTGACTGCCTAAGCTGCAGTTGATCTAAGGCTGTCCTGCTCGGGATTTATTCTCAAATCAAGTAATCATTCATTGTTTATTTTAAAAGGTTATCTAATCTACATCATAATGAACACAGATCAGAACAGAAGAATTTAAAAAAGGGTTAGGGTAGGGTCATTTTTTGTGGTCCTCTATTATTAATTGGATGCCAGTGGTCTTTTAGAACAGGTATAAATTCTAAGTGGTTATGAATGATATGTTGAACTTTTCTTTTCAACCTGTTGTGTTTTCTACATGATTATCTGCAAAAGGTGGCCACAATGAATTCCTATGACTCATTTATGTGGCCTGAAAACATGCATGTGTGGGTTTGTGGAAAGTATTTACTGGGCTGTGTTCCAGAACAGCATTGCTTGTTTCATGTCTTAATTTCTAAAGTCGAGAATGGCAAGGCCTTAAAAATGGACAAGAACAATCGCTGTGGTCAAAAGCTTCCAGTGTTCAGAATGTGCTGCGTGTTAAAAATAGCTCATCACATTTTTTTTTTTTAAAGGATGGCATTTATTGATTTTTGCAAGTGCACTCATTTTGGTACTTTATTTCATACAATTATTCCCAATGATGCTTTGATGAACAGAATACAGTCCACCACACTGGGAAACTCTGTGGCTAATGTTTGTTTTTTTTTCTCTCTTTCTGCTCTTTTCCTCCCTTGCATGTCTTTCAATATCACCCTCATTTTCATCACGATGACTTCATGGACTCCTCCACATCTTCTTCCACTTTCTTTCACCCTCTTTGCCATCTTTCCCATCATCCTCCCTGTCTCTCTAAAAAGGTTCCCCACCAGATGGGTGCGCTGACCTTCTACCGCTATGAGCAGCCCATTGTAGACTACTGCCAGGCCCATCAACCCCTACGGCTCAACATGGGCTACGAGGGACCCCCACAGGGCCTTGAAGGCCTCGAGGACCTGGGGCCATGTGAAAGGGGTACTATACAGACAGTAGCGCTGCCTGCGGTGCCCTCTGCTGCCAGCATAGGTGCACAGGTGCAAGGCCCTCGATCTCCTCCACCTCCTCTCAGACCACCACCCGAGGGCCCCAACGCCGGCCCTTTTCCTCCCCCTGAACGTACCGGCACACTCAAATTTGGACGCTAGCAAACTTAGCCTTAGAATCAGGGCAAAGGCCTCAGATGTACACTGACTTTCAACAAAAGGGGCAGGTGAACTTGTTATTTGGTAAGGCCTTGCTTTCTGAAACAAAGAAAGACAAACAAAGAACAAAACTTTTAATTATGTCGTAAGGAGTTGGGTATCTAGAACACAAGGTGTCACGAATACACAACAGAAGTGCAGTCACTGTTCTTGATCAGTTTTTTTTTTTTTTCTATACACCTCATAGGATAACCCTTTATACTGCCTCTTGGGATATAATCCAGCAAAATTAGTATATCATTTCCATACCTGATCAAATAGGAAAACCTTCGGAATTTGTTCACAATATAACATTAGTCTACTCTGCTCAGTCAGAAATCAACTGAAAAAGTGCAGGTTCTGAACCACAAAACAACAATGAAGACAATATAAGGAGTTAGATCCAAATATATGCTTGAGGCGTCTTATGGTGATTGTGATTCAGATTCACATTCAGCAGTTGTTAGAGTCCATATCATTATTTAATGTGCATGTCAAACCAAAGAGTTTACTTGTATTTTTTTTTCTTTTTATGCACTTGGCTTTTTTTTTTTTCTTTCTTTTTGAAATACCAGTGGTTACATAAGCTTGACTCCGTTGACCCACAGTCACAAGTACAGCCAATAGAGAGTCTGAAACTGACTGGTCTCATTTTCACAAATTACCATTACAGAATTAGTTTCAAATACGACAGAATAAGTATAAAACAGACATTTATCACAAAAATGAACCTGGTCCTACCAACATCAGGTCATTTGTCATCTTCGTCATGTGACCAACAACAGCCATAAAATGCTTTCTTCAATAGTATGGCATGTTCCATAAATTTCTTAAATGTGGCAGGTCTGTGTATATGATTATATCCAGCTGAATGATTTACTATGCTTTAAAGAGGTAATCATGAGCGAAACAAGTACATTGATTGCAAAACATTGTACATATTCTTAAAAAAGGTTCACTTTATTGAAGGTTAAACCACTCTCACTGCCCCCAAATGGTTATTAAAAAAACATTGATGAGTCAATGTTTGAGTTTCACTCTACTGGACAATTTGCAGAGCACTGGCTGGCTGGATTGGTGAAACAGAGGCCGCGTGGTCCCATTTTACCACCACAACAGAGAACATCAGTGCCTAGTGGGGTAGTGTTCAACCAGCACGTTGACTTCTCTTTGACCTACGTATGAACCCATGGGCTCTACTGGGAATATTGCCTGACATCACGTTTTTTTTTTTTCCAGAAAGCGTGCCTGCAGTGCAGGACTTTATTGCACTCAGTAACCCCTCGGCTATCATGTCGAGCACTGCAACTCACTCACTTACGGAGCTGATGAGGACTTCAGTTATGGCTGTGATGGACTGTCAAATATCATCTCCAGCGTCATCCAAGCAGTGCACAGGGGTCATTTTCTAGATGTCAGTGGTCATAGTCCCCCGAGTCATGGAAACAGTGCTCGGTCCTCACAAAGAGCAACTGATTAATCCACTGATGAAACTGCAAGGGGGGGCAACTCCCCCCCATCAAAGTGGGTATGTCCTAAAAAGAAATGAGAGGGGAAAAAAAAATAGGGAATTATTTTTGTTATGTTTTGTTTTGTCATTTTGGGCTCGGAACAAAAGATGGTTTTTTGAATTGTTCAAAGATGATGTCAAGAAATTCTATAAGACTTATCTAAAAGGACAAAATCTAATAGAACTTATTTATCCTGTAAATAGTGAATCTTCAAAATTGAAAAAAAAAATAAGAGTATGAACTTTGCTTCTTCTGAGACACAAACTGCTTGTGGACAGAAGAGGAGCCTTATTCAATTTCAGGTAGGAATCTGAAACCAAGATGACTCGGAGAAACGATTCCTACTCTAACACTCCTGTTGTTTTGATGATGAATATTTTTCTATCTGCTCCCATCACGGTTCTGCCATTCAACACAAATGAAGTTACCAAGGTTATTTATGAAATCCAACCCTTTTACTGAATCACATGAAAAGGTAAGCTTGGGAGCGCTGTTATTGTGATGTACTTGGAAGTGTCGCACTTTGTAGAGGTCCATATCTTCTGTTCCTACTTCAGACATGTCTGTGAGCATCCTGCAGGAGGTGGCTGTATGACGTATTGTTAGTTTCATCACAGAACAACCCTCTTGTTTTGAGAATTACAACACATGCTGCCATTCTTAAGGTCTACGCGGTGGAGAAGGACTGTGCTTTTTCTTTAAGATGTCTAACATGTGGAGGATGTTCTTTTCAATGTGCCATGATATAGTTTTCAATGTTTTGACCAGAAATAGCCCTAAAACTACAAGTAACTCAAAAAGTCTTTATGACTAAGATGGGTTCACTTCCCTTCGTGTACAGGACATTGCAAAAAAAAGCAGTTTGCTCAGTACGGTTGCTTAATAGTGCTGGTGGAGTTTACTTTGTAATAGCAGCTGTGCCAATGTCTTTATAATGGGAGCTCTCTCAATTCTATCCATGTATTGTCTTGCCTTGCTCTATATCACCCCTGCTAACTCCTTGGCCTGAATTTCATGTCTGCCTCTTGGTGACTCGGGTGAACCTGTTTAATGATGTTCTATTTCTGTCCGCATGCTGATATTTTGGGAAACCATGCCCGGTTAGGGAGGAGCGCTGAACCAGAGACAAACAACACAGGAGATATTTCCTGTCTGAAATGCCCTAGAACCAGAAGCACGTGTCATGGACAACTTCACTGTTTTTAAAAGCAACTTATTTGCTGACCCAAACCTGTCCCTGTAGAATTATATGGCACTATAGGCAGTTGAACAGAGACAGAGGAGTGTGTCGGGCACTCACTCCAGGGACAAACTTCTTTTAATAGTCCCAGCTGAAGCTTAGTCCTCCATACATAGTAATTACTCCATTTTTCAGAACAGTGATAATGGCACAACTCAATTCTAAACACACTGATCGGAGAAACTTTACCATTAATGTTCACAATTTGAAAACCTAATAAATATTATATTATATTCCATTTTATTTTATAATAATAAATGTATTTTCACAATTGAATTAGCTACTAATAATTGATAGATTAATCATGACTACATTCCCGATAAAATCAGATCTGTTCAGCAGAATGTTTAGAATCCTGCTGCCAGCAATTATTTAGTCCTTTGTCCTTTATTTATTTATTTATTTTCGTTCTTTCTTCTCATTAGAGAGCTGGAAGCACAGGCACTGCATGCTAATGATGCATGTTTGAGCTGAACTCCAGGACCGTCTGTGCTCACCCTGCAATGCCAACAGGCTTTTTTTTTTTTCTTCTTTTGTTTGTTAATGATTTTTTTTCTTCTTTTACCACACATCTCCTCCACCACAGTTTGAATTTCAACTAATATCCCTATTGGGATCATTTTACTTTCCTGTCCTCCCTCCCATTTCTCTTCTTTTTTTTTTGGCTTTTGATGAGGTGACTAAAGGTCTGACAAATGGCAGTGTAAACTTTCATATTGCAATGTTTATGCTCAAAGGAACAGCTGAATTAAAATCTCTAAGGGGACAGGGAAAGACAACCCATTCACCAGAATAATATGTCACTGCATTTCTGCAAACCAGGGAAATCTGTGGAGCAAAAATTACATTGCGTATCAGTGTTACAGTGTTTTCATCATTCATGGCATCTTTTATGCGATAGTATGAGGCAATAATGTTTGATTATTAACCATATTATGGTAAAATGGAGGCAGTAAAGCTACGATCTAAAACGTACAAACCTAAAAACTTACTAGGAGTTAAATGAGTGATACTCTTTATCCACCAAAGACTATATGAATGGTTTGCAAGAAAAAAAAAAAAAATCATTCTGGTGTGTGGTCTGAGAAGTAAAGAGACAAGACAGAAGGCAACAGATACTATACAAACATGAGGTACATGGACACATGGGATTCTGCAAGATACTTTACTTTTACTTCTACATTGTAAGAAATCACACGAGTGGTTTGGACTGAGCTTATAGTCACGCTCGATTTATAGAACATGACAGCCGGTGGTTAAACCAAACACAAGTCTTGCAGTTTTTAAATGTACGTATGCATGAACATATGCAAAATACATAGGCACAGTTTTGTTAACACCTAGTTAGAAAATAACATCTAATTTGCAATGTATCAGCAAACCTTCTTTTAGACGGAACAACATACATGCATCACTATGCAGACGCGCCAATTTAAAAAAAATACTAATAATTAAAAAAAAGGAAAAAAAAGAAAAACATATCCTAATAAATGATAATGAAGAGCTAGCAGTTTCTGAAGCAACCATTCATTCCAGTTCACCCAAGGCCATCTGCTACGTTTCAGTAGGTTCTAATCCATTACCTGATAATTTGAAAAATTAATTCCCAGCCAGACACGTGGATTTGCAGCTTTTCTTCCTCTGCCATACATCTGTGTCTTACCCACAGGCAGCAACATATTCATACAGCACACAGTCATGACTCCAGAGACTCAACATGGATATGGGGTTTAAACAAAACAAAAAAAAATACTAAGTGGAAAAACACATACACACATGCTAATGTTCTCCGTCTGCCACTTCTTAATTCCCAATTTGAGTTTCTATTTTTGTTAGTGTGTCAGTAGTGTGTGTGCTGACTGTAAAGTGGTAAGAATTAATTATTTTATAGTGCTAAAAAGAATAAAGAGAGAGTGAAAGCTACTGAGCTACCTGTGCCCTGCATGTACCTATAAGGCCTGTGTGTATCAAGCAGTACCTACTCCTCTACCTCCTCTGAAACAACCTCACCATTACCATGTTCAGGCCAGCCCAGTCCTCATTGATTGTTATTGTTCCATGCTGTTTCACATTAGTGGGAAGTCTTTAACCTCTGACCCGCATTGTCCTGACTCTGTTTTTCTGCCATTGCTCATGTCAGAGGGGACACCGAAAGCGAAAGGCACGATCATTAACCTCTGTCAGGGAAACACACTTTTTCGTTTGTCTGACAAAGCCTGTTTATGCCCCTAATTGGATTTTATGTGAGGAGTGAAGAAAGGAAGGTTTTTATTTAAACGAGTTGCATTTTACTCCCTGCAGTTAGCCTGAGAGAGCGGTAAAGGAGAAGGTACAGAAAAACTGACAGAAAGCAATATTAGTCTTTGTTTCTTTGCAGGCTCAAAGCACTTTCCCCTTATTTTTTGCTGCCTTTTAAATACTTTCCATCCAAACCACCAGATCCCGGCTGTCTCCTTCATATCCATTTCCTGCAGAGAGCATTCATTTCTGTAGGGTGTAAATATGCGCTGCGTCGTTTTCTTTTGGTAGTTTGTTTGTTGTTTATTTCTTTCGTTTTTCTTCTTTTCTTTGTTTTTTTTTTCTTTTTTTTTTTCTTGAATTTTGGCTCTTTTTACTGTATTCAGACCTAACGCATTTTTGTGAAGACCTGGTCCAAGCGCAACAACATGGCTCTTCTTTGAGTATATTATTGTCAGAAAATGTTTTGTAAAAATTTTGATGATGATATCAAAAATAAACATCTAAAGATGGGATCTCTTGAGTTGTTTGTACCTGATTATGTTGTAAAAACTCTTTCATATTTTAAATTAGAAAAACAGATGAGGGAAGCTAAATGAATATATTTTAAAGGTAAAGATTTGTTTTCTTTGGAGTAATACTATGCCCATGGCAAAAGCTGTACTGAGACTTAGATCACTTTAGTGAAGCCGTGAACGAGGATCAAGGTTCTGCTTTATTAAGGTTGGTAAGTATTTGAATGTGATAAGGCTTAGAGATTAAAAGTAAAAAAAAGGAAAAGGGCTAGAGGCAAACAGGCCTTTGTGAATTGAATGAGATAAATCAATGAATAAATATTAAACTATATAAACTACATTACATTTTGTTCTGTACTTCACGCGCAACCTAATTAACAATGTAAAACCATTAAAAAATGTCTATAATTGAATTGAAAAACAGCACTTCTTCATATTACCTGGTCCACTTAAACATAGTAAAGAATTACGTTGAAAGATAGTGTTTATTTAATGATTGAGCATAACATTAGTGACCGTCCACTGGTGGTGGTGATTTGTGGGTTCTAGAAAATCAAGGTCTTTTTTGCAGTAACTGAAATGCTGTAAAAATATAACTGGGTAAAAAAAACAATCACTATTAATTCGATGAAATTTTAGTTACTGAGCCAAACATCACAACAAAGTCATCACATAGGGCTTTACAGAAATTGTTGAATAATAAAAACAGTAAAAAAAAAAATGCAATTTAAAAAAAACATTCACAAAATGAATTAGTAAATAGATGGTGAAGCACATGGGCATCCCCTGTCCTTAGACCCTCATTCTCGGCAAGGAAAAAATGATAAACAACCCAGTGGGAAAAAGACAAACCTTGGACAGATCCACTCACATGGACAGACAGGTTGTAGATGTGACCAGGACTGACGAACATTCATCGAATTATGTAGTACAATAATAATTCAATAACATTGACAAATCAACTTGTGCTACTTTTGCTCAATGTTTATTTGAGTCCAGAATTTCCAGAATTTGTGGATCTGCTTGACAACATGATGAGTTTTGTATGTTGGTTCACACCCTACTCTTCAACCAAGTTTCCCAAAGTTTGATGTAGTTTTACTGCAGAAAAAAAATAACACAAATCAATAAGAATAATAGTAAACATTTATATATTTGACATTAAAATAAAAGTTTCTGTCCAGTAAAAAAAAATCCCTATGTTCATACATCAGTGACATAAAAGCGTAACCTATTCTCTATCACATCACAAATATTCTGAATGGGGTTCAGATCTGGATTCTTTTGTGTCCAATATATGTGTGAAAGTTCATTGCTCTTCCACCATTTCATAAGTTCAGTCAGGCACATATACATTGTTGGCATTGAATTATACCTGTGCCGTCAGGATTCTTTTACTTTATTTTTTCTTCATTTAATGGACAGAGAGTGTTACTGAACCTGCATCTGAACAACCGGAGCAACTCCAGATCATAATACCAACCCGGGTTGATGTACTGGTTAATCACTTCATTTGCCTCTCTTCTCACTATGGTGCATTCATCAGTTTGGGCCAAGGTCAATCTGTTTCCATTGTTCCGCAGCTCAACCTTCAGCTCCCTCACCTTATTTTCCAATTAGCCTCACTGATGACTGGTTTTCTTAAGGCTCCATAGATGTTTAACCCCAATCCCCTGAGTTCTCTTGCCGATCTTCTTCCTCTCAAACACACCCACATTACTCAATTAATCATAGTTATCAGAATTTGAATGTAATTTTCTCCTACAAGGTGATTTCAACGTAGGTTCAGGTGACCTTTACTGCAAATCAGTGAGGTTTTTTTGGGTTTTTTTTCTGTCCACATTTACCTTTCAAAGGTGATGGTTCACCACTATCCTATCAATATGTCCTCACTCTGATTTTGCTTCTTTCAATAGTCTCCTTAATTGTTTTCCCTGCTTGATGCTGACAAACAGATTTTTTTTTTCCGCAGCTATGGGATGTGTCTCTCAACAAAGTTTTAAAAAAAAGAAATAAGAAGTGTACTGTACCTTGTGGCTGGAGGAATGTCATTAATTTGTAGTGTGTAGTGTGGGCGGGGTGATGTGGGGTGCAGGGTGTGTGGGAGTATTTGCTCCTCAGGTGTTGGTGATGATGTGGAGCACCTGCACGCACTCAGCTCGTCGCAGAGGGGACTATAAGAGACGCTGGAGGTGGTTATTGGCGTGAATGGATTGAATGTCTTTTTTGTGGTACAACTGACCCTGGAGTAGGAGTTCAGGTCTTGGTGAAGTACTGTGGTGAATGGGACAAATTCTAACCAGTGTTTTTGTGTTACTTTTTTCCAGTGCTGATGCTGGATCACCGCTGCCCCCCCGCCTTCTCCCTCTTGTTCTGGATTACCTGTTGAAGGACACCTTTTGTTCATTGTATTCTTTTTGTATGGAATAAATCTTTATTTTTTCCCTTTACCCCTCTGTGTTTGCATCCTCCTCTCCTTTGAACATTACATAATTACTTCAGTTGGTCTGTTTGTTCAATGGAAGTTTCTTACCTCTTTGTTTAGTCCAGTCCAAGTAATGGCTATTTCATATTGGCAGTTCTTATTATGGTGAAATGTGATCTGCTTCTTCTTAGACCTGCCATTAATGTAAAGTGTCGTATGGTGGTGTTGTCCATGGGGAAGTTGATCCTGGTAAAATTAAATGTGCCAAAAGATTGTATGACTGCTTTTGGATCTTTCACCACTTGCAGAACTTAAATCACAGAGATCAAAGACGGAGGATGAGAATTCACACCAGCTCGGCAGCCTGTGGCTAGCAAGGCCGGGTGTTTCCTCTAAATAGCAACTGCTCCCTCCAAGACAACGATAAGACAAAGGAACATGAGACGCACTGGGATAACATTGTGACAATGGCTTGGCAATGTGTGAAGAGATTGTTATCCCCTGTTGCTTAGTTTCTCAGATGTTCCTCACAATGTACTATTCTTGAAGTCTGCCAATGTGCTGAGACAGCGCTTCAGGCTCATCTGTGGTCTTCACAGGAACACAAACTGAGCAACAGTATCCACTGTGTTTCTAGAAGCACAGTGCACACATGGCACCAAGCTTTTGCTGTTGACATAGTGAAGAATTTTTGGGATTTGGGCATTTACTCGTGGTTTATGTGCTTATATTTCACAAATATCCATTTCTGTGAGAAGTATAAGCAGATAAATTGTGTAACATGAAACGTGCAATATATCATTGACAAATATTAGAATTACCTTTCACTTTTCATTTACCTCCACTACCCAAGCCTAAACCAACAATAGCATTCATCAGGTCCAGTCATGTGGAGCTCGTGGATTCAAACTACACCCTGACCAGCTGGGGGGGACACGAGGCTGGAGGTTACTGGTGGAAACCAGCATTTATGCTTCCCTACAGAGATCAAAGTAACAAACCTTAGACCTGATCTTGTCCTTTGGCCCTCCTCCACTTGCACTGCCTTTGTGGTGGAGTGACTGACCTAGTAACATTCAGTTGAGGGAGCCCACGAAAGAAGAGCTCCAAGTACTCCAAGCTGGCAGCTGATGCTGAAGAATGTGGGTGGAAAATCAAGGTCTTCCCAGTCAAGGCTGGCTGCAGAGGTTTTATGGGCAGGTCAACATCAAGGCCACTGAAGGGCTTGGGAATCAAAAGTCAAGCTCTCGGCAAGCCATCAACTCCTTTTCCAGTGTGGCAGAACAGTCCAGTCGCTGGCTCTGCATGAAGAGGAGATACCCTGTCTGGGTTCCTAAGCACAACAATAACAGCAGAGCAAGCAGGGGGGTCTACAGCAGATAGGGGCACACCTGGAACACCAGGGGTCCGTTTCATGAAGCGGGTTCAGTTGTAACTCCGGCTCAGTTAACCCTGAGCTGAGGGAAACTCTGGCTTTTCTGTTTCACGAAGCGAGTTCAGTTGAACGCTGGCTCCGTTACCACAGTAACGTACTCGGTTAAGTGAACCTCCTAGCGAGGAGGTTCACTTGAAACAAACCCTGAGTCTCCCTGACTCCGCCCTCTCAAACACTGTTGAATCTGACAAACCCGAAGACGAAGAAACTCAGAGAATACGCAGTGATTTTTGTCGGAGAGGATTTACAGACGAAGAGGTGCGTTATGGTTTCCTGATATTTATCTGTGTTTATTAGTGGTATGAACATGACTTCTTCCTGCTCCATTTAAGACGCAAAGTCGCTTAAAGACACTCACACATGCATGTGTGACTGTTATTTACCATGTTCTGTTAAAATGTATAATTTCATCTTGTCGTTTTTCCCACTTTTATACTTTATTCCCACGTACGTGTGAAATAGTTGAACATTTCAATCTTACACGCTAAATTATGTTTTAAATAATGTTAGAGACATTCTGCTTAAAACTCACTCAGATCAGTGATTATATTCATTTAGTTATTCTTCATAATGTGTGTAGATGGAACATACTGTTACTGCTCCAGTACACGTGTAGAGAACTGTGTTTAGTCGTCTAACCACAGCATCAATGTCCACGTATCAGCACAAAAACGTCACAATAAACAGCAGTTAATACCATGTGAAACCAATTGCCCTGTGTATTATAACCCCAAGCCACATGTATCCAGTGTCTCTGTGTGTCTCCACTAGTAATCAACTGAAAGTCTTGTCTTCCTGCTATAAACACTCACATGTATCCACTTCATTTACAGGACAGAGATACTCCTGACAGCCTACAGATGAAGGACCCTGAGGATGAGCATCTACTGACCTACAGATGAAGGACCCTGGAGAAGACCATCCTTTTTGATGAAGCCACCGTCATAATCATCACCAGTCAAATAAAGACAAACAATTCACTCATTCAATTTGTTGTTCTTATTTATTCCTTAACTGTAAAAATACAACAGTTTGGTACAGTATGTAATATTGTTCAATTATAACACCGATCACATGTGGTGGAGTATCTAGATCACTGTATTTAATCTGTCCATACAACATGTCTTTTCTATCTTTTTTGGGAAATGCCTCC
>JAPTHA010000005.1:33973253-33985221 GCA_029814585.1 Gymnapogon annona | reverse complement strand
CTTTGACTGTCTGTCAGCTTTGGCTCGTGTAATTTTCCTCAAGACATGACACAATCTGCCGAATCACAAGACACACAATATCATATTGAAAGAAAACCAGTCCTTGTAAAACTTGATGAGCTATGTATGATAAAGTACTTGGTTACATTTTTGGGCAATTCGTAGTCAGTACCAAAAGCCATAACACACAAACATCCAGTGCATTCCAATGGATCGGAGAGAGCATTGTGTGATTCCACACCTGGACAGCAGGTGAGTTCAGGTGCAAATGAAGCTCCGAGAAATGAACCATTTAATGAAGCAATGTGTCCAAGCGATTCAATGCTTCATGAGGCTTCATCTCGCCATCACTACAATATAATCTAAACTAAGCAACACTCACTAAAAGTTTGAAACAACTCGACAAGGCAGGACAGGAATGACGATGCAAGCAAAGCAAGACATGCGACAGACTGACGAACTACAATTGTACACACTCTAACATATATAGGGGAGGAAATCAGGCAGGTGACACACATTGGAGATAATTACAGATGGAATACAGGTGGGAGGGGAGACCCGGAGTAAAACTAACGCCAATGAGGGAAGACAGACAGGGACAAAACTGGAAATGGTTTCACAATAAAATAAAATAAAAGGGAAGACAAAAACACAGCTTGACTAAAACAACATTCTTGACATTTGGTCTGCGTCTGGGTCTGTTGTCCAGAACGTTCCTAACATGTATGTACCTGCATATTCGAACCTTCCTTTGAAACAACATAAAATGTGTGTCTCCACAAATGGTTAAATCCTCTTCTATTTTCAAATACATAGTCTTACACTGGAGGCATTGCTATCCCACCATTTCAAAGTTTTGTTTCTCAGCTTTTCTATTTACTTGAAAGTAAAATTCCTACAGCAAATGACCATGACTAAGAACATCTTGTGTAACAAGTGGTGTCAGGTAAAACAAGCCCTGCCCCTCTGGTATGTTGTGCCTATTGTAAAGAAATTGAAATATATTTTTTTAAGTAAAAATAAATAAACAAAAAAAAACCAAACTTTCACTTTCTTTTCTGTGTCACTGTCGATCTATAAACACAATTTGGTGTGAATTGAACCATTAGTTTTGCTGCTGTTCATAAAGCATCAATTAGGGCAGCACACCTTGTTGGAAGGCGTATTGCCCACACTATGTAGTTTATGTAGTATATTTATGTAGTTAATGTAGATAAAGACTTGATATTATAATACATATTTGACCAAAAGAAACAAATCAATTACAGTCCTGACCCTGTTTTTAACCTTGACATACCTGACTAGATGAAATTGAAGTTTGTCATTGAGTTTTATGATTAGGTGATATGAAAACACAATTATTTATGTAAATATTGGCAAGTTGTGTCAGTTTTAGTTATATGCACTCGTTTTGTCTCGCCTAAAGAAATATAATCACCCACTGGATTATGTTTCCTGGCAAGAGGTATTTTAATCCATTTTGTGTGACATTTTTACACAAAGGAGAGTGATGGTTAAAAAGCTTGAAATGCTTGATGGTTCAGTTCCAAATCTGAAAGCATGAATCACATGTAGGCTATTGATAGGTTCAGGCAATAATTTATTATTTTTGTTTTTTGTAGATACAATACATGTGTAAATATCTGGCCTATTTCTTTCAGGAGTAATACATCCAAATATTTTATAGGAGGGTCTTTGTTGTGTCACTCTTCCAAAGGATTTTGCCAACTTTCACCCACATATGTAATTTTAGACTTTTTTTTTTCGTTTGAAAGAGAAATATATCAATACACTGAGTAAATATGTGTTTGCCTACGGCAAGCACAACTCAATATGTAAATAGCTCCATTGATTTGTGCCTTTGACATTTTCACACTGGTATTTTGAGCAGTAATTAAAAAGGGTAGGGAAACAACATAGTGAATTAAGAACAAGCTGAAGTATGATACCGGATTAAAAAAGTCATATCTAATATTTGTGCATCACTGTCATGTAACTAACCATGTATTATCATGTAACCAGATTGCAAAATGCAATTCTTATTTTACTGTCCACCCAGTACCTACAATCGAAAGAGAAAATAAGAAATAAAAAAATGCGAAGGACCTAAAGTAAACAATATAATAAAAAAACAGTGTAAGTATGTGAATATAAAATAAGAATATAGAAGTTATGTACATATAAAAATAAGTAAAGAATAAATTATAGTATATCGGTAGAATGTGTGCATATATATATTTATTTATTTATTTATTTAGTACTTGGCTGGATAGCTCAGTTGGTTCAAGCCCAGTGCTCTTCCCGGGTTTGATTCCCGGAAGAGCATCCAGTGGGTTGTGTCAGGAAGGGCATCCGACGTAAGAACTCCTGCCAAAATCAAATGTGCAAACAGGATTCGTTGTGGAAACCCCGGGAGGGAAAAGCTGAAAGAAATCATCAGTAGAATGTGTGCAAATGAAGTGTGCAGAAGTGCATGAAGTAAGTGATGGTTTGAGGGAGATTGTCTTCAGCTGTTGAGGACACTGATGGCAGTGGGGAAGAAAGAGTTCCTGAGTCTGTTGGTCCTGCTTTTCACATTCCCGTACCTCCGGCCTGTGGGAAGGAGTGTCAGGGGCGGGTGAGGTCCCCGAGGATAGCAGCAGCTCTCCTCTGGACTCTGTGGTGGTAGATGATCTGAAGAGAGGGCAGTAGAAACCTGGTGATCTTTTCTGCAGTACTAACGACTCTCTGCAGGCGTTTGCAGTTCAGTTGGGTTGTGCTTCCATCCCAGGCTGTGACGCAGCTGGTGAGGATGTTCTCAACAGTGCAGCTGTAGAAGTTGCAGAGACGCTTTCCTCAGCCTCCTAAAGAACAGCCTCTGTTGAGCCTTACTAACCAGCTGCGTGGTGTTGAGTGTTCAGGTAATGTCTTCTGTGGTGTGAACGCCCAAGTAGCAGAAGCTGCTAACCCTCTCCACTTCATGACATTGGATAAATAGTGGCTGATGACGTGTCCTCCATCTCCTCATGTCCACTGTCAGCTCCTTGGTATTGTCCATGCTGAGTGTGAGATAGTTGTCCTCACACCATGACACCAGACTGGCCACCTCCTTTCTGTGAGCCGCTTCTTCCCCACCAGTGATGCATCCGATCACGGCGTCAGCAAAGTTTATGAGGAGGTTGTCCTTGTGGGAGTTGACACAGTCATGGGTAAACAGGGTATCATGGCATTTAAAAGAAAATAAAGGCTTTAAATAGAGTACTGACATTAGGTTGTAGAAGTATATGTATTATGATGCAGTCACTAATTATATTCTCCACTAATGACATGTCACTGTCAAGCCGCGCAGTGCTGGCTCATCTGTTGCTATTGCCATTCCTCGCATGGACACTGTTGCTTTCATGTGGACTCATGTGTTTAGTTAGTAAACGTTCTGTGTTCCCCTTCAGTACCGTTCACTCGAGCCTTGTTTATTTCCACCAGTATGAGCCCCATCAGACTAAGGCTCTGCTGGTTTGAAAGTTCTTTTTTTTTTCTTTTAACACAGTATTTTAATTTCTTTCTGTTAGACTCCGGTCTTGACCTTAACCTGTTTATGGTTTTTCCCAGTTCCCCTGTCTGCTTTTGTTCTTTGTCTGAGTATAGTGTTCTCTCCTAGTCGAGAGTCATCTCTAGTCTAGTTTTCATATCCAAATCTAGCTGTCGTGTCAAGTTTGTCCGAAGCCTCAACCAAGCTTGTCCAAGGCCTGTATTAAGTTTGTCCGAGGCTAGTTTCAAGTCCATCGGAGTCTAGTTTCAAGTCTCTAGTCTATGCTCCTTGTTGTACGATCCTTAGTCTATGCTCCTTGCTCTCCGTTCCCTGGTCTGCATTCAAAGCTCTCTGGAGGTCTATGTCCCTTCCCACTGAGGGTGTCCCGCCTCTTCTGCTTTCCCCACTGAAGTGAACCTGCCTTGCACAGAGAGTCCCAGCTGCTCTTTTTCTTGCCCTGTGTCTTCTCCAGTATTGGTCCCTTTTTTGTTTTTTTTGGGGGGGTTAAGTGGGGTTTTTTGTCAGGTTCTGCTCATGCTGTGACTTGGGCCACTGCCCCTCACTTAGCCTAATTTCTCATCTGGTTCACCTGTATTGGATTGTGTAGCTGTTAGTCATTGTTACTTAGGCCCTCTATAAAGGCCAGTGTGGAAGCTGCACAGTACAGCCTCACCTGTTGCTGCTGCCATTCCTCCCCTGCTTTAACCTGGACTGTGTTTCTTTTATGTGGACTTTGGCTTCCCCGTTCCTCATGTTTTACATTTTGGACTCAGGTCAGGTTTTTGAGATATCTGTGTTCTTGTTGTGGTGTTTCATGTGTTTTGTTAATAAATATTCTGTGTCCCCCTTCAAAACTAGCACATGAGCCTTGTTTACTAACAACAGTGGTATTTTGCTTGGGTTAGAAATTTTAATACTATTTTTTTTTTAAAAAGTATGTAAACAGTCAGCCAGTCTGTTTGGGGTGGAATGATAGTGTTAATTATCACTGATACACTGCTTCCACCTGCTATTAATAGTCTGGAACCACATTATCACACATAACCTTTTAAAGGATCTCTTAGCTATAACTTGCCCACAGTCAGGAAGATAAAGAGTAAGAGAGGCAATAAGACTGCCATTGATTATATTGTAGTTGATTTAGTTTTAACCTTTTCACAACAAAGCCAATTGTAATCACTCCTAAACTACATATGTTAATAGGATATTTTAGGAAGATCAAATGTTTGTGAGCATGGTAGATATTATTATTTTCTACACATTTGTTTGAAATCAATATCTTCCTGTCAGTAATATAAAGTATATGGAAGTGTACGGTAGCTAACAGTTTCCTTATAATGGAGGTTACAGACACATACCTGTAGTGTGCGCATAGAAATCCACTGAGAAGCGCACTGAAACAACCCAATGGAAAAACACAGCTGGTCTGAAAGAAGCCCAATCAATAGCTGGTCCTCTTTCTTTATTGTTTTCTTCCTCTGCATCATCCACCCATGCCGATCCTGTTAGCACCGTATAATCTGTCTCAGGATGGCACCTTTCCTGGCTCCAGCCTACCAGATTACTGCGTTTTATTGAAGAGAACAACAGAATGCAGACAGTATTTACTCACTATTGGAAAACTATAAGGAGAACATATTGCTGTTTAAGATGAGACACACTCAGCAGGCTCAAGCCAACACAGAGTGTATGCACTTTTAATAATGCAGGTGTTTGTGTTGAGAAACAAAAGAGGTCATGGGCTGTTTTTTCCAACACAAAAAGATAGACAGTTAAATGGGAAAATGTTGACATAGGGACAAAATGACATTTCTTACAGCAACGTCAGATTGATATTTAAAGCACCATATTTCTACCTCTCATACATCAAATTTCAACACTTTTGATGTCAGAGGTACTTTAAGAAAATTCAAAGTGTTATCGCCTAATATCTGAAAGAAACAGAAAATTTGGTTGCACTTGAGTGATTTGCGCTAGACTGTGTTTTTAAATCAGGAAACATCATACACAAAGAAACAACCAAATAAGAGGAGCAGATATGAGCCACTAAAAAGTCTCCCTTTTACTTCTGCGCAAGTTGAAATTAACTTACATTTTTTTAAATGAAATTTTCAATAATACTTTCATTATGAAAACAAAAAAAACCCTAATTGTTTCTAAAATGTCACTACTGTACCTTTCTGTTGAAAGGACCCATACGATATCAACCCTTTTGGGCCAAAAAGGCGTATTTTTTGCCTCTATACAGCATACATAGGAAAATTTTTGATGTTTTTACAGAAAATACATCTACGAGAACATATCACAGTAATGTTTATGACTCACAATGTCTTTATTTATATTTAAACCAAACATTAATTTATTCCTATGCCCAAACAGAGCACTTTCATTGTCTAAAACCTGCCCAGTGATGCTATAATATAGATGTATGTGAGTAATGAATGTCTTGCTGTCCTCAATGAGTCAGTCCGTAGAGATGTAGCATCAATTCATTGGTGGCTTTGGAATCCACAAGTGCACGTTTTCACCAAACTGTTAATTAGATTAGTACAACAGGCTCAAGGGATGTATGAATTGTCTCGAGCCTTTTGTCAATCTGGAGTCATCACATACTGCTGCCAAGTTACTTTTACAACGGCATTGTGTACTAAATATAAGTCAACGGAGATCTTTAGAAATACAAAGTGTATGACATGGTCGTTTGGAGGCCTGATTCATGCTAATGTTCATGTATATGGATATTCTCTTTGCCTTTTTTATTTGGAACTGTCTTCCCTCTATTCTTTTAATAACCTTTAACCTTATGTTCCAAGTGACCACACTAACATTGGCACTGTCTTGACGTCTTTTGCAACATAAAACATGCTGGTCTAGCTTTAACAAAGATGTACTGCCCTCCAAGTGATGATGTGATAAAATTAAACCAGTTCATATCTGGTGTAAACTAAATTGTAAGATGGATATAGAACCAAAGTTTATCATATCTGAGTTAACAACAGGAGGCAGCTTTACGCCCTCTGTTGCTCCTCACTAGTGTGTTTTGAATGCAGAGTTTTCATCATTACATTTACTGTTTATTGGTGTGTTTGGGGGTAAAATTGATGAAGCGTGATTTGCTGGCGTGTCAGATGGATGGTGCAGGAAATGGATCACTTGCTTTGATTAAAGCACTCTGCTTGGCTGGCTTTCCACATCATAATCTAAGAATGGATTACACTGCAGTAATATGGGTCACAATATTTAGCCACAGTAAAGGAAAGGCCATTGTGAGTAAGGGAAACAATGCACAATGGGGGATTATTACAATGAAATTTAGCTGTATGCTGCGTGATTATTTGTGGAGATGATACAGAAACACCACTGCCCATTAAAAAGTGATTTTCCCAACTCTAACTATTCACATTACCTCGTTGCTCCTGAGACTGAACATGAAGGTGAGTGAATGTGTGGGTCAGTGTCTGTATATGCACACGTCTGTGCATGTGATTGAGTATACCCAGTTATTGACCTCTAGCAAGGGAGGAGCATTAATGTCCAGTGTGCCGTGAAACTGGCCTACACCCCGTGTCCAAGGTGACTGGCACTGCCCTGTCCCATGATACACTTGTGCCTCTGATGGATTGACTGGGCCTTGGAGAAGGACCTCTTGTAGTCCACTGCGTCTGTTTGTACATGAGAAAAAAAAAAAGAAGAAAACGCACACACACACACACACACACACACAAAAACAAAACAACCCAAACTTTTAATTGTCTAAGGAATACAAGTTTGGTTCAGTATCTCCCATCATTGCTTGTAAACCTGTTGTTCTTTTTGTGTCCCCTCAGGAGCATTTATCAAGACCAGGACTGTTCCTCCATGCCTCATGTTAATGAATCCCTGTAGATTTTCTTCTCTCTAATGATCCTCTGGAAATGCTTCTCTCGTCTTTCTCTTATCACTATCTACCATGCTCCTTTCATTCATCTAATGCACTCGTTCATTTAAGTAACGTATAAATGAAATCTGTCCGCAACATTTTCCTCCCATCATGTTCCCCTTTCATCATCCTTGTTCGTTCTGTCTGTACACTTGGAGTACTTGTGTTTGAATGGATGGGCTGAACACCTGCAGAATGGTGCTAAACTCCTTCACAACACTGTACATGCCAGTTCCATTTAATACATGGTTATATATAGTCACAGTGCAGTGTGAGAAAATTTAACAAACATACGTAAATTGGGGATTTTATTGGGGTCCTGCTGCAGGTGCTTTACCAATGAAAAATTAATTAAATGTTCAGCTGTCAACATTGTCACAGCGGAGGCCAAGAGGTTGCATTAGCACAGACTGATATCATCTCCTTGATGGTCACTACATGTAGCTTATAGTGGTGGGAGTCTGAATATATTAAAACACACACTACATATTGGAGGATTGATTACACTAAAAGGGTATTAACATAAAGAAATAAATACAGTATGAAATAAAAGCACCTGTGTCAGGTTTGAAACTTATTGTCTAACTTACTTTGAGGTTTTATATTTACTTGGCTTTATTTTATATTATTTAAGAAATATGTAGCAAGGTACATGCATGTGGAATGTGAGCTTGATTGCAGATCCCATTTTCTAACAGTTAAAAAAAAAGAAGCTCATTGTTTTTATGTATTACACAATCCAGAAAAGGTGAAGTTGGGTGATTAGATTTACCTTTATTCATCCCACTTGGGAAAATTTCAGTTTCCATGGTTACATGCCTTCAGCTTGTAAGAAGACTGTCAAGAACTGAAGGAATTTATGCTCTGAGCAGTGCGTCTGAAGAGATGCATGTGGATTCTCACAAAAGTGGGTTGAATGTGTTGGCTCGATAGTATGTGTCGGATGCAGTGACGATGAAACACTGACTGGACTCTAGTGAAACATTTTTGTGGTGAAAAACAGTAGTGCGTGTTTCTTTTTTTTGTGACCAGCTCCTCTTTCACTGACGTATGATAGATTACTTCATAATACAAGCAACTTTCAGTGTCCACCTTCGCTCATGAAATCTCTGTTATGTCATGAGTTTCATATGCAGATATGGCAGGAAGATGCATCTCCCCCATTTTCATAGCTTGGGCTGAGACTATCATACAGTTCAATTGGCTAAGACAAAGCACCACTGACGACATCTGTGATTGACTGAAAAGAAGTGTCTGCTGTTGGTCTTTAAACCAAGGGAAGCTCAACTCTTGGATCCATCATAAAGCTTGTCATATTGTAGCAAAGAAATTCAAAAGGAGCAATGCTTAATTGAGGCTGTTATGCTTCACCTATACCATAAAAAAACACAGCAACACACTTTCAGGTGTTTGACTTCACCCTTTGTTTTTCTTGAGCTTATGTAGAGCCTATTGTTCATTGCAGTGTCCAGATATATGTTTTAGACACAGACGGACACAGTTTGAAATGACACAGGTAGGACAGCATTTTGGAAAATTACCTATCTTCCATTGATATCACATGGGACTGACCTCCAACGTGCTCCGATGCCATCCTGGTCTGCCTACTGGCTCACTCACCCCCAGAGACGCTGAACGTCCAAGGGAGAGTTTTAGGTTGGATGATTTTATATGTTCAGCCAGTGACCATTGTGTTTTCCTGTAGTGAAAAAAAAAATTGCTTGGTACTGCCTCATAGACAAATCCATTGGCATCCAGTGTGAATGAGGAATTCAACACTGTAGACTACTGATACAATCAAATGATAAACAACTGACCAGAACAACATAGGAACGAAAGGTAATTCACATCTTTATTATAAATTCAACAGTGCAATTCTGCATATTGATTTTCTGAAATGTTAGGAGAGTTCAGCTAAAAAACAAGGCAAAAGACCTCATACACTCTCAAAAAGAAGGTCTTTCAGATAGACATGCTCTTGTAAATTATCTCTCCTCCAATATAAACTCATTGGAGTAATCAGACCCTTTGGCACCTGAGGTAAAGCACATCAAACAGTAAGAAAGGAGTGGTCATGCTGAAAATATCTCACTCAGCACATGGGTCTTATAACAAGTCATTTAACTATCATTGTAAAAAGAAAAGCGGTCACTTTTCTTAAACATATAATTATCCATTTATTGTAAGAATTGTATTAGCTTCACAGACCTCACTGTGGCATTCAGCTAATTTTTTTGCCCGTTAAGGCCACAACTTCACTGCATCGATCCACTCACCACTCTCACAGCATCATCCTTGACCTCAATAGGGAGCTGTAATTAGTAAGATTGCTTTTTAAATCTCACAGAAAGCTGCCCCAATTGGCAGAAAAAAAAACAAAAAAAATGCTCGGGAATTCAAGAAAGCATTAGCTTTAGAGCCAAATATTTCCCATAGGAGCAAGTTGAGAACAAAACAGAGCGACAGCAGAATTAATATTGAACTTGAATCCAAGAGGTAGGCAGAAATATCCTTCAGTATAAATGTTAATCTTGCATAAAGGTTTGATGTTTAAATAAGACACTGTTTATAGACTTTAAATTGGAGAGTGTAGTGGTTTTTATTTTTTTTGTATCATTGGGGAACAATGCCACAATTATTTATCTACATGTTGTAATGTCTGAGTATTTCATCACCAAACACGGGTTTGAAAGTAACAAGTCAATGTCTGAATGTCAATATCTGAATTACTGGTTAATTGAGTGAATGAGTGAAGAGAGCCCACGTGTCTTGTCAGGAGTTTAGCCTCTTGGCCATTTGAAGATACTCAGTTCATATGATCAGTCTAAACCAGGAATGGTTGCTCAGCTCCCTCCAGCCAATGGTGGCACTTCTCCAGAACCACCACTACCGATGTCATAGTTATGCTCTGCTGAGGACAACTTCCTGGAGAGAAACGCACATGGATGAAGGCAATTATCACTTCCCAACCATTGAGAAAGGACGGCTCCCACTCCAACATCTGATACATCCACTTCCACCATGAACTGGAGGTTAGGGTCCGGGATAGATAGAATCGGAGCAGATGTGAAGGCCTCCTCAAGGCGATTGAAGACACATCTGCTCTCTCATTCCACTATAAGGGGAGTTTAGAAGAGGTGAGAACATGTTAGCGTGCTGCAACCATACGAACTTGGGGTATAAATTAGCAAACCTCAACAAACAGTGGCAGAATGGCCGGTCCAGAATACGATGGGTGACGGTACAAATGAGGGCAGGCGGGGACGTAGTGAGGGGCAGTCTATGGTTCAGAACCAGAAGGCGATGGTTGACGGTACCGACAAGGAGTAAGCAAGCTCAGAGAAATCTGGACAGAAGCAGGGGAGTCCAAAACCAGTGAGACAATCCGATCTGGTGAACAAGACAAAAGGGCAAGACAAAGAGAACAAAAAATCCAAAAGACGAGCGAGAGGTCATTAAACAGAGAGTCAAAACAAGGAAATGCAGGTAAGTATCACGGTGAACAAAAAGCCGAACTGGCAATGCAAGACAAGTAAACAAGGGGTTTAAATACACACTGGGAGGGGGGACAATGAGACACAGGTGAAACACATTAGGGCGGGGACCAGTAGTCACACACGTGGGAAAGCGGGGGTGAACCAGGAGTAAAGACACCAGTGTCATGTCGGGTGTATTGTGGGAGTAAATGTTGCATGTTCTGGTTTTATTTTGGTAGTTCCTGTGTTGGTCTCGCGCCTCGTGTGTTATATAGCTTCACACCCAGGATCCGTCCCACCTGCATCCGATGTCTAAAGCATTCCTAATGTGTCCCACCTGGTGTGCCCGTCTTGTATAAAGTTGGTGTGTTTTCCCGTCTGTTGTCAGATCGTTGAGTGTTCGGCCTCTGAGTCCAACTGTCCAGCCCTGTCTCGAGTCTTTTTTTTTTAAAGAGTATTGTGAGTAGAAGTCAGTTTGATATAGTTTTGTTGTTTATTGAACCTGTATTTTGATTTCTAAGTTGGAAATTTTCTAACCTTGTGACCTTTTGCCACTTGTGGGATTTTTCATTATAGTTATAGATTTATGATTTTCCCGTTGTAGGTTTTTTTTTGTTAAATTATTCACACGTTTTCTTTGGCGTAGTTTTTTGTTATAAATTCTTTGAATAATAATAATGAAATATATGGATTAATTTCATTATTTCATTACGAAAAAATAAATATATTTGTCATTCTATAAAGTTAACCTCGTGTCTGTCTGTGTTAGGGTCCATAACCTGTCTTAAAAATAATGACAATCAGACATGATATGAGAGGGAACCTATCAAAATAAAACAGGAAGAAGCCAAACAAAAAAAACAACATTTTTTGTTTTGTTTTTTCTGACCAACTGCCACTGCCATGGACAATGTTACAACCACGTTGTAACACTGTCCATAGAGGCTTATATTGTAGACACTAGGCTTCATCTGCCTCTTCTCACCCTGGTACATCTATCAATCAGACCCCATTAGACCTCTTGCCACTGTAACCTTCAATCTTTATGCTGTAATATATATATAT
>JAPTHA010000005.1:33947863-33960226 GCA_029814585.1 Gymnapogon annona | reverse complement strand
TTTGTATTTTGGTCTGCCGATCGGAGACGAAGAAGGAAGTGCTCATACAGAGGGTGTAAACAGTGTATATGTAGTATGGCGAGTTGTGGCGAGCGAAGGGAGATGGCGAGAAAAGTGAGTACACTTCAGCAGTAGACACAAGGAATGAGGTAGTGGACTAAATGAACTATGTGAGCAGAATAACAAAAAAAAAAAAAAAGAATGAAATTGTGATTTTTTTGTGTTTTTTTTTCTCCCTGATCCTGTCACAGAGTTTTTATTCTAAAACAGCAAATAAACACACTCTCACCTTCACATGAATGTTCCAATAGAAACACAATGGCTTATTCAATTCAGCTGTTTCAATGTTCGCTCTTAAAAAAGTAATACACTGAAAGATCTTTGTTTTACTTTAAGTTCCAGACAAAAGTGTAGAGGAAATGAAACGAGTAGAAAGTTGAGAGAACTGTCCAATTATTGTCACTTTATTTATTTATTTATCTATGTTGTATTGTATGCCGATGCAAAAACACAGAAAAACTAGGGGAAGTGGGTAGAGTCTTAGCTTGCTCTACCCACTTCCTTGTAGGATATGTGTTTCACTTCCAACACTGGGGGATACGTTAAGCATTAACACACTAATATATGTCTGCAGCTACAGTGCTCCTTAGCATCAGCAGGTTGCTAATTTAAGGTTGCATATGTTACTATAACAATAGTATAACAGAGCCTTTCAATAGAGGTCTTCGTATAGACAGGTGGTCTATTAAAGGGTGAAACTGATTGGAAGCTGCACGTTATACAATCTGAAATTTGTGAAAAGGAGATGAAAAATGCCAAAAAAATGCCTTATTGCCTTTGTTTCTATCTAGAAAGATAGATAGATAGATGATAGATTTTTTTTTCACAAGGCAATATTGCAGTTACATTCATACACTACAAGATGACATTCCCAACCCACAATGCCAGGGTCAGAAACAACAGACAAAAAAAAAAAATCCAAGTAGTTCAAAAATTATTTCTATATCTTGCAGACCATTCAACATTTTTACATCTAGTAGGTTATTTTCTTCAGGTTACATCATTTTTAAAAGTGGGATGATAGTGATCTATCCTCACAGCTGATTTTAAATATTCAGGGAAAGAGATATCCTTCCTCCTCAAAGATAGTCTCCTCCTAAATCATTTAGCTTGAAAGTAAGGCATATACACACTATCTACCATTGCTATCTGAAATGGGTTAATCCGATTTAGGCCAGAGTCTGGATCTGGGATTGTTTGCAGGCCGACGCACCAGCACTGCCTCTACATCTCTGTCTCCCCTATCTCTCTTCCACCCTGACACATTCACTTTTTTTTTTTTTTTTTAAACACTCTCTGACCTCCAGTTCAGTCACGTATTCTGAGCAGGAACTGGGTCAAGTTGACCTTTTTTTTTTATCAAACACCGAAGTAAAGTAATCTGACAGGACATACCGCAATTTGTACCAACCACTGCTTTTGTTTTTGAAAATAAGGCCGAATGTATTTACTCCACATTTACCAGAGCTCTTAACAGGAGTCACACTGTTATCCCCTAAACATGAACACATCCATTCATTTAAGATGCAGCTTCAATGTCAGATTTGAGGCAAATACCTCAACCACATGAGGAAAGACACTCATACATGTTCACCCTACAAATGTATTACAGGAAGACAGCTTCTCTTTTGCTTGTTCCGAGTGGAAAATGTTCCACTCATTAATACAGGAGCTTAAGAAAGCAAAAAGTCTTTTTTTTTAACCTAAGTTGGTCATCCAGGTTCGAGGTGGACCTGAAGAATGACCCGTTGAAGATGAAAGAAGCAGCGTTGGACTGAAAGTGCTATTCTGTGTTTGGAAACATTTGTAGTTGAATAAATGGTTTGCTATTTGTCAGTGTGTAAACAGCCATAGAAAGCCTCCTCTGCTCTCACACGTCATCTTCGTCACCAAATAAAGAGCTGATGAGCAATCACTGAAACATCACTTAACAGGTTCTCTCTGAAGCTTGTTTGTTTTGTCAGATGATCTGCCCACATCAGGTAGTACATGAAATCCTCAAGAGAATAGTGAATGTACAGAACGCCTGCTAAGAATAGGGATTATGTCAAGTAATGACTGTGAATTATACCTACAGTCTCCGGAGCTTTTATCAGCGAAGCAGAAGAAAATGTGTCCACCTTACAGATTTAAGGACAGTAAATGTGGCGTATTGTCACGGTGCTTAAAGACTCAAAGAAGCGTACAAAAGCATCTTTTCTTTTTCCCCTCTATTCTTTAAATGATTATCCTTCGCCTCCCTTTTTGTGAAAACATACATCACGCCACCGTCCAAGTATACACAAGCAATCAAACATGACAAAACAGAAAACGTGCACAGTAGAACAAAGTCTTCACGCTTCACTTCCTCATGGCATATGTGTGTGTTTGTTTTAAATCTCGCAAAACAAAATGATGGATGCGACTCCCTGAAAGTGAACAAAAATAAAATATTGCACACAGTTTTGTCCTAAGATGCTCCTTCCAAAATGAACTCTGGTGAATTCCATTGGTCCTGATGAGAAAGGTTCAGTAAGTCAGAAGAAACTCATTAGCTTACCGAACCCTTATTATTGTGCAACAGAGTAGGCGTTTGGTATCAAAACACCCATGAGCACTTGCAATTTTCAAAGCTTCTGTAGGGCTCTTTTTACTTGTCAGTGACCCCAAACCGACCCACTGAAATGGAATGACAGTTAAAACCACCCACACATATTTGAAGGGGGATGTGGGAATTGCTGTACCAATGTATAAAAATGCATGTTGTAGAGGTCTCTGTGACATTGTCATATTCTATCATCAGACACACAAGTAAGTGTACTGTTTTGTCTGCATGGTTCAAAACATAACGATTCACACAATGTGCCACGAATCCATCAGACAGAGTAGGTGGTATTTTCTGCTGTCTGTGGTTGGTTGCCTGCCTCCTGTTTTAAAGGCTGTAAAAAGAGCCATTCAAGAGACTAATAATATGCTACAAAAAGAGCTATTAATATTGCAACTGTGTTGTTTACATCAAATTATCATAACGTGGCAAAGTGTTCCTCTGGTTTTTATTCAGTTGCTTTTCACACATTTTTGCATGGAATATATTCTCTCAAACACACACACAAATAGTAAATGTCACACACACAAAAAAAAACAAAACAAAACACCATTACTGTCTTTAAAAAAAAAAAGGATTGGAAATAATGTTAATGTGTCAACAAGATACGGAATTGGGTCCAAACATGTGGAGTTATTGGAGGACTCCCAGCGGACTGTCTCTGATTTATTTTATTAGTTCTAGGAAACACTGTGAAAGATCCTTGTATCTTAAAGAGGTTTTGATATTGTGACAATTATTTGACTGTGAAGTTGCACGATCCAGAAATACTGCAGATGCTGACTTCAGTAAGTCATTGCTTTTGACTTTCGTAACAGAGACTTCAAATGTTGTTTTGTTTTTTGATGACTGTCAAAGAAAATATTTGCCCATTTTCAGCTCAGTGAAGACTAGAAAACTTTGGGAAGCTGACAGTACTTTCCTTCAGATGTAAATGTGGCCTCAGTAATCTTCAGGATATGCAAACAATGGCATCAATAAACAATAGCCAAACTATTTAGCTGAAATAAAGTTTAGTCACACTAATCTTTGACTTAATTTGGTCAAAGTTTGGTACATAATAGTATCTGTATGCTCTTTCCACGGGCATAATGTTTTTTTGTGGTAGATCTTGTCACACATGGTCATTGTGTATGAATGTAAGCCTGATGTGATTAGTGGAAACTTTATTTGTAGCAGGAAACTCAGAGCATCCTGGTGGATCACCTGGCAAAGTGCACCTCACTTAGTTCAAAGCCTGGGTTTTATTTCCCACCCCCCATGTCTCATGATACTCACAAATAAAAGCTCAATAGCAAAGAAAAACACCAGAGACACAGTTTCTGAGACAATTGCACTTACACAAGTTAAATAAAACTTGATGAATTGATTATTGAACATAGCCCATTTTTCTATACCACTCACAGTTTATTTACAAAACAAACTCATCTATCACAACCCATTTTCAAAGCCTCAGTATCTAATAAATAAAAATACAATGACGATACTTTCTTTAGTATTTTCTAGGATTAATAACATTCTTTTGCTCAGATGTATTTTCTGAAATGTGTCATTTCAAATGGACTCACTAAGTTGATACAGACATACTGTTAAACTTCTCTAAGATATAAGTGAAGTCGAAGCAATACGCTCAAAGGAAAAACACGATAATGAGCAAAAAACACTACTATTCTAATCTTGTTAGGGGTCGTTTTCGCACATAGTTTGTCACACATTTTTTGTACAGAATTGGAAATGAAGTCAGATTGACATTCATTTGCTTGTAGTGAAAGTGTATACATTGGTCTCCGTGCATGTGATTGTACTGAAATCTCAAAAAACTGTCACATTTTTGAGCTTGTAGTGGTTTTCTTTTACTGGACTGTTGTTGTTGAAGTAGCATACGATGTGAGGAGAAAATCATATCTATTGAATGCACATCAGAAAATATGTCTTTCTGCATTTGCAACCTCTTTGACAAAACATTACTGCAAAAGGGTTTTGATTTATACCGTGAAGGTGTAGTCGTCGTGTTATGTGTTTCCCCAAATAATAGCTTGTTTGTATTGTAATGACAGAAAACAGCAAGTCGGTGCGTGTCGTAAGGATTGTTTGGAT
This sequence comes from Gymnapogon annona, assembly GCA_029814585.1. Classification (NCBI taxonomy): domain Eukaryota; kingdom Metazoa; phylum Chordata; class Actinopteri; order Kurtiformes; family Apogonidae; genus Gymnapogon; species Gymnapogon annona. Next base: position 33,955,485 of record JAPTHA010000005.1, on the reverse strand, counting down.
TTACTATAGATGAATAGTGTTTTTGGCTTGGTGTAAGTTTTGTGGTTATGGTATAGACTTGCAAAAATATCTGAGAGGGGAAAAGCAAAAGAAAAAAAAAAGTAAGCCAACCCAGCACTCTTCTGCTTCAGTTGCTACTGTATATCACAACATTTCCTGCAATGCATGGTAGGCCCTCATGGGACTAGCATTCATTTACCTTTCAACACACAGCTATAAAAAAAAAAAAAAAAAAGAGAAAAAAGAAAAGGAATCCTCCACAGGATTGAAGGTAACAGTTGTATTGGATTCAACTTCCCGAACTGCAGTATTCTCCATATGAACACAACTTGTTTACCAGTGCAGACTTCATCCAACTGCGATATTTAAATAACTGTGTATTGTTTTGCTCAAAAAGTGGAGGCTGGAATTGCAGTAGGAGTGAAAAATTGGAAATGTTTATTTTTTTTTTTTAATTTTTCACAACAGGTAGCAGATAAAGTTTATGCATTTCCAGTTTTGATCTTTGTGAACAAATGAGGAAAAATAAAATGTGAGTCACAAACACGTTTATTTTTACTGAACATCTCTCAAACAATTGGGTTTAGCTTCATGTGAGAAGGATCTCGCTCGCATGTACTCCTAAGTGCACTCATTACGAGAGAGAAATACCCCAAACCCCTATGGGTGTAATGAGGCAACATGGACAAATTGGAAAAAAAGTGACAGATAAAAAAGGATGGAATGAAAGTAATGATTCAGGGACTGTTTCCATAAATTTTACAGAGCATCAGTATTTCACAGCTCTTTTCAAGTCCTGCAGATTCAGTCACAAATGCTTTTTTTCGTTAGTCAATATTTTTGCTTTGTAGATGTGGAGGGGGGGGAGGGCAGGCTTTTGCAGCACAGTGGCCGGTTTATTCGGCAGGGGGCCAATGGGAGCAGAACTAAATGCTGCAGCGTGTGTGGTGATTAATCACGCTGTGACTCTGCGTCTCTCGGGCCTGTCAACTACTCTGGCTGCATGAGGTCTGGGAAACATCTGCGTGTGTCTGGGGACGTCAGTGGGTGACCACGACCCATTTGTCTCCCAGGGACAGGGACCAGACACACAACCTCAATCTCACATCACCCCCACCCCCACCACCACACACACACACACACTCCCCTTACCTCTGAGGTCCCTACAGACCTTGCTTGGACAAAAGGTGTACATTCTTATTACATGACACATAACGCTCGGTGGAACTGTGAACAGAGAAAGGCAATGTCTTGGGGCTGTACATAAGTGACAATAACAACCGGGGCCGGTAATATGCCTGTTGGTGAGCTATCAGGAAGAACAACAACCTGCTGGGTGAGGGAATAAGCCCTGACACATTGCCTTAACGCAAACAGCTTAAGACAGCCAGGCAGCTTCAAATACCAAAACGACAAACACACACAAGTGCCAACGGACTAGGCTGATAATATAGATAAATCTTAAAGTTTTTTTTTTTAAAGCTGCACATCACCTTGAAGGTGCTGGAAACACGCACCAGTTGAAAGGCAATAAAGTTGACAAAAGAGGAAAAACAAACAAAGTGGTGTCAGTATCGTAACTTTCCAGCGGGTGATACAGAGGCAGATCAACACTGCCGGAAATACAAAAAAAAAAAAAAAAAAAACTGTCCAAACAAAAACCATGTTGTGGCTGCTGTCAAAAATATATTTGTCCTCATACAATATGCAAAAGACAAGACAATTGTGCTTTAAAATAAATAGGTTTTTATATTTTATAAACCCTGTGGATTTCATTAAATGTCTCACTCCCAGCTGTTCCACGGTGACTCATCATTTAAATGTAAAATATGTACTCCCACACAATTAAGATGTGGGATTATATATTATTCAAATTTCACTCTCTATTGTAGCTATTTGGTAACATTGCTGTGTAAAAAAAAAATCCACACTTAAATGCTCTCCATGCATGCAACCTAAATATTAGATTATGAAATATGCAAAGCAAGATTTGAGACATAAATGCTTCCAGTGGGCAGAGCCTTCTCCCATTAAAACAATGTGCTGATTTACCCCTGTATTACACAGAATCCTCCACTTCAGGCATTGTGTTCTGTAGCCTATTTTGTAAACATGAACGTGATTATATCTGTGGGACAATCCTTTGTGATTCACAGTAAATCAATTCAGTGGAGATAAGATAAATCAACTGCGATGAAGTTAATGCAGATGAGGTATTTGGGGTATAAAAGAACCAGCTGATTATGCAGTGGCCCCTGTGCCTGTTCCAGGAAACTGCTGTACAGCAGAGATACATGAGCTGTGCTCGCTCTGTCTGTGACGGTATGATGAATGATCGCCAGTGGAGTGTGGAGGAAACACAGCCAGGCCAGGTCTGACATGAGGGAATCATGGGATATACATGTGCTGGCTTTGTGCATATGGGTCTCTTTTCTGCTTTGTCCTTCCGTCCCTATGGCCGTGAGCTCAGAACAGGAGGATTTTTAACAGCTCTGATGGCAGATTTGAGAGCATCCCACCAGTGTGACGTTTGACAGGTGGTGGCTCACAATACATTGTTTTCATAGGCGAGGATTTGGCTTTTTAAATCCTGCTTAAATCAGTGCCACCGGACTTTTCTAGGCACATGCAACCCTATAAGCACACACTCATGCACAGACACATGGCTCTCAGTGACTTTGTTCTCTATGTGTGTGTGTGTCGGGATTAGTGTGACTCTAGTGAAACTATATGGCATCTGACTAATCTGCAAATGTGAAGGTCAGTATTTCTTACTTAATACATTATTCACAAATTTAAATGTACACGTGCTGGCGGTACAGCAGGTCAGAAGTTATGGAAGTGAAACCAGAAGAACCCTTACGACATCTGTTGTATGTTCTTTGTTATTTTAATGGATAGTTTCAGTATTTATACCCATCATTCCTTGTAAAACCCTATGTGGCCAAACATCACAGGTCATCTAGAGTCCATATTACAAAGCAGGCCATGGATTTTTTTTTTTTTTTTACTTTTTGTTTTTCACTAACTGGCTTAAATAAGTAATAACTGTTATCATGCGTAAGTGGTTTTCTGAGTCTAGCTCTGACACAGGGTTGCCACCATATGACCAGTTGCTAACATGGACTGGAGTACAACTGCATATTTCCTGCAAGAACCACAATCCTACAAAATTATGAAAAGGCTAAAGGATATATACAAAAAATACACTACTACTACTACTACTGGCAGTGGCTTGATTCGAGCATTAGAGTTTGTGTCAGTTTGTCCTCAGCTGTTCTGGGGGTGACGAGGCCTTATGTGGCTGCCCAGGCCTAGTGCAGAGTGGAAGAGTCGGGGACACTTTGTGCAGGGCAGCGTGGGTGGTGGTCAAGGAAGGAGGAGGCGCTGTTGTCGAGGCCATCTCTTGGCCTCTGCTTCACACCGTCGTTGTGCCTCCATTTGGGCTGTGTGATGGTGTGCCACCACTCAGTTCGGTCCTCAGCGAGGTTCTCCCAGTTAGCATGGTCGATGCCGCAGCGAAGGAGCGTGACCTTCAGTTGATCTTGAAACTGACGTTTGGGAGCACCTCTGGGTCTTGTGCCAGATTCAAGTTGAGAGAATAGGATCTGGCGGGGAAGTCGAGTGGTAGACCTTCTTCTGACATGTCCTGCCCAGTGGAGGCGGTGTCGAGCAACAGTCTCTCAATGCTGGGGAGGATGAAAAATAAAATGTTATTAAAGAAATTATGACAATAAAGGAAGTCTAAGTCTAAGTTTGCCTTTTGCTACTATGTCTAATGTATCGTTAGGGTGCCAAATAAGTCAACCCATGATGAACCCATTCTATGTGGTATTGATGTTTGGAAATTAATATTTCATACACACCCACTCTACCCTCTGACAGTGTTTTATTGTTGCAATTAAAGGTAAACACACTATGCTTTGAGTTCATTTTTTTTCTCTCTTTGCCTATTTTTCCTCTATTGTTTCTTTTGTTATCCACTAGGCACAACCTTACATTTGTACGTGCAAGAAAAAAAAAAACAGTGCGCACAAACACACCCATCAATACACGCGCTTACTTTCGCATCGTCTGGCAGCGCTTCAGTCAAAGACCTCTCGTCTCTGGGCACCAGTGGAAATGACTGGCCTTTCATTAATTTCCCTGTCTACACTACAGACCTCCCCTAATTACAGCCATTGTTTACCTTTGCGCTGGCACGCCCATTGAATTATTGATGGCCGCTCTGCCCCAGTCAGTTAAAAGGCCTTGCCAATGGGCACACAGCAGCCAATGAACAGGTACCTGCCAACACATCCCCCGCGTCTCATGTATGACAGTTCACTGAATTATTATGCTAATGGAGATTTGTTTTCCTTACGACATGCTGTTTTGCAGAGAAATGCATGCCATAATTGCATGCTTTGTTGTGAAGCTGCTTGATGATTTGACAAATCATCAGTTTATGCTACAAACGGATCATTGGGTAAGTTCAAGGAACTGCCATAATGTTTGAATTTATCACAATTATGAAAGAACAAAGGATGTGCATTAATGTTGTTTTTATTTATTGACAAGGTCTACCTGACCTGTTCTGTTGGATTGCTGGCAGTTTCCTGTCACAGACATAGTCCACACTGCAGGTGCCGAAAATCCATGGTTCTTAAAATCAGAAATGTGGGAGATTACACTGACTGCTAGTAAACTAAAATTATTCTACGTTTCCACAGACCATAGCGCTCACTGAATTATGTGTAGCTGTTTTCTTTTTTTATGCACAAAATTTTCTCATTCATAACAAAAACTCAGTTGGTGAAAACAACAGTCTCATAACATTGTGCTGCATTGGCTGATAGTTTACATTAAAGATTTGTAGGCTTTCCTCTGTTTTTATACTGAAAAACGTCACAGTAAAACTACTAATCATGTCTGTTTACTGTAGGCTTGTGGTGCCAGTAGATGAATTAATATGTGTTTGAGATGAAACAAGGTCAGAACTGTCACAGTTTAATCTGAACAGTTGATCAACAAACAGCTATTTAGCGAAGCCATCCCATAATAACATTATACCTTCATAGGTCTCATAATCAAATTCACTTGCGTTAAATAAACACTGCCATTTCAGCATCAAACTCCATTCTGTTCATTTAGAGCTGTGTCCATAGAATATAAATTAAATATTTCTAGTTTTGTCACAACTTTTATTTGGCTCTTAAATAAGTTTCATTATGATCACGATAATTTCTATCAGCAACTTTTGTTAACTAGTTAGTTTGGTAAGTTCCTTTTATCACATCTCTCAAGGCTACAGTGACTCACTGCTTCCTCTAGTGGTCACAGTGACATACAGTCTGTTAAAACATTAAATTCAATTCATGTCTTGACATAACATCTTGCGTTTTAATAGTTATATTACATGCAGCGTCATCAGTGCTGAATCCAACATAGACATATTACTCTTCCTCCACTCCTGACAAATTCGTATTACTAGTCTACCTTGATGCCATTGAAAATCAAGGTGCTTTCTGGTGTTTTAAATGAATCAAAATGATGAGAAAGAAAGACTATTGTTACAATTATCTTTTTCTTGAAGATACTGAGTAAGGAATCAACCCTTGGACTCACTTACATCGAATGGTCACCCCCATGATCATCCCCGCTGCTTACTTCACCAACTGAAATACTTCTAACATTTAATACTATCACTTTCAATTTGCAAAACCTGCATTCATTCATCCACTCTCACCTCCTAATGGCCTACACATATGAAATCCCTCTATCTCTGCTGCAAATAAAAAAAAAATAATAATAACTGAGACCAAACCAAATCCATTAAATGATTAACCCCAACAATAAGTAAATCCGCAGAACTAAAATTCAATTTTCAGCAATCCAACAGTCCTACTGCTAGACGCCATTCAAAGCTCATGAGGATTTGGACTTAAGGCGACTTAGAGGTGATTTATGCACTAACCCAAATGGCTGTGCTAGGAAGAGAAGAAAGGCCAAGTGTTTAGAAAAGGGAACCTGTCTCAGTGTCATGACTCACTGTAGCTACGCTCTGTATGACAAGGTAGGGTGCCACCTCATATCAGATTGCAGGGGATTGTGCTCGGACGGGTGTTTCCAGTGTTTATACCCCCCTTATGTCACAGAGTTAGCGCCTAGGCTCTCTCACCGCCAGCAAGATCAATCTTGGATGTCAAAACCATTTGAGATATTTCTGATATGGTTGTTTAGAACTGTTCCGCTTCAGCATACTAGTCTATAAAAGAGTCAGATTCTACAGCATGTCTCAGTGGACATTACATCCTGTTTGTGGGGAAAAAATACAATATGTCATAATGTCAAAACAACAATTCAGAAAGGTATTAGACATTGGGGTATTTTCAGTGGAGCTGCTAAGCTCTGTTACCCCAGGTGATTGGATAACTTTAAGATAGTATTATGCATTATTTGTGCGTTGTATGAGTCAGTAACTTCATATTCTTGTGTCTGGCGAAGTGAGTTGATTGCATCAAACTGAATAAAATATTTCAAAATTCTAAACAGATGGAAAACATTCACCCCCACTCGGTCCCTTTTGAGAAGTTTTCAGTTTTGCAAACAATCATGTTTCTCAGTGGGTGGTTATTTTTACAAACTGCCATGTGTTTTTGTCCAGCACCACCACTGGCATTCACATTACAGAATTAGGCTGCAGCTGTTTGAACCACATAAGGCTGTCTGGGGGAATCCGGCAAGCATGAAACACTTTAGTGTTAAAATGTCTTGGAATCAGAGTGGAGGATCTTCCGTGTGGAAGCTAAATAATGCTTACCAACTGTTCTGAAGTCAGTGTGATGGAGTGTGTGGAGACTCAACCACAGTTTTTCTTTACCCATTTTTCTTTTTACAGTTTCCATGGTTCCTGAACACATATTTATTCATCACCCCCTTAGACAGTTTTATCAATCAGCTGCTTTTGTTCAGCATCTTATGGGAAATTTGGTGAAACATTCAGATGGTTCCTGGACATGTATATATACAGTGGATATAAAAACTAGTGGATATAAAAAGTATACACACCCCTGTTGAAATGCCAGGTTTTCGTGATGTAAAAAAATGACAGAAAGGCAAATAATTTCACAATTTACCACTCACCCTTAAACTAATACTTTGTTGCAGTACCTTTTTTGGGGATTTATCAGAGGCACCTTAATTAGTGACAGGTGTGTGCTGACTGCAGTTAAACATGAGTTTGAATGTAATCTGTTAAATCTGAACACGTCCACATCCCTGGTTATTAAAGGGTGTGCAGACTTATGAAACCACATTATCTCAGTTGTTTCTATTTAATTCACCTCCCTGTTTGTTTTTCAATTGCATTGTACAGGTTTTATGTCACATTAAAAGTAGAAAAATTGTGAACTTATTTATTCATTCATTTATTCATTCATCTTCCAACCCGCTGAATCCTTTTGCAGGGTCGCAGGGGTCGCTGGAGCCTATCCCAGCTACATAGGGCAAAGGCGGGGTGGGGGTGGGGGACCCTGGACAAGTCAGCAGTTCATCGCAAGGTCATCATGAAATTATTTATATTGATGTCATTTTTTTACAACACAAAACCTGGCATTGCAACGGGGGTGTTTAGACTTTTT
>JAPTHA010000005.1:33929085-33947763 GCA_029814585.1 Gymnapogon annona | reverse complement strand
TATATATAGATGGTTAACTTGCAGATAGTGGCTAACAGTAACTACTGAAACTGAGTGGGTGGGCTCTAATTGCATTATTTTATGCCAATCTTCTAGTAAACCCATGATAAAACCGATTTTTCTGAACATATAGGGGAAAACCAATCTCATTTGAATGTGTGATGTTCAGTGAACAGTGTACAGATTCCACCAGTTTGGCCTCAGATCCGCCTCTCATGATAGCCATTGTCAGGACTTCTGTTTAGAGACAACATTACTTTTGAATATTTCTCAGAAACATGGTTGACAATATCTTTTCTGAGAAGTAAACTGGAGGTTTGGGTTTCTTTTACTTTGATATCAGAGTGTACTGCGACTCTAAGTAAAGTGTTTGAGTTTCACATTCCTTTAAGCATTTTAATTTTCAGTTATTCTCAAACAAAAATAAATGTTTTCCATCTTCATCCTCAATCAAAAAATTACGTTGTCATAAATGAAACGAATAAAGACCTTAGTCTTAAAAAAATATGAAATTAAAAAAAAAAAAACAAAGCACAAGAACAGACACTAAATTTTCTAAAACAGTCATTAAATAAGATATACTGTAGATGAAAACACATTCAGAAATTATTGTTTTTGTTTATGTCTGGTTTGTATGAAAATAAAGTTTTAACAATTTGATAGTATTCTTGATTATTTTTAATATTCTAAATGTGTGTGTTTGTGTGTGTGTAGAAATGAGATACTTAACTACAGTTTTCCACAAAACCTCCGTTTCACAGTGGCTGCTTAAGCATCACCCACATTCATTAAAAAATGCAATCATTCCCCCCCCCCACCATTTCACTATAATGCTGGAAAAATGGGAGAGAATAGTGTAGTTGTTATTTTCTATATCTGTGATCATAATGTGATTAACTAAACATCAGAAAATATGGAAATTAGACAAAAATAAAAATGTATCAGCATATAGGATCTATCATATAGTTCCAATTTCCCAGAGGAAACCACAAAGGCTGGTTATGGACACGACTGCATGGAAGAAACACATTTTAGACCCCGTTCCTCTCATGGAATGTCTCCACCATTGGCCGTATGTGGCTTTGTGCACGGTGCTGTTTTGTTAGTCTGCAGCGTCTCTGTATGCCACTCCACTGAGATCACTCGCTGGGGCTGATGACGACGACCAATTCAGACACCAGCCACAGGGTGAGGAGGAGGAGGGGGTGAGTAATAACAAGACAGCAAATGGAAAGGCTTGTCAAGTGCCATTACAGTATCACTTTCAGAATGTGAGTCACCACATCACTAAAGGGCTTTGACAGGAAATTATATGAAGGAAGTTGCTGCTCACCATCAGTGGAGACAACAAGTTGTTTTGTTAATCCTATACAAGAAATAATTTCATGTTAGAATATCTACTCATATATATATATATATATATATATATATATATATTATATTCCTGTTTTTCTAAAGGGCCAGCTTTTTATTTTCCTGGTCTGCAAGCACTGAAGTGGAAGGATAATAACGACAGAGCAACACAACGTTGCTCAGCTATCATTCAAGTGTCACTTGTGGAATGCCACTCACCACTACATCTTTGAGGGGTTTCAATAAGCCAGCATTGAGATATTTACAACCTGCGGCCAATCTAGTGCTGCAGGTACCTTTCATGTTTTGGGGTTTTTATTAAAGTGACTGAATTACTAAAAGATTTACAAACAATATGTGATTTTGATTTGTATTTCAGCTACACTAATGTAAAATATTGTAAGGGAAGGAATGAAGGTAAAATAAAACTACAAGAGAATAAATCAAAGCCTGGAAAGTGTGTTAAACCTGCATATATGTTCTTCAGCCAAAGGAAGAAAAAAAAAGGAAATTAAATGCAGCAAAAAAAAAAAAAAGAAAAAACTTCAATGTTCACTTCAAAGCTGGAATCAGTGTCAGATTTTAAACCTATGTTAATTGCTCTTGGCTTTACTTTGGCAAAGAAAAATCCTATGACAAATCAATTACTTGAGGCTGAGGCTTCAAAAAGAACAACTGTAGATTAGGTTTCATGCAGTTGTAGAAAAAAAACTGGGTGACATCCATTGCTTTTTATCCAAGTAGCAGTTATAGCAGTCATAGTCATGAAACTGCTGGAACCGTATACTTTTACGTGCCCAGATAAGCATGTTGTCAGCACAATACTGAAAATACATAGTATGTTAGTGGGAAGCCAGTATATTGTAAGAAAAAAAAAGCCTAAAAGTGAACCTGTCAAAAAAAAAAACACACGTGTTTTTGCTAGTGACAAATCTTTCTGGAAAAATAACAGTGCAATCGGTGATAATCTGTCCCCAAATGCAAGTTATAGAGTGCAATTCCACTGACGAATGACTCCTATATACCACAGGTTAAAATCAAGCAAATACCTGTCAGAAAATACATTTTTTGAGAGACACATTTGGAATACAATCATGGTAAATTTGTCACCTTGGCCTGGACAAATGATGTCCATTTAAAGCTGGAATGCAGCTGGAAAACTTCATTATGTTTTGCAGTTACATTTCAGTTGTATTATTCTGATATCAAAAGTCAAAGTCATCTTATCAAAATACTTGTGAAATTGTCTTCGTTATAATGATTTTGAAATGATATACAAGAAGACCCTGAATTGGACTGGGAAAGAGAAATATTCATATATAACATATTTTCCACCAAATGAATCATTATTGCACCATGACTTTTGCATTTTATTGCAGTTTTTGTGGGTTAGAGCTTTAAAGAAACCAGGACTCCTCAATAATGCAATAAAATTCTGCAAATATGTGTTGAGAAATATCAAATCTGAAATGTTATTTTCTTGTGATGTATGTATAATGTGAGTTTCTTAGACATCTGATTTTCTACAGCCAAATGACATAAACCCTTCAATAGCACATTGTTTTACCCTGACAAAAACAAGGAAATTATTTTTAATAAGTGACTGTAATAAAAACGAGTGACAGTAATAACATGTATTTAAGTTGGAAGAGAAAGACTGACAGTGCATCAGGTAGAAAAGTGATTTAACAAAACAAAGCTTTTCTCCTTCACAGTGGAACAAATGCCTTGATAGAACAATGACCCAAAAACAAGAATCATCCCACATTGCGCCGGTATTTGTGTGTTTCATCTTTGTTTTTGTAGTCTTTTGATGATCACTAGCACCGCAGCAGAATTGTATGTTCTATATTTATAATTTGTTTTTTCCAAGGTTGTTTACTATTCTTTTTCCTTTTTTTTTTCTTTCTATAACCACGCTACAATACACCTTTATGAGTTTTCGGATGCACAAATGCAGCTTTCATCTGCATACATCTGGGGTATTTCATTCACCCCCTTTTGTTTATCTTGTAAATCAATTAATTCTTTTTCATCATTCCACCATTAGCTGAGACGGAGCGCTTGTCCTCCTTTTTAAATGTCATGTACTAAATGTAAATTGGTTAACTTGGCTCCTGAGCAGGATTGGCTCCCACGCTCAGTTCGTATCCCTCCTACCGCTATGACAGATTGGACCAGTGCCCCAGTCTGCAGCTCCAGTCAAGATGGCAGTTATCTCTGCACCTGTTTTAAAAGTGCAGTCAATCTGTCTGTCGCTTTGGCTGCGACTCGATGTGGGAATCTTACACCACAGTGACTTTCAGTTTTGCATTCACCTGTTACTTGTTACCCACAGCTTTACATGCCTCTTGTTTTTGTGGTTATTGGAGCCCTGTTTCGGTGAGCTGGGTTTAGTGGAAACCTAGAGTATCAGGTGTGGCGCAAACAAAAGACTCAAATGCTCAACTCTGAACTCCAGCAAAGAGGTCAATGCTCATTGATAAAAACTGGGATCAGTTCACAGAAAAAAAAAAAACGGATAAATCAGGTGGAGGCAATGTTAAGGTTGTTATGACAAGCGAGTGTATCACAATAAAAAAAAAAAAAAGCCAACAAAAAATACAATTATGCATTTGCGTCATTCAAAACATAATCAAGCAAATGACACACATTATAGAGTGCTCTTCTTTTTTTTTCAAAAGGGCACATATTCAGTGCAATAATAGCATATTTCAGTGTAAAATACTGAATAAGGTTTAGAAATATTGTCTTGTACCTTATGCAGGTTGGGATGTAATACCCAACACACAACGTAATCGCATTGAGCGTCCACAAAACCAATCCAGTACTGATGTGCTGCAGGAAAGACGGAGTAGACCAGTATCCAATGTTCTACAAAAAAGATAGAGTCAAGCACTACATACAGGATTACTTACATGTTCTGGAGTAATGAAAATGAAAAAAAAATAAATAAATCTCTGTCTGAAACAGAAGAGGCAGGACCCCCTCATGGGAAATGGAAGAGGCGGGACCCTCTCTTGGGAAATAGAAGAGGTGGGACTCCTTGTGGAAACAGAAGAAGTGAGTACCCACTCGTGGAAACAGAAGAGATAAGACCTCTTGGGAACATTGACTCTGGGGAACATTGACTCCAGAGAATGTTGACTACAAGCCAGGGAATGTAGAGCAGGGACTGTAGACCAGGGAAAGATGATTAGGGAATGTAGAGCAGGGACTGTAGACCATGAACAATAGACAGAAATCACACAAACTTGACACCGGGTAGCCAGAGTCCAGCACAGAGTCCACAGAAATACAGAGTGGAATCATAGTCCATGTGATGTTCAGGTTATGGAAGGGAAAAGCAGTATATGAGCCTGCACTAGATGACGTCACCACTAGCATCATACAGAGGCTTGATTGATAATTTGGATTAACCACAGAGCACGGGACAGGTGACAGATGTGTCATTAGGTCATCCCAGCTCTACGATGGTACATAAGAGGAACATGAATCCTTTAACACTGGTTTCTACTGCAGTGATAATGATGTTATTTGAACATGAAACAATGATTCCATTTCCATTATAAAAAGCATGTGAGTTCTACATATTTTGTGTAGAAATCTGCTATTTATGTGGTGAAAGTGCCCTCTTTTGAAAAAATGCAAAAAAAAAAACATTATTTAAAGTTTGGCACAAGTTAGTTTGATCCATGCTTAAAGGTTACAGTACTAAACATATCCTGCTCTTTCTGGGATGTAGTCCATGCTTAGAAATTGTATGTTACCTTATCATAGATGTAATTAGACATGTTTATTTAGTAGTAGCCTACTGAGAATAGGTTGTGGGAGAAGAATATTTTTTTTACATTGAAACGTCTTTTTCCATATTTTCACAACTTAATGTATTTGTTTATTTATTTATTTATTTATTTTTGCAAATGCCTGCAATTTTACTGCATTAAAGCACATAAAAAGCCTGCATATTTCATGACATAATCAAGGACTTTTGCCCACTTTTGCTGAACAGTTGAACGGTGCACAATACAATGGAATCAATGTGTCAAATATAAAAATGACACCCTAAATACGTAAAAATCTTTTTAGTACCAGTTCTACTTATATACCGATTTCATCTAAAGTCGATCAGAGTAGAAATATACTATCATAATAACCTAGAAATCATGATAATAAAAAAAATGGTTCCTGTTATGTCCGAACGTTGATTGAGGACCCAAATGCAGAGACGAGAGCGACAGATGAGATAACACTACAATATATTAAGGAATCACAATGTGTATTTCAATATACGACTGACTAAAAGTCTATTTAATCCAGAGGATGAGAGGAAATCCAGATCGAGGTTGGGGTATGGACCAGGTCGAGACTGAGAGAGTAGACGTGCAGGTGACGGTACCAGTGAGGGGCAGGCAGAGACGTAATGGGGGGTAGTCCAGGGTCCAAATCCACAAAGAAACAGGTGACTGCACTGATAGGGAGTAAACAGGGTCATGGTATATCCAGGTCAAGGCAAAAAGGTCCAAAATTCCAGGAGGTCACTCCCATCTAACAGAAGTACAAAACATGGGCAAGACGAAGAGCAAAGGTACAAAAAAACAAGCAAAGGGTCATTAAATCTTGGTAGTCAAGCAAAGCAATGCAGGTAAGAATAACGAACAAACGAAAATACGAATTGGCAACGCAACACAAGTTATCGGGTTTAAATACACACTAGGAGGGACAGGGACAAGTAATCTCACAACACAAGAGACACAAGACACATTACAAGAGGGAATCTATCAAAATAAAACAGGAAATGACCAGACAAAAAACTAACGTCTGGGAGCAGACGTGACAATTCCCTTACCTGAACAAATTCATTCATTCATATGACCCGGAAATATCTTAATAATAGCAAGTGTAATTTTGACAATATTATGTTCCTAAATGTTTTGTGTTCTTGCAAATCATCTATGATCCGTAAGACATATATGTAAATGATAAACTAAGGTCGAATATGTTGAAAATTGCACTTATTTTTCTCAAGGAATTTCTGGTCAGATTAAATGCCATTCATGTTTTTTTTAAAGTATAGTTTGCAAAAATATAATGTAATTGTAGTTTTTCACTGTTATTTTTTAACTGGTTTGGTCGATTTGATGCATGATAATGAGCTAAATGTGGCCGCTGAGCTAATATAAGTTTATTTCAAAGGAAATAAAAGTCCATATGAAATAGGAAAATTAACACTGAGAATATAACTTAATGAAGGCCAACTTGGCTAAACTGGATACTACATCAACATACAAACGTACACACGTACATAGATACACAGGCCATTCCCTATAGCAGTATACAGGCTGACTGAACATCACTGTAATATAATTCATCACCAGGCTTGTTGTGGAAACAATTACCTGTTTGAAGATGCTAAAGACAAGGAGATCTCTGGGACCATGCCATTTTATCGTCATAACAACACCAGCTGTCAGTCACTATGACTGTAAATGTGTCTGTATACTGTCTGTCACCACGGCTGTACTATATATGCTGTGTACTGTCGGGGAATAGCATACGGGATGTGACGGACATAGCACAATGTGATGACAAAAGAAATTGATGACTTTGTGTGCATTGGAAGTTAATTTACGCAGGAGGAGCAAACGCCCACTATACAAGCAGAAGTATGTAAACGGATCTTTTTTAAAAGGATTGTTTTATGTTTATACGAGGGATGTAAATCACTCTGTCATGTATGTATGAGACTGTGTTCAGCTGTAATCTTCATATATTTTGCTTCCACTCTATCAGTGATTTTTGCATACTCATTCAAATATTGTTTGACATTTTGTTTTACAAAAGAAATCCCTGTTAAATACAATATAAATTAAAATTAAGGTTAAAGTTAAAGTTCCCTTCATCATCCCCATAGGGACATTTGGTGTCTGCATTTTACCGATCCTGATACACACAGGACCTAAAACTGAATAATGTAATAATATAATAGACTTAGACTTTGACTTCCTTTAATTGTCATCATACAAACACATACAATGAATCTGGCAACGAAATGTCATAGATTGGCAACTGATAACACCAATAAATAAATAAATAAGTGCACAATTACTAAAGTAAATCCAAAGCCATGATAGGCTGCAGTGCAAGGGTGCGAAGGTGACAACACACACAGTCAATATAAATAAGAAATAAGTCAGATGGATAGTGCAGTATTGCACAACAATGTAAAGAGTACTATAAACAGTGAAAATATTACACATCAATGTAAAGAGTACTATGAACAATGTAAACATTGCACGTTAAGTCCAGTACAGTTTAATTGTCTGATGGGGGAAGAAGCTGTCACTGAACCTGGCAGTTCTACAGCAAATGCAGCACAAACCTCCTGCCCGACGCCCACAGAGAGAACAGTTCATGATGGGGGTGGGTGGGATCAGAGTATATTTGGTGAGCTCTGGCCAAGCAGCGTTTGTATGCAATGTCCTGGATGGAGAGTGGGGGGGGGGGGGGGGTCCCAATGATCCTCTCCACAGCCCTCACCACTCTCCTCCTTACAGCACCCGGACCAGACAGAGATGAAGTAGGTCATCAGACCTTCGATGGTAACTCTGAAGAAGGTAGTGAGGATTGGAGGGGGGAGGGACGCCCTTCTCATCTGCTGCAGGAAGTGCAGGCACTGCTGGGCCTTCTTCACCAAAGAGGCCGTGTGAAGGGTCCAGTTGAGGTTGTCAGTGATGTGCACCCCCAGGAACCTGGTGCTACTGACAACCTCTACTACAGTGTTGTTGATGAAGAGTGGGCGGTGACTGGGCCAAGATCTCCTGAAGTCAACAATAATCTCTTTAGTCTTATTGATGTTCAGGAGCAGGTTGTTTCTCTTACACCAGTCAACCAGGTGTTGCACCTCCTCCCTGTAGGCCAGCTCGTTGTCATCCTGAATGAGGCCCACGACTGTGGTGTCGTCCGCATACTTTACTATGTGGTTGGTGTTAAACCTGGGACGACAGTCATAGATCATCAGGGTGAACAGCAGGGGGCTCAGGACGCAGCCCTGGGGGGAGCCAATTTTCAGGGTGATGACCTTGGAGGTGTTGCTGCCCACTCGAACATACTGGGTTCTGTTGGTCAGGAAGTCCAACAGCCAGTTACACAGGGGGGTGTTTATCCCCAAGGGGCCCAGTTTGCTCACCAGATCCTGGGGGACGATGGTGTTGAATGCTGAGCTGAAGTCCACGAACAGCATCTAATACTAATACACACTGGAACCAGTGACTTGGAGGCTAACCGCAGATCTTCACCAGCTTCACAGCAGAATTAACCCATACCTGTTGTTAGTCCAGCACTGGACTAACTAAGGGAAAAAGCCGAATGAAATCATCATCATCATCATGTTGACATTTTTAACATCAACAATGGTTTATAATGGGACACATTTCAAAGTGCTATAACTTGAAAGCAGGTGAAGATATTAATATATGTACAATAGGTAATAGATGGGAAGTCACAGATGGGCCTTCATTTGGTGCCATGTTCTTTAACCTTGAGTGACTTTGAAAGATCAAACAAATCCCAATTTATGTCTTAAAATATAATGTCGGAGTAGATGATCCTTGGTGCATTTTTTTTTTTTTTTTACTGTGGACCCAGAAGAAATTCACACATTACAGAGAACACTAGTAAACTCAAAACACCATGTTACTGTGTCACCTATATTGTATTCATTCTCATTAAGTGAAGTATTGCTCTCCATAAAGTATGTTAACATTAAAATTTGCATTATATAACACTTGTCAGCACAAGGTCACAAAGTGCTTCAAAATGTTAGAATATAATGAAATGAAAGAAACAGCTGTCACATAAAAGTGAAAAACAACATACTTCTCAGCTTTTTTTATAAGGTCATTGAAATGTTTCAAATCAAAAGATTGTGCCATTTTTTTTCAGAGAGTAAGTTATATGAAAATGTGTTGAGACTTGTCCCTCATCACTACTACATTCTTTCATTTCCACTGCAGCATGTGTCATTTGCCCACATTTCCTCAGCTATATTTATTTTTATTGCATGCTCCTCCAGCAAGGCAGGTAATATGCTAATTATGTTAATTGCCAGCATTCAATTAGGTGAAAGATGAAAGGGGTGAGTGTACTGTAAGATAGGATGCAATATTTCATTAATAGTGATATACTACTGAGAAATGTGTTCCATACATTTGCATTTCCAGTGATATTATCAGTTTAACTCATCAGACTTCATCTTCATTGGCTTGGTTGTAGCGCCAGAACTCTCTGCATTATTACAATTTGTTGGCAATAAACAAACATATGGAGATGTCATCTTTGGCACAAATGGTACTAAGAGTGAGGTAGTGATTGTAGAGGTGAACATTTCTTGAACAAGGTGCAACTTTAGCATTTTTTTTCAGGCAACAATACAATTGTTTATTTTTTTGTTTTGGTCAGTTGTTTAAAATGTGTAATTTGACATAATGATAATTTCAGAGATTTTAGGCTGGATACCTCAGTTGATAAGGCACCGGGCTGGTGCATAGGTGATACTGGGTTTGATCCCCGGTAAGAGCATCCAGTGGGTTGTGTCAAGAAGGTCATCTGGTGTAAAAAAAAAGTTCAGAAAGTGTGTGAGTGAGTGAGTGAGTGAGTGAGTGAGTGATATATATAATCACCCTGCTGCCTAAGGTATCTCTGAGACATGCCACTACATTTTCATATTCATTCAAACCCTACAACAGTGCACCTCCCAACAAACAGGTGTGCATTATCTTTTTTTTTTTTTGCATTCACTTTTTTTTTTTTTTAATCATGGTATGAGATAGAGTCTCATGAAGCAGGGATGATGCAGCCTGCCCTCCATCCTCTGAATCACTTAATTGAAAAGACAACTTCAAAATACATTCTGTGGAGTAGTGACTTTTCCTTGACAGGGACATCAACATAACTTAGATCTTTCCCTCAGTTCTTTATTTTCACGGCAAGTGGTAGCAATGTATCTGGGCTGACACGTCTTAGACCCAGTGACCCACTGTGCTCATGATAGATGTTCTATTCGCTGTGAAGACATAATGACACACAACGTGCAAAAATAAAGTAAATATGACGGAACAATACATGTCTAGTATAGTTTCCATAACACTCTACTGATTGTGTAATGTGTAACCGCAATGTTGTCTTTTGTTTAAACTTGTCTAAAACATCAGTTATTTATTTACTCATTTATGAATAGCGGGACAAATGCCATAGTCACAGTTTCATTAGGTTAGGCCATGAAAATAGCTTGGTGGAGACTCAGCAAAAAGGACTCAGAGGAGCAACTAAATAAGAAACAAATCTCCCACCCACACAAAAGAGAATATTTTTCTAAAGAGATCATTTTTTGTCCTATTTTTTAACAAATCCAAAATGGTGCAAGTGCCAAGTCAAACCAGTTATGATTGGATTTCAAAATGTGGATGTCATGAATAACACTGGATGTAGCAGATGCAAAATTTTAATCGGTCGTGAAGGTGAAGCATCGACAGTAGGTTTCTGTATACGTCGGGTGGACTTGTGGAAATCTAAAATTTTATGTGATGTGGATTGGTCCACAACGCTGATCTAGTTCATTTTCATAAAGGCATCGGTGCCAACCTCTATCTACTGCAGGTCATACACTACTTTACACATCTGGGTTTGATGTTTCAGGTGCAGCTTCATTACGTAAATTGATAAAAGAAGAGATAAAAATTGGGGCGTGCTTATTTTCCAAATGTTGGCATTTTCCCTGTTCATATGGACATATACAAATGAGAGTTTTTAATAGTTTTAGTTACTAAAAGTATTAAAAACTCTCTCGTGGACACGAGAGAGTTTTTAACGTCACAACACAGGCGGACCGTAACAGTATGTACTAAATTTTAGTACATAGTATGTACTAAAATTTAGTACATGCTGTTACGGTCTGCCTATGTTGTGACGTGGACACTCCCTCTCTTTCAAGGAACCTGAAATAATTAAGGCTTAACATTACCTGGGCAACTCAACAAAACTGTGGCTGAGCAGACCATCAGTCCAGCTATTTAAGGCCTGTCTGTTCAGCCAGCAGCGTGGCCCCATAAGGCCTTCACACACACACCCACATACAGTTGCTACCATGGTGATGAGCTGAGTGGAAGGACAAGACTAGCTCTCTAACTCACCTCGTAAAATCTATATAAGACAGCAATACAAAATATGGATAAGAAGCTGGAGGAAATATTAAACAAGGTGAATGATCTAGACCAGGGGTATTCACACTTTTTCTGTATGCCAGCTACTTTCAAAATGACCAAGTCGAAAAGATCTACTTACCATAAAATTACAATATATATATATGTACATACAGTTATTTATATGTACATATATGTTAGTGTACTTTGTATAACTGTGTGAACCCATATTGCTGAATGCAAATATGTACATTTTTTGTCATTACCTTAATCTGATGACTTGTACTGAATGGAACCAGCCAGGGATGCATCATATAATATTTATTGTAATAATAATACATATAATGCATATGATACATTATTTGAACAGTATCTGCTGACACCAGCCTCAAGCACACTTCAACATTATCCTCAATCCTGGTGGAAGGGTACTGGGACTGATCTATTTCCCACCATAAGGTGCACTTCAAAGCCTGTCATTCTCTATAATTGGCAGTGTTCCTTATGTGTGCATGGAGTTCTAAATTCTGTAAAAATGTTGTTGTGCTCCGCTTGATTGACTGTCGGACTATTTCCCGCCGATATAGCGACATAAGAAGAATATTTACAACGTTTTACCACGAAACACCAACAGAGAATCAAAAGGAACCGACAACGATCAGACGGTTTTTACGTGGCAAAGCATTTCAGGACCAGCTGGTACCATTGTTGTTTGATCTGCTGGAACAAAATGGAAAACACGGACATTTCCCAGAGTCATTTTCCCAGGCCACTATCATAGTCATTGACAAAAAAGTAAAAGATCCTAAAAAATGCTCCTCCTATAGGCCAATCTCACTCCTTAATACGGATTATAAATTAATTAATAAAATGATTGCTAGAAGGCTGGAAATGTATCTCCCCCTGTTGGTTAACCCTGACCACACAGGGTTTATTACAAATAGAATGTCTACTAATAAACTGAGGTGTCTGTTCAACATAATACACCTGGTTAACAAAGATAAAATACCAAGCGTGCCCATGTCACTAGATGCCGAGAAGGCTTTTCATATGGTGGAATGGCCGTATCTGTTCAGCGTCCTAGAAAAATTTGGATTTGGTGAAGCATTCATTGCTGTGATTAAAGCCTTGTGCAGTTCCTTGCAGTCCAGAATCATTTCGAATGGTGTCACCTCTGGCCCATTCCGCCTCTACAGAGGTAACAGACAGGGGGACTCAGTTAGTCCTGCCCTTTTTGCACTGGCAATAGAACCACTGGTGGAAACCATTACAAAAACCCCAAACATAAGTGGATTTAAGGTCAGCACAAGATGATATTATTTTATTCCTGACCAGCCTGGAACACTGTCTTTCTCACCTCCGGGAAATTCTGTAGGATTATAGCCTTTCCTCAGGTTATAAGGTGAACCTTGATAAAAATGAGATACTGCCACTGTCTGTCTTTGACTTCAATAGTGTTAAACATAAGTTTCATTTTAAATTGTCTCCTACCGGGTCTCCAACCCAGTTTGTTCAAGTGGGCAACAACACCTTCAAGGTCATCACCCTGAACACTGGCTCCCCCCAGGGCTGCTTCCTGAGCCCCCTGTTGTTCACCCTGATGACCCATGACTGTCGTCTCAGGTATAATACCAACCACATAGTAAAGTATGCAGACAACACCACAGTTGTGGGTCTCATTCAGGAGGAAGCTGTGTAGTGATGGAGTCAGCTCCACCTTAAATGCTAGGTACAGACTGATACAGTTGACCTTCCTACATCCCGTGTATATTACTCCAAAAAAGGTGCATAAATATAAGAGTAATGTGCCACCTCTGTGTTTTAGATGTGGTGTGGAAGAAGGAACATTTCTCCACTCCACATGGCAGTGTTCCAAATTGCAGGGGTTCTGGCAGGGGGTATGTGAAACTATTTGGAGTGTCCACAGGGTTCCATTCCCACTGGACTCTGAAGTCTGTCTACTAGGGAACCTAACTAAAGTCAAACTATCTAAGAGGGCTAAGAAATTGACTGAAATCCTGCTGTCAGTCGCCAAGGAATGTATCGCTAGAAAATGGAAACTAGACGCCCCCCTTCCGATCAAGATGTGGTTAGAGGAAGTCAAGAGTTGTGTGCCCCTGGAGAAAGTAACCTACTGGATCTATATGAGCAGTGTGAGCTTCTATAAGATATGGCAACCATTCTTAAATTACATGGAAAATGTACCAGTACAACACATGGGCTCAGCTCTGTATACCTGATTTACCGAACCTGGACTCAGCTGTATATCCATACATACACCACATGGACTCACTCTATATAAACTATATATGCCATATATGCCATCAGCTCCATATACATATATACTCCACATTGACTCGGCTCCATATACCAGAGCTGAACCTGTGGGACGGAGGAGGTGTTAGGTTAACATGTGTCTCTCTACGTACTGCGTCATTCGTATAGTTAATATCTGGTCTTGTCATGTCTAGTTTTGTTTTGTCTTGCTCCATCCTGTTTTGTTTTCTCTTGACCTGTAGTGTTTTGTTTCATCCTGTCTTAGCCTTTCTCGTCCTTTTTGGTTTTGTTTTGGCTGTTGCCTCTGGCCTTGTTAGGGTGGGTGGTAGAGCTGAACGATCTATCATTTTAGACCGAAAATCGCGATTTCTGACAACACGATTTTCAGACTGGCAAATCCATCATTTTTTCTTTCTTTTTTTAATTTCTCACACAGTAGTCTATGGTGTAAAGGCCCAGAGTGGTAGCTCTGTATCAGCTACCAATCAAGAAGCTCTATGCTGCACGTAGACAGGTCACGTGTTCTATACTCCCATTAGTGTCACTGCTCGTTCAACTTCAGCGGACCGAGGGGTAGAAGCAGACCTGAGGGGTTTGACACCAAAGCAAAGCAGCACGTCGGTCATTTGTCAGTATTTTGGATTCGAAGCCACAGACGAGGATCAGAAACAGGTGATGTGATGAAAGTGTGGTATGACGGACACAGGCTGCATCTGCAATCGGTGAGTACACACGCCTGTGTATGTTTGTATCTTCACTGAGCTAGGCTTCAGTTAATCATAATTTGTTTTCCTGAAGTAGGTCTGGACTTTGTTTAGGAACACTGAGGCACAATTTGGGAGGAAAAAAAGCACTGAAAAGTGGGTTGTCAACTGTGGTTAGTGACAAACTGTTATTAGCACAGTGCTACCGTAACATGACAAATGCCATAGACAGACTATCACCATTAGCAGCGCTGGATTCAACATTTGTTCATCAATTTCACTTAAGTTTATGCAAAATGCTTCAAAAACACATGTTTATAGTAAGCCTATACAAATGTGGATCTAGTCCACGTGGATGATGTGCATTTGAAGATGGGTTTTGAGAAGATGAACCCTTTGATGGGTAAACTTTGAAGTCTCCAACACTCCCTCTGTTCAACTGTGAATGACAAGGATGCAGAGATGCAAAGGCATTCTCACCTTTGAATGTTTTTCTTTGAAGCCCTCACGAATAGAATATGACAACAGATATTATTATTATTATTATTATTATTATTATTATTATTATTATTATATTGTTCTATTGTTGATATTGTGTTAAGAACTATCTTTGCTATCCTGTCTTTTCAGCCTTTAATACTCATGTGTTTGTCAATGTCTTTCCCCAGACAAGGCTGTCACAGATGACCACAGAATCAAAGGGGCCACTGGACTTTGGCAGCAGATGGTTGGTCTTCACTCACAGCTGGAAGAAGAAGGCGCCACTAAAACAGTCAGTAAAACAGACACTAAAACAGACACTAAAACAGACGTTATGTAAAAAATTTTTGACATCTTTTGTTGAGGACAATTAAGGGTCACTTATAAGTTTTGTTACTATTATTATTATTTTTATTACCAAATTTCCTCTTGCTACTTTGTGTGAAGTTTGTGAGTCCACTATTTCTGTAGCTGCTGCTGATGTTAATGTTTATAAGATAGCTCCTTGAGCCATTCTTGCATTTTTTTTAAGGTAAGATGTATTTTTTGCTCTACATTGTTGTTTATTGCAATTAATAATTCTTATATACGTTTTTTTTTGTTTCAGTGCAATTATTTTGTTGCTGCTGAGCCATTGATCAACATTTTTAATGCCTGATATTTTGTAGATGGGAATGGTAAAATAAGCAGTTGACTTAAGAAAGAGGCTCTGTTTGTATTTGTATATTTTTGAGTTATTATGACTGTTGTTCCTCAGGCACCAAATGTTAATAAACAGTCCTGCATTTGAAATCTGCTGATTAAGTTTTTATTTTTGCATTAGCTTTATTGAATTCATTGTTTGAATTAATTTGCACTGAAACTTGGTAAAAAAAAAAAAAAATCGTGGTTGAAATCGAAATCGCAATATCTGCCAGAGAAATCACAATACAACTCTTTTCTGGAAATCATTCAGCCCTAGTGGGTGGGGAGCGTGGCCTGGTGGTGAAGAAATGTGACTTTTGTGGTGTAAAAGGATTCTGGGATTCTTGATTCTGGCTTAGTTTTCATGTAGAGGTTTGTGTTTATTGTGTTGGTTAGGTTCTCTGTGTGTTTACGTTCATGTGTGTTTTTGTTAATAAATGTTTTATGTTCCCCTCAGTCCTGTACATTGGAGCTTCTCTGATTTCCCAGCATGACACATGTAGGCTAGAGGTCAAAATGCAAAGACAAATGATTGATCTTTTCATTATTGTGCAAAAATGAAAGGCACGCGTTGTGTGATAAAACACACAAAGTATGAGATGGAACAAAAACATGGGATCCATAAAAGTAATTACCAGCCCAACTACCTCCTACTCAGGATTTTTGTTCAGTTTATAATACAATACAATATCTCTTGGGCCATGTTGTCATGTTTAGACCTTCTATTGCGTATCATATGTGCAATGAATGACACTATAGAGACTCGTCAAGGAATAGAAAATACTCCAAGTGGCTGCAACATGGAGTGTGTGATGAGTTGGGAGAGAGAGTAATCTCCAAACAGCTCCACTTGTATTATCTTTCAACACATAATGCAGTGTAAACGTGCTATGGGTCACAACTTCATGTTTTCGATTGTGTAGTCACTGGTTGCTTCAGTATTAGCACATCCGTGTTCAAGTTTTCTGACACTAGACAATCCACACAAAATATTGAAATCCCAGCTATTCAAGAGTCATGAATGTGGTGGAGCATTTAGATTGGTGTTATTAAATGGAGTCAGTGCATCCAACTCAGACTTCCAGCATGTTAAGACAGCTGTCAAAACAGTTAAAATACACCAAAAAAATCATTGGACTATCAGTTCAAATAAAATAATAATTATACAAATTAATATTTTTAGTTGTTCGATACATATGATCAATAAGTCATAGTGCCTGGTTTAATTGGGGAATTACATTTATATGAATATTTTACAGTATAATTTTCTTTTCCCCTACACTGTTGATTTACTGAAAACAGAGGCCTGTGTCAAACTACAGATGTCACTTTAGATGTAAGACACTGAAATCCGTCTGTGGCTCAGCAACTCTGGAAAAAAAAAAATAAAGCTCATTTGTAGACTTCTGGAATGCATTCAAGATAGAGTGACGGGATAGGAAAAAATACGTGTTTGCTTGCATTTGAGCTGCAAGCAAACATGCAAGAAAACACAAGATTTCTTTTTTTTTTTTTTTCGTTTTTGCAGACATGTACCCAAAATTTTACTATTTTCAAAAACTCTAGCAATGTAGAAAAATGATTGACAGAATCTTCTGTGAACCTTCCTGACTAAACAAAAGCCACAAAATAAGCCTTTTTTTTCCAA
The DNA here is from genome assembly GCA_029814585.1 of Gymnapogon annona. Lineage (NCBI taxonomy): Eukaryota > Metazoa > Chordata > Actinopteri > Kurtiformes > Apogonidae > Gymnapogon > Gymnapogon annona. The sequence continues at coordinate 33,930,418 of JAPTHA010000005.1, read as the reverse complement.
GATTGTTATACCAACTTTGTCCACCCTCCAATCTGAGTTCCCATTTAGCTCTTTTGTCCTGATCGTGTAAGCACACTACTGTTGCTAGCAAAAGAAACACTGCTCATTGCTATAGACAATGGAATAAATCATTGTAAAGGCTTTTTGCAGGTTACACATCATTGTTATTATGAGAAACGGTGGTCGGATGATGCCTGTAGAAAGGTGCTTTTCTGAACGCATCTCAAGAATATATTGCATGTACTTTTTAATTTACTGCAACTGAGGAATTGCTTCTTTTCACTTTGTGCCAAGTGTATGTATTGTCGTGTCATTACCAGCAAAATGCAGATCAGAGTAAAACTCCCCACCCTACAGTCTTGCTGGCAGAATAACACCTGCCAACAAGCTGTCTGTGCCTAAACCCAAGCCTTATTTTTTTTCCACTTGTGGCAAAGTTACTGAGTACATTCACTTTCAAACAGCAACCAATTTTATCCACTTTGAATTACGTACATATTGCTGCGTCCATCATTAAATATGTGGAGGGGGAAACAACAGAGTTCTCTTTTTTTATTTGTTTTATCCATTCTCACATGCACACTCTGGTGGTGGTACACTAATAGTCAATCTGATCACCACCAAAAACATTCACATATGCATTCATGGGTGCATGCATTCAGTCCTGCCTTGAGTGACCAGGATTGGTCAGTGGCACATCATGGCAAGCAAATGATGATTATTCAAAAAAGAAAGAAAGAAATACACTGCTCACATATACTTAATCTATTTCTGACATTTCCGTAATAAGTAACAATACTGGACTTTATGAGTGTTGCATGTATGTGTATATTGCCTTTCTGTGTTCTTTCTTAAAAGGCTAAATGTGACAATCTGGTGATAACTCTGAAGTGGAACATTAACAATAATCAAAAGACCTCATTGGCATCAAACAATAGTAGGTGGAAATGGTTGGGAAAAACTGGTAGATACAGAACACACATCCAGAATCAGAGATGAAACCCAGTTTGTTCATTTACATCCATATCTACTACATACATGCATATATACATTTGCATAATAAGCGCAAAAACCTCAATAAGACTCTAAAATCAGATGCACAACCATGAGACAAGCTGCAGAGACTGATGTTAAAAATCCCTGTCTATTAAAATATGATCAGATTTTGGTATAATCAAAATAAGTAGTTCAGAGACATCAAAAATTATTTTTTGATCCAGCTGTGGGAGTTTATCAGGCAGGACACACAGCAGAGTGAAGTGACTTAATAGAGATTCTCTGTGACTCAAATCAGCACTAATTATCCATAATATCTGGGGTGTGTGTGTATATA
>JAPTHA010000005.1:33884216-33894899 GCA_029814585.1 Gymnapogon annona | reverse complement strand
ACTCTTCTATCACACATCACACCTGACACTTTTCTCCACCCGTTCCATCCTGCCTGCACATGCTTCTTCACCTCTTTCCACACTCTCCATTACTCTTGACTGACAACCCAAAGTACTTATAATCCTCCCCCTTCTTTATCTCTTCTCCCTGTTACTTCACTCTTTCACTTGGGTCCCTCTCATTCACACACATATAATATGTCTTGCTATAGCTAACCTTCATTCCCCTCCTTTCCAGGGCAAACCTCCACCTCTCCAGCTTCTCTTCTACCTGTTCCCTGCCCTCACTACAGATCACAATGTCATCCGCAAATATCATACTCCACAGACATTCCTGTCTAACCTCGTCTGTCCATCACCATAGCAAACAAGAAGGGGCTCAGAGCTGATCCCTGGTGCAGTCACACCTCTACCTTGAACTCCTCTGTCACACCCACAGCACACCTGACCACTGTCGTACAGTCCTCATACATGTCCTGCACCCCTCTAACATACCTCTCTGTCAGTCCAGACTTCCTCATACAATACCACAGTTCCTCTCTGGGAACCCTGTTATAAGCTTTCTCCAGATCTACAAAAACATAATGCAGCTCCCTCTGGCCTTCGCTGTATTTCTCTGTCAACATCCTCAAAGCAAATGCTGCGTCTGTAGTACTCTTTCTTGGCATGAAACCATACTGCTGTTCACAGATGCTAACTTCTGTCTTTAGTCTAGTTTCGACTACTCTTTCCCATAACATCATTGTATGGCTCATCAGCTTTATTCCTCTGTAGTTACCACAACTCTGCACATCTCCCTTGTTCTTATAAATGGGCATAAGCACACTTCTCCATTCCACAGGCATCTTCTCAGTATCTAAGATTCTGTTGAGCAACCCAGTCAAAAACTCTACTGCTACCTCTCCTAGACACTTCCATACCTCCACAGGTATACCATCAGGACCGAGTGCCTTCCCATTCTTCATCCTCTTCGGTGCCCTCCCTCACTTTATCTTTACTAATCTTTGTTACTTCCCGGTCCACTACAGACACCTCTTCTACTGTTCGTTCTCTCTCATTTTCCTCATTCATCAACTCTTCAAAGTACTCTTTCCATCTTCCCATCAAAAAACTGCCACCTATCAATACGGTTCCGTCCCTATCCTTAATGACCCTAACCTGCTGCACGTCCTTCCCATCTTTGTATCTCTGCCTTGCCAACTTGTATAAATCTTTCTCTCCCTTCTTACTCTCCAACCTGGCATACAAGTCATCGCATGCCACTTGTTTGGCCTTTTCCACCCATACTTTGACCTTACACTGCGTCTCCCTGTACTCTTGTCTACTCTTTGCAGTCCTCTCAGTATCCCACTTGTTCTTAGCTAACCTTTGATTCTGTATATACTCCTGCACCTCCTCATTCCACCACCAAGTGTCCTTATCTACTTTCCTTCCAAATGACACCCCAAGTATTCTCCTGCCTGTCTCCCTGATCACATTAGCTGCAGTTGTCCGGTCATCTGGAAGCACCTCCTGAGCACCCAGTGCCTGTCTCAAAACTTCCTAAAAGTCCTGCAACACTTGCTTTTTTAGCTGTCCTCTTTTCTATACTCAATTATATAAATTCTGGTTATCCTGACTACACCCCATGAATCTTCATTTCTTTGTTTCTCTTTATTGGAGTAGTTTAGCTGCAACATCTCTGTTCTTCATTACTCTTTATTCTGGTCTATCCTTTATTCATTTCACATCTCAATAAACCAGTTACTTAACCTGCAACTATGTGTTTATCCTTTTAACAGTCATGTTCTCCATCTTATTTGCAGGAACGGCCTTCCGCCGTAAAAGCGGAGCGGCAATAACTTGCAAACCCCTCAGGAAAAAGAAAGTTGTGTTTACCAAACCAACATTATCAGGACAGCTATTTAAAGAAAAGAGTAATGAAGAGGGCATTTATTACAGACTCGATTAAAGAACATATCCTCTGTCTCTATTGAGAACTTTGTGACTAAATAAAGCACAAATAAATAAAATGTGTGTAGAATCATAATTTGAATACTTTATTGCTCCCAGGAGGAAATTATTGTGTGTTACAGTTATTCTAGAAAAGCAGAAAAAAGTATCAGGATCCTTTTATATAAAACTCTGGCACCTCAGGGGTCAAAACACTCATATTAAGACACAATTAGAACAGCATGTACTGTTCGTCTTTGGACCATTCTATTGTATACACAAAACTGGATCCTGTTTGTATAAGACGGTGTGTATGTTTAATCAAGTCACTTTAAAAGTGTACAGCTTCCACATTTTTTTTTCTAATTAACAGCCTCAAAAGCTAAGATCAGATAAAATGTTTCATACCGAAACCATGGCTTTATTTCAATACATATGAATTTCTACTTATTCGATCATGTTTTCTGATGTAGTTGGTGGCCAATTAAATTAGCACGTTCAGTAAAACTAACAGAACAACGGTATTCATGATACATTTTTAGTAATGGTAGAAGTATGGCTGAAAAGATAACAGGTTTTAATCGTGACTAAAGTGACTCAATAAACTCTGCACATGTGTAGCTCAATGTTTTCCAGTAGCTATTCACATAGCAGTCATTATAACAGTACTTCCTTAGCATGGCATTTTGTTTTGTATGTGCTTGGTTGAAGACACTTTGCTGAGTATCAAACGTCTCCCGTGGGGTTGCATATTCAAGAGACGGATGCAGTTTTCTGCTATTTGAGCTTCCTTTGTTACATAAAATGTTCAGTAATCACAAAATAAATAATAACAACACCATACTCATTATGTGGGTGTTCTATCTGTGGTGATATATCACTGGAAGTGATAGCACATTAGCTTCTTTTTATTTACCAGCTTCTGGACGTTACTGCTGCATAAAATTATAGCTAATTACTGAACTCATCTTTTGTACCAGGAACAAATGTGGGTGATGTTTTCTCGCCGCTCCCTTGTCCAAGATATTCCAAAGTTTTTTTGTTTTGTTTTTATTCCCCTTTGTGTTAAGAATCACTGCTATGCTATTAAACACTGAGAACATTTGTAAACTGTTCTATTCACGTGCTGGCTTTTTACAGCATCAAACTTTGTAATTAATCAAATGCTGCATGTTAATTGAACTCAATTACAGTAGATGTACTTGAAAAAGTGTGTCACTTGTGCTGGGTAAGTATGTGTTTGATTAAATTGATTAGCAAAATACGGGCTAGTGAGGAAACATCTGTGGAGTTTATCTGCATGTAGGTTGTACTGCACAAATTGTCACCTCACCTTTCACGCACGATTGCACCCGCTCGTCTCACAACCCCACCTGTCTCTCCGCCTTTTCTGCCCTGACACTTGATATCCCTCTACCCCGGGTTCAGAGGGGTCAAAGTTGAAGTGAAATTGTTACTGACTCCTTCTTTTCCACCATGTAATCTCTGACCGTCTGTGGCCCCGTTCCCTGTGAGCGGCAGATGTGAAGCTCATCTCAGACAGTCCCGACATGCTCTCTGACTCCATCTGTCTCTAAACATATCTGCTGGGTGAGCCACCATAGCACCATCGTGCTAAAAGAGGGAGCCCAAGCTTCAGTGATCTTGAGCCAATCAGAGGATGAAAAAGTAGCATCAAGAACCTCTAGACTTTAGATGTAGTAGTACGCGATCCACTAAAGGACAGGCACTTTTTGCATTAACATCCTGATTCCTTCATAAACAGTGGTGGAATTGTTTTCAGGAATAGTCACTGATGTTGGCTAAAAGGTTTGCGCTCTTGACTCCACGCTTATCGAGCGGTGTTGACTATTTTCTACCAAGATGAAAAGTCTTATTTTATTTCTTTCATTTCTGGATGTCTATAGAGAATTTCATGTGTTGTACCACAGCACCACTGTATCGTACACAAAATGCATTCATATTTGCAGTATTACACAAAAAATCCTTTATTTCATCTTAGTGAATATAGAGATGGATGCTTCATTTGTCATTCTTTCTTATGTGGAAATAGGAATCTAGTAAATTAGAAAGCAAGTTTTTTTTTTTAAATAAACAGTGATGAAGGCAATAAGTCAGTTCAGCAACGTAATACAACAATAAACCCATTGAGAATAACTAAAGTGGTTCCAATACAAGGCAAATGAATCAGATGAAACAAGAACAACTAGAAGTCAAATGTGACAAGTTTAAAACTATAAAATACCCTGGGAATAAGAGTGTACTAAGGCTTTGGTCTGTGTGTGTTTCTGTTTTACACATAAGTCCCTTCAGTACATTAAGCACTTTACTTCAGACTTAGACTTCCTTTATTGTCATTACACAGACACACACTGTCACGCCTGCACCCATCTTTCTGTCTTTTCTTTCCTGTCTTAATTTGATTTTTGTCCTTATGTTTCTCATCTGTCTTGTTTACCCGTTTGTGTGATTACCTGGCCCTTCCCTGATGTGTCTCACCTGTGTCTTATTGTCTCCCCTCCTCTTGTGTATTTAAACCCCTGGGTTTCTGTCATTCGCTGCCAGTTTGTATTTACATCCTTTGTGATACTGACCAGCGTTTGTTTTTTGGATTGTCATCTCGGCTCTCGGACTTAGTTGTGGATTGTGGACTTTGAGAATTTGCCTGCTCCTTGCCTGTGCCTTCATCAGTGGACTGATTCGGTAACGAACCATCGCCCGTCTCACGCCGCTTCGACCCGTCTCCTCCCTAAACGGTACCTTCTCCCTGCATACACCCCCACCCGGATAACGACCTGGACTACTCCCGACCACGGCTTTGGATTACCCCTAAGTTATTTGTTTTTGTGGACTCCGTAACCTGTTCCAAGGAATTAATAAATTGCTCACTGATTTATCTGACAATGGTCTTTGGTTATCTGCATTTGGGTCCTCTCCACCTGAGGTTCGGACGTTATACACACAATGAATCTGGCAACAAAATGTCATAGATTGGCAACTGATAACACAAATAAATGGAATGGAATACAAAAGTGCAAGATTGCTGAAGTGAATCCAAAGCCATAAGTGGCTGCAGCGCAAGGTGACAACAAAAATTCACACAGTCAATATAAATAACAATAAATAAGATGGACGGTAACAATGTAAACAGTACTGAAAAAAGTGTAACAAATTGCACCACAATATAAACAGTGAAAATACTACATATCAATGTAAACAGTACTATAAACAGTGTAAATATTACACATCAATGTAAACAGTACTATAAACAATAATTCAGTGTAAACAGTACTATAAACAGTGAAAATACTACACAGTGTAAACAATACTAGAAACAGTGAAAATGTTACACATCAGTGTAAACAGTATTAAACAGTACTATATACAGTCCATGATGGGGGTGGGTAGGGTCAGAGTATATGTGGTGAGCTCTGGCCAAGCAAAGAATAAAAAAAAATACACAGTATTTCATTGTATATTCCAGCTCATTTGTAAATAGTTACTTTAGGATTGTATTAACTCCTATATCAGGATCAGACACCGAGTGTGTTGTGTTTGATTTGTTTGTTTGGTTGTTCTGTAAAAAATGCCCCACTTGAAACAAGACAAGTATCGTTGAAATTAGGTTAAATCATGTATATTAAGCAAAAAAACAAAAACAATCTGCCAATGGGGTCAGCATTTTTTCTTGAAGAATTCTCAAAATTCATATGGCATTCTTACCATTAACAATCTTAAAAAAATAAGACCATAGGTCTGATTCTTTCTACTGACTCAAATCTTTTGTTTGGTTCATCTGTTGTAAATCAATTCACCAATAATCATTCTTATTCTAACAGGTCTACCCCCAGTATTTTCTGTCTACCTATGCATAATCTAATTTGAATATAACAGAACTTAATAAAGATTTTCCACAAGTCCATCAAGTACTACTAGCATATGATGATTTCTTTCAGCTTTTTCCCTTCCAGGGTCGCCACAGGGAATCAAACTCGCATATTTGATTTTGGCAGGAATTTTTTTGTTGCATGCCCTTCCTGACACAACCCACTGGACACTCATACCGGGGATTGAACCCAGGTCCCATATGCACCGGCCCGGTGCCTTACCAACTGAGCTACCCAGCTGGGAAGTACTACTAGCATATGGTAGGTCTATAATTGTGGTCATAGTACTGAATGTATATAAATTTAGTCATTTGTCGCAGGTTAGTTTGAGTGTTTCTGTCTCAGCTGGATGTTTATCTGATGCTTGGTCTAAAGATTGTCTAGTGGTTAAAGTCATCACCTTCCACTGAGAAGACGGGGGTTTGATTCCCAGAGAAAATGTCTTCAGGTCTGTGTCATATGTCCGAACAAAACCCAAGACAAACTTCAGTTTTGTCGAATTTCTCAACAATTCCTACTTGTGAATATTTCCCCAAAGAAGCAACATAACAAACACCAGGGTCCTCATGTACAAATACTTACATGGATTTCATACTAAAGCTTGGTGGACACTTGAATCCAGACAACTCTATGCACAAAAAAACCTAGGGGCCTTGTGTACAAAGACTTTGTACACAGACTCATGTGGCTTTCCTACTGAAGCACAGTGTAGGCTTGAATCCAGAAAACTCTGTACAAACAAAACAATCTAGATTAACAAAACTGTATGTCTAAATCTATTTGCATTTCTTTTGTACACCCCAATTAGTGTGGAATTGATTACATATATTCACCTACCCCTTTCACGCCCCTATTCAAATATGCACATTAGTATAAATGGGGTATCCAGGTGGGATTCCCCCAATCAGATGATGCCAAAGTGGATGTGATGCAGAGAACTGTCAGTGTGATTGTAGGTGACACCTATCTCACAGGGGCACAATTGATTATTTTACAACACACAATGATGCAGAAGTAGACGAGGACATGTAGTCCCAACCTCATGTCACAGACCCTCTGGACTGATGTTCCAGATTGATCCTCCATGCCTGCAGCTACAGCCATCTGCCGATAACAACAATGTGTCCTCACCCAGCTGTGCAGGAGTCTCAAAAACCACAGTGTCAGACCCAGAGGATAATCAGTACCAAATGGTCTTCAAGGCAGGATTGGCACCCAGGAGTCCAACATCTGGTTCGTGTGCTGCGGAGAGGTATTACCCTGGCAATGGGATGGTGCACGGGTGTGTTAATTGTCTCATCTCTCCTTCTCCGATGTACACTTTATTGTTTTTCACAATATTAACAGTTTCCCATCATCAAGTATAAGTGTCGCCAATGGATCAAAAGCATTAGAAATGTCCATACGCCAGCTATGGAGTTGCCATAGAGCAGCCCACAAAAATGTCTTTCTTGATACACCTGAACATGAGCCTGGAAGAGTTTGTACGCCAGTTTTTGTGCGTATGCACACTTTGTACATGAGGTCAGTACTAGCCAGGTGGGTTGAACTAGCTAGGAAACTAGCTAGCTATGAAAAGAGAGTACATATGAGGCAAAACATCAGTTGCTCATATTGCACACTGTTCAAGTTCATTTCGTGATCGTTTTAGTAAAAAAAAACAACAAAAAAACAAGGCTGACATTCTTGCACTGCAAAGATATTTTTCTATTCGCACTTAAAACAAAAAAACAACACAAAACAAGATGAACAATTAAATTTCTCTTTTTTGTAAATAACTTTTTGGGGTGTATATTGATGTCAGTTTTGAAGTTGAAATTATTTGTTTAAATCACAAAAAGAAAGGAGGAAAATTATTTCCATTCATGCATCCATGAATAAAGTTTTTATGATGACAGACCCACATTAAGACTTCACTAAAGCTCACAGGCTTTAGCCATTTTGATTATATTTCACTGTAACTTTCCAAGATGCTGCAATAGAGGAACTGGCCCTGAAATTCATTATTAAAGAGTAGACATTTGGTGATTTATTAGCACAAATAAAACTGCTTGTCCAGACAAAACAAACCAAGGATATAGTTGTTTTCTGAAAACAGTGGCAACAAACCTCACTCGTTCTTTATGGTGGACTCATTGAAAGTCTCCAGTAGTGTCAATATTTTGTGTTTTTTGGAACAGCTTTCATCCTGTTGGGTACAGAATGTGCAGGCCTTTGCTGAGATGTCCTTTTGCGATAATGTCCCTGGGTTTTCTGATAGTAGACATAAACTACTTCCTTGTTTTTCCAATAGGTGGTTTTCAGTTGGGTTGAGGTCATCTGACATGCAACATTGGTTATAATGATTAAGAGACAGTAAAACAGTTAAGACAGTGACAAATTAAGACAGTGACAAACATATTGTTAAGGCTTTTGATTTGTGTCTTCTGCATGTATGTAATTGTAAGAAATGTGCGGAAAAATATTTGGAAGGAATAATTTTGAAGGAGAGGTATCGCAGGTCCTTCCTCCCTGCAGCTGTCAGGTGTTTTAACAGTAATAACAGTAACTGTCTATGACTATGATTATTATATAATTGCTATTGTTACTTATTTATCAATGAATATTGTTGTTATTATTATTTTTTTTGTCCATGGACCCGCTGGTGCCAGTGCTCTTAACCAACACTAGTACTGTTAATTATTATTATTTACTATTATAATCATTAATTGCATTAATTACTATAATTATTACACTACTGTATATTACTATATAACTGACGATGTCTTTGTATTTTACTATATAACAATAAGGGTATAACTATAGAACTGTATATTACTATATATCTGATGATGTCTATTACTATATAACTGACGATGTCTTTGTATTTTACTATATAACAATAAGGGTATAACTATAGAACTGTATATTTCTATATAACCCACAATGTCTTTGTATTTTCCTATATAACAATAAGGGTATAACTACAGAACTGTATAACTATAGAACTGTATATTACTATATAACAATAAGTGTATAACTATAGAACTGTATAACTATAGAAATGTATATTACTATATCACAATAAGGGTATAACTATAGAACTATAGAACTATAGAACTGTACATTACTATATATCTGATGTTGTCTCTTTATTGGTCTTTACTGTTGGACTCTGTTCTTTTCTTTCTTTATTTGTATTTATATATCTATACTATTAGGAATCACTCTTATTTTTCATCATATTTGCAGTATCTCTCTGTGTGTCTTGTCTTATATGTGCTGCTGTAACCTGAAATTTCCCTGTAGGGGACTAATATATAATCATAATCTAATCTAGTCTAATTGTTTCCACATCATTTAATGACAGCCAAAGGAATTCTGTATCTAACTGTGTCTATATTCTGTGAAATTAAGTCTACAGGTATTAATACAGATGATGCATTTGCCCCAAATTACACAACATTGTCAAAAGCTTGCAATACTGTTAAAGCATGCTGTTGTTGTTTTCAATACAGAATGTCTCTAATGTCTTGTTTTTTTTCTTTTTCTTTTTAGGGATGAGGCATAGTGATAACCTTGACTCCTCATTGTTCCATTCAATCAAACGCCAATGTCACCTGAGAAAAATGTTCACTGTGTTCCATTCTCTTTACGTGTATTCATTATTCTGAAAAAAAAAAACAAAAAAAAAAAACACAGCAAAAGCGACCACAGAAAAGCAAGACAAAAAATGGGGTTGTTTGTATGGTTGGTTTTTTTTAGTATTATTTATGACATTCCATAAGCATTTCCCAATGTGAAATTTCAAAATTTGCATTGAATATGTTCAAGGGAAACACACTTACAGTTGTGCTGAAATAAAGCTTCATTCCACTTAAAAACATACAAATCCCCATCATGTAATACATTTCAAGCCAGCTGTTTGTAAATTTACAATGAAGCCGATTAAAAAGGTCAAAGGGTGTGTGCTGTGAGCTACTGTAAAGACATGCTGATCATATTCATAGTGCAATGCATTGGCCAGAATTTCAGAAACCTGAGTCTTCTCATTTTCGTTTCTGCAAAAACTTGATGGCAAAGTTTAATTGTGTTGTACTGTAGAACATAGACAGTGTTTCCTCTCTGTAAGGCTTAGAAAAGTGCATTGGTATTTTTAGCTTTTGTCTCATATCTTTAAGATGTTAAAAAATTCAATTAAGGTGAAGAAAACAATGTTGTCCGAGCCAAGTCATTAACCAAAGTAAAAGTATCGCGCAGTAATCATAGAAGACAGTGTGCTGAGGAAGTGGAGTTGAAATGCCCTGAGATTTTTGTCTACTGTACAGACTTACTCACAAATCACAGATTACTATTGGTTGGTTAAATCTGGTACAAACGGTTCATTAGTCAACGTGCACAAATACATTTGACTTGTGCAGAGGAAACGGTTTAATGCTTGCAGGTGTTGAATATGTATCAAACAAAGACATGAGATGTAGTTGACAGGACATTCATAGGTGCATAAATGCATTCTTTCCTTAGTGACCAGCACCCAAACTAAACCAAACAACGAATCAACAAATCAAAGCATGAACACACAACAGGGCTAAAAGAAAAACACAACCCAACTGCAAGACACACAAGGCTAAACATTAATAAACTCAAACACAAACCAGAATCTTGAAACAACAGGGGAAAACAGAAAACCAGAGCCCAGATCTAAGTCCAGGAAAGTTAATGTCCAGGTTATTGAAAAACAAAGGGTTAGACCAGTGGTCGGCAACCCAAAATGTTCAAAGAGCCATATTGGACCAAAAAAACAATAAACAAATCTCTCTGGAGCCGCAAAAAATTAAAGTCCTTATATAAGCCTTATGTGAAGGGAACACACAGGCTATAAGTG
>JAPTHA010000005.1:33819101-33829158 GCA_029814585.1 Gymnapogon annona | reverse complement strand
CCTTGCTGGCCTTGAGGGGCCACCACTGCTGGAATGATGATGATGATGATGATTTCTTTCGGCTTTCTTTCACCAGAGCAATTAAAAAATAAATAAATAAATCTGTGCTTTGTTTTGAAGAGGATTTTGTAGTTTGTGGATAAAATTTATTACATAGTGCTTAAATATTTAAAGCAATTACAAGTTTATAAGGATGAAGGGGGTTTGGAAGATGAATGAATGAATGAATGAATGACTGTTTATGAGTTACTCACTCCATTTCACCCCCACAACCCCCAAAGAAGTACCAAATCTGCTTATATTTTTGCAATTATACATCCAGAATTTTCAGAAATGACCAGAGGTTTAATTCTCCATGAGTTGTCAGACACTAAATTCCCCCCAGTGAGTAAGTCATTAAAAACTGTCACCAAAAGTGAAATGAACCGTTTTTCCTGTTAACCAGTGTACCTGAGAATCAGCTATGTAAATAACTAAGGCAGATCTATCAAAGAGAACACCTTTTAGAACAAGAAGCGAAAAGTTTCAAAGTCCTTTTACTTTGCCTGTAAAACTTGTCTCCCTCTATTTGATGGAAAGCAAGTAAAACAAGTAAACTGGCCGAGATACCAAGACATTCTACAGTCCATGAACTGGAACAGTTTTTCAGAGAGGATGGCTCCATTGACACCACCCGTCACAGTGAACCATGCACAGCAATGGAAGTCACTTACATTCATTTACAAAACTCAATTGTCCAAAACATTAGGACTCCCTGTTCCTTTAGAAAGATCAATATCCTCGGTAAATAGATAGTAAAACTTAAGTGCACTACTCAAGGTTACATTCCACTATAAGTGTCTTTGTCAGGGATTAAATACAATATTCACAAAACAATAGGTGTATGAATTACACTGGATATTACATTATACTTACAGAACCTGATCTTTGCTACAGAAAGAAACATACTGAGTCAAACTTGAAGAAGCCCTTCTGGTGGTACAGTATTTGTCCATGAACAATGTAATTTATTTGTTAAACAAGTATTTAATCCATAGTGAGTTATATTTAAAGTTTTTGTAGTGTCTTTCATTCCTGCATTAAACTTATTTAATCTTTTAAATTCTGCCAAAAAGTCAAAAATGACTCCAAGACATCCCTTAACAATCCTTTTCATTAGCACAGGTAATTAACCTTTGAGATAACTTGGAGCTTATGTTTGACCTCTGACTCTGTGTTTTATGTAGCAATTAACTCGGAAGAATAAATGTGTTCTGAAACAATCGCATTAACTTGCTCATCTAAATTTCGCTTCCACATAGACTCTTCAAACACACACGGTTTTCTTTCTTTCCTTCCTTTTTGCGGTGTGTTTAATTCTTTTATTGTCCGCCGAGGGCTTTCTCTGTGACACTGCTTGATCTTCAGTTGAACTTTTTACAGCACACTTCTCGCTCAAACCCACCCTTCCCTCTGGTGAAAACGAAAAAAGAAAACCAGCTTTGAGGCTGTGGAGAGTCTGTAATGACGCCATAAGACCACTGCATGTTGGCCATGTCTTTCTCACTCCACTTTTAAAGGATGCTCAGCCTCAACGGCACACTACACCACATACCAGAGTTTGTGTCAGACGATTATTCCAGTGTCCATTGGTAAGAAGGTGACCTGTTCTGTAGTGAGAAAGACAGTCCTCGCTGGCAGGTGTAAAGTCCTCTAACCGTGATCGTCATGCACAGGAGTCTGTCCTCTTTACGTATGCCTGAGCAGACACTCAGCCCCAATAATTGCCTCTTCTGACTGTTCCCGTCCTGCTGCATGGCCCTCTTGACATTGTAACTTTGACACTTCCTGGATGTTTAAGATTTCAGGTAAAGCTCTTTGTTTAACCACTGAAATTACATTTAGTCTCCCACAGGTTTTTTAATGCTTAGTCATTCACGTGCAATTTTTAACTTTTGTAAAAACTGTTAAAACTGCACTTGTAACTTTTGTTAAATGTCACATTATTAGTCTTCATTTCATCTGGTCACTACAGTATATTTTTTTCTGCTTCATTATTTGGGTTCCTTGGCAACTGCTCCCTGCTTGATAAAATGCATTTGCATGTACCTGTCATCGCTTACTGCTCTTACAAAAGGAGACCTCTGACCTCGGTAGGAATAAACACAGGTTGATTTTGACAAAGACGATGCATCCTATTGATTTTAAGTAAATGAAAATACTCCAGTCAGTGTGTTATTCATAACATAAAATTCCACCCTTTCCAAATGTAATTAATTTCACTTTCCAGTGAAAAAGCAACAAGTAGCTTTTGAAGTACGGGAAGAATAATACTATAATGGAAAGCTCAAACTAAAAAGCTGACAGTAAAGCAGAACAGCAACTAAGAAGGTAACACTTTATAGTTACTCAATAAACAAAGACTTATTTCATTCCTTTTTGAAACTGCTTAATGTTCAAGAGGGTCACAGTCATGTGACCCTGGACATGCTGCCAGTTTATCACAGGAATGAACCACCACCCATTTGCTTCTGGGGGGATTTTTAAATTGACCAATAAACCAATTTAGTCACATGTTTTTGGACGTTGGGAGGAAGTAGACGTATCCACAGAGAGCCCTTAGTTGAACAAAATCCTGATTTTGGAAGTTGAGCAAAATCCTGATTTTGTTCAACTTCCTGATAGAACCTACAAAGTGTATACTGTACCGGAATTATCTTTGCTGGTCTGAGGTCGATTTGTCCAGACATGTATGTACATGTTTGCCAGACCTCCATCTTTATTGATGTCAGCGTTGAAGATACAGTAGGTCTGGCCCCATCCACTATAAATCTGGAATAGGAAAGCAAAGCCTCTACTTCATGTTTGGCTTTTATTTTTCCTGTATTTCTTTATCGAAATCACACTGTCAACTGCACTTTTTAAGAACTGCATTGGAGAAGACATTGTTTTAGAAATTTGTGAGCTATGAAGCGAGAAACAGCGTTAAAATGATTAAATCGAAGCCAGTGAAACCAAGTTTGTATTAAAGCTCTAGTGGCATCTGAGAGGTTATTACCATTTCACATAGCAAGGGTGACTTTGGAGAACTGTAACACAGGAGAATAGATGATGGGAGTGGAGTGACCTAAATAGTTGCTCAATGGCATACTCACAGACTGTGCATATGACTACATACTGTATGTGTATATGAAGCATCTTCTACAGCTTCTACCTGTGCAGACCTATGGTAATAAAACAGGAAAGGATTTATTTGTTTTGCCTACTTTTGCTTCCAAACACATCTAAACATTAGCATTTAACAGCTCTGCCTAACAAATAGGCCACATATTCAGCAGCTGCATGATTTCTGTGTAAGGCAGGGTATTTGTCATGAATCTAAGATTAAAATGCTTCTGACATGCAAGTAGGAAAATTTTCCAAATTGGTATTGTTAACAACAAAGTTAAGTCAAAAGTGCCAGCTGTTTCAAGGGACAATATTGGATGAAAACATTAAAGTCTATGATAAATGAGAAAACTGGTCAAAAATAATATGTGTGACTCAGCAACCAGTTGTACGTCACTGCCCCGACACTGTCTGAAAAGGAAACTTTCAAACATCTCCTTCCAGGGTGAAATTTGTAAATGCTTTTTTTTTGTTGTTGTTGTTGGATCAATGTGTGTAAAGTGTGTTGGCACATATAATAGGTCTAAAGCACATTATTTAAAAAAAAAAAAAAAAAAAAGATGAGTGTAATCCAAGACATATGAAATCAGTGCTTTTTAAAGGTTTATTTTATTTATTTATTTTTATTCTGTAATATCCAGGGTATAAATAAAAGTCGATAAATAGGCTCCAGTGACCCCCACAGCCCTGTAAAGGATAAAGTGGGTTTGGAAGATGAATGAATGAATGAATGAAATTATTTCTTAACTCTTCGTTTCCACTTTTAGTGTTTCATTCAACATCCAGCATCAGGCTTCTTTTTTATTTTTATTTTTTGTGCAAAACTGGTGGGGCTCGCTAGATGGATCCCTCTGTCTGTTGCCTCTATAAAGGCCCAAAGTGATCTCATTAACAGCATTAACTCTAGTGGGAAAAGTAGGTAGGTTCCTTTGGTTGGCGTGACCTAATGCTGTTTGGACGTCGTCACTACCTGTCTCTTTTCCCAGAAGTATTTTTTTTTCCAATTTTTAGCAGTAAACAGAGCAGATCTACTGCCTTTGCTTTTCTTTCAACTCTTTTCCATGCTCCAGTCTGTAGATTATGTACAACATGTGTCTGCTCAGTCAGTTTACCATCTCTCTTTTGCAGTTGTGTTTCCTCTTTGCCTTTGTGCTTTGCATTTCAGGGCCACCGGACTTTCCAGTGAGAAAAAACACACTCAAGAATCTCAAGAAGGAGAGTAAATGCCATGCATTTATTTCAGCGCTGTGACACATCTTCCAGTCTAACAAGACTCCACTGTCATCACCATACTTTACTCACTAAGAGGACCTGGCAGATAACATGGTACACTATAAGAACTTCTACTCATTACAGTATATTTTCAGTGATTCCAGGGCCAGTTTAATGTGCAGTTTAATAGCTGTATAGCCTTCCACATTACAGATTCCCATCACATTTTCTATACATTTCAGCAGTGCTTACGCATATTAACAAAGGTTGCAAGCAAATGTTTGCACCAGATCTCCCATTGCCTTTCAGCATTTCATTAGATACTATGTCACTCAGTAGCTCGTCTATGTCTCATTTCCCCAGTGCAAATACTGACACTAGAACAAGGCAGCAGATGTATTTTACCTTGTCAGAGTGCAGCTCTGTACGAATGGAAAAAAAAAAAATGAAAACACTATATTGGCTGTATATACACTTCACTTACTGGGTTAGCTTTCATTAACATCCTTTTTCACAGTTAGTACTTGAGAAAAAAAAACTGATTGAAACAATGAGGGGAATGAGAGAATACGTCAGACGATACAGGAATAAATACAGCTTTTGTAATGCATAATAATTTATACTGGCATGTATAGCAGTTCTCACATAATATTCGACGCAGGTAGCTTTCATTCCTGTATGTTATATGTTCTGAGAATGGCAGACACAGGGTTAATAGCCTCTCAGAAGGCTATCCAATTGTCAAACTGTGCCAATAATGAATGTGTATGTGCCTCTGTGAAGTGATTAAAGTTTCAGATGGCAAACAACACAAACCCATTACAGTAACGATGACTATTATTAGAATATGAAGAGAGCCAAAGGAACACATACTTTAAAGAGAAGTAGCCGGTCACACGAATGTACCCACATGGAGAAATGCATTACAGTATGTAGCAGGATGACCAGATGTCTAATATTTTCTATTTCAATCAGAGTGTAAGCGTCTTTGAATTGTTTCAGAATGTTTGCACATAAACTACACTTGGTGTTTCAGAGGTCTCACTACCTGAACCGAGTAGTCTTGTCTGGGTGATTGTCTTCCTTGTCCTATCTCTGGCATGTCAAAGGCTGTCAAAGTTTTGGAGTTGGGACCCGTGACAACTGCTGTCACTTCGTCACTATGTCAGTCAGCATGTGTGTTGTCAGTGTGTGGTGTTGAGGTGATGAAGAGGAGGAGATATTCTGTCAGTTGCTTGATCTGCCATCTCTTGTTGCTTTATCCAGTTTGGTGGCTGTATTTGCCATGGTGTCATCACGTCTTGTCTTCCTCCCCTCATATGTGGACTTGGGTACATCATCCATCCATCCATCTCTCTCTCTCTCTCTCTCTCTCTCTCTCTCTCTCTCCTTCTGTAGGGGTGGAGTGCTCCATCCTTGACTATAGAGGCATACGGATGTGTGTGGCAGAACTATTGGGCCGGGCAGCCAAAATATAGATGGCACTCTCTTTTAAAAAGTCTGCCCAGGTCACAGGCCTGTTGAGTAGAAAAGAGAGTTGAATTATTTTCCCTTGTTAATATTCCTCACTTTATGACCACCCACTGTAAACACTCATCATTGTTGCTCAAGATGTAACTACAGCCCCTTGAATACTACTATGTACCATTCTTATAGAAAATTATTCTGCACGCTATAAACCATCATATAACTGCACATATCAGCCTCGCAGGAACACGTGGTATTAATTCTAGGCTATTGTTCTGCTTCATTTGCTTCTTTGCAAATGTAATTATGGAATGGCATTTGTCAGAGATCTGTCAAAGCATGCTCTTCTAATGAGCATTTGATTTATATGTCTTTCTTGTGCAAGTCCCTCTCTCATTCTGGTTCCCACAAGTCACTTCCTCAAGTAAGACTGTATTAGATGCCAAATAATCTACATAATTTCTAACAGTGGTTTGAAGAAAAGCCTAAAAGTTTATATGTAATAGTGTAATAATAGCGTAATAGTGTAATAGGAAATGTCTGTCAAATCTGCCTTATCTGACTACGATACTTCGGAGGAATCCTACTGCAGCAGATCTCGAATATGATGGAAACCCTGCACTGATCTGGCGAATATTTAGTTCCGGAGACTTTATTTTAGTACAAACAGCCCTTGTTTTGGGGTGTCATTTTGGTACTTCTGGACTATTGCTTTAATAAAAGAACATTGCTTATCGACCAGACTGTGCTGTATTAAATCTTTTTCAGCGTTTTCATCAGTCACAACATAATGATATTGTAGCACAACTAAACAAGCCATTTACACAATAACTATATTATAAAAGGAACCAATTATAATCAATGATGAGTAATGAGTTTGCACCATCTTCTTCTTCTTCTTCTTTCGGCTTTTCCCTTCAGGGGTCGCCACAGTGAATAATAAAAACAAGACTGTTCTGTGTTACAGTTGTGGGCCAGTTAGAGGGAGGGGGCCGTATTTGGTTTAGCCACAGAGACAAAGGATTTTATTTGTGGATGTAAAGCTTGGACAGGTAAGCATTGTACAGCATTTCACTGTAAATTTTTGTATTTCTTAAATTTTTTGTAAGTTTATTTAAAACATTGCACAATACAGGGCTGGCTTCATATTCACTCTCACAGTTAACTTGGAGTGTGAAAATTTGCAAATGGATTGCCGATATTGTCTCCAAATGTATTTTGGGTAAAACAGTTGTCAACAGCCATCCACCAATGTAATCATCAGTTAGTAGTCAACAGAGAGTGCAAACAACCTCTGAGCACTCAATATAAAAATCAAAGCTCATTAAAAATCCATTAAGGAGCACGATGGGACAGAAGAGACTTAGTGGACAACCAGTTTTGTCTATTGAGAATGAGAGTGCCAAGACGATGGATTATAGACGGGTTTGCAGACTGTCAGGCCCACCATGTGCCCTTTAAACAATGGTTAGTAGATCGACTACTTTTTATTGAACAAGTGATTGTATGTGAACCTGTGGGTCACCGTGCCAACTTTACATAACGTTGTAGCTATTGATACAGTGGTCTTCTGTGTTCTCAGTAAGTAAAGTATATTTCAGAATGATGTGGTTACAGTCCGTGGTGCTAACGTGCTTTGAGTTTGTGTTATTTGGGGTCAGGTTGCTTGCTGATATGGTTGGTGTCCATGATGCTGAACTGTTACTATCAAATGTTTTGAGCTGTGTATCAGTAATGTAATAACACTTGTAAACTCTGCTATTGTGGATATGTGTATGTTGTTAACCGATGTAATCACAAGCTTTATTTCGCTTAAATGATCCAATCATGTGCTCCACCCCCGATCCGAAGCTGTTCCACCATGGTAATACACTGTCTAGTATATCTTGTACTAGATGTTTGCTGTTCTAATAATGTCTACACACACCACACATACGTATGCTACGGCTTTATGTTTGTATACATAGAACTTTCTTTTAATTCTTATTTATTAGTAGTATTCCCTTTCCTGTTACTTTTAGTTGAATGGAGCAAATATAAAACAATAACCACATTATTTTGTAAGACGACCATTCTTGTTTTCCGTTTCATCACAATAGTTTATTAATGCCAGAGAGAAATTATTGTGTGTGTTGACACTGGTTTAGATTATTCCGTTATAGGAACAAGGTTCAAAGGTGAACGTGCACTAGTGTCAATTCTTTGTTCAAATGCCATAGTTCTGCAGAGACGTCTTGACGTCTTTGATAAGATATTCATCCACTCTTCTGTGATGGCTGATGGTCCACATGTGACATCTCTCTGATGTCAGGGACCGGACCAGGATACTTGGAGTGATGCTATGAGTCATGGTTGTACTGAAATGCAGATCTTTGATCAAGCTTTCACGAAAAATGCATCACGTTCACCTTCAAAATCCTCCAGCACACTGTGGGATCCATAATTCCATCGCAACATTTCAAGCTTCCGGCACCAGCAACACTGATGCAGCCCATGTCTACCAGACCTAATCAAGCTACTGTTTATTTCATGACATGCTGCCAGTATGTCTGGTGGCACTCATGGCACACATGTCATGGTCTCATGACTCTAAGATCCTCCTGTTTGATCGGACGAAGCGTTGTATGTTTGACCACAACCTGAACGACATAACGGAGACAAGTCAAACATGCTGGTGGCTAATGGTGATCTGGGGATACATGAGGGCTGTTGGAGGTGGAGAGCTCCAAATCATTGATGAAATTATGGATGTCCCCTGTTCATCAGTAACACTGAAGGAGAAGAGTCCAGCTTTCACATGAAAACTTTGTTGTATAATTCTAAGTGAAGGAGCTGTGATTGTGTGTTTTCAACCCAACCATCATTGTTTTGTGGTTGAATTAATCGATCTGAGAGTAAATGTAAGGCTGGTGACTCTAATACATCAACTGGGAAAATCACAGTGAGATCATTTCTAAATGGCAAAGGGTCAACTCACTTAGTAGTCGCCACATTTAATCCACTCAACTATATTTACTGTAAATACACAAAACCTAGATGTGTCAAAAGACAAACCTGTTGTCGTCGGTCTTGCTCCTGTCACTGCCAGAACTGGCTGGGCTGCTCTCACATATAGGGCCTACATGGCTTATACTGTTAGGAAAAACAAGAATGGAGACAGAAATATACAGCATGACTTAACACTTGATAGACGAGAAAAACATCTCCTGATGTTTTACTGTAGCTTGCAGATTTCACTGCACTGATTCATAAACATCTCAAACTACTGTCTGTGCAACAGTTGAACACCTGTCATTAATGTCATTCCAAACTCTGCAGCAGATCTGGAACCAGAACCGTTAATATATCTATGTTATGTATCCACACACATACATTATACTAGATATGTGTGTGCTATCATTCATTAATTCAAAACACCACTGTGCCTTGCAGTCTTCTAATCTGAAATTAGTTTAAATTATAGCTATGTTGGTTTAGCTCTGTTTTTAGACAGAGATCAGTCACAGTGAAACCACTAATTACCTCTGGTTTTTTTTTGTACGTTTTGTTTTGTCAGTAGTTTAACTAAAGAGCTGTTTGGAATCAAACAAACAAGGTCACAGTTTGGTCTGAATCAACAAACAGCAACATAGCAAAGACAATAACATCCCATTATAACTTTAGACCTACATAAGCCTCATAATCGAACTCACCCATGTAGAAGAAGCTATGCAATTTCAACATCAGTCTGTTCCTTTCATTTAGAGCTGTGTCCAGAGGAGAAAACAACAGTACTTGTAGTTTTTTGGAACTCGGGCTGACAATGACTGATTAGTCCCTCTAGTGATCACACCTCTCCCCTGGCCCCCACTTCAAACATGTAAACATCAGTGTTTTTGGCAGAAATACTGATCTCTTTAGGCTAAACAGTTGTTTATTTTTATATTATAAAGCTGAACTATCACAGATGACCCCTTTACATTCAAAGCAGACATGGACTTATTACCGTGACTTTTACTCTTTACCAACTCCCCTGCTCTATAATTTGTGGCAGCACTTCGTGTAAAAAGATTTTCTGTTTAATGTTGAGAAAATTGAGGACAGGCAGAAGACAAGGAAATATAAAATGACCTTACCTTTGACTAGAAAATAAAAAAGTTATTTAAACCTTTTGTACATACAGTGGAGCAAAAAAATATTTAGTCAGCCACCAATTGTGCAAAATTGTGCAAGTTTTCCCACTTAAAAAGAC
>JAPTHA010000005.1:33761447-33775680 GCA_029814585.1 Gymnapogon annona | reverse complement strand
TGATTGATTGATTGATTGATTGATTGATTGATTGATTGATTGATTGATTGATTGATTGATTGATTGATTGACTGATTTGACAGTACGCTCTGCGCTGTTTTATGAGCAAACTTTTTAAAGCTCATAATGTTGGTGGAGTAAATCAAACTCAGTAGACTAATAGACCTCTGTTGTACTTGACTTTGTTAAGGTGATGCAACGCCCCGTTGTACTGTGTTTTGGTCTAAATGTATAATGTGTAGAGCCATGGTATCATAATTATGGCTTTAAGAGGTGGATTAAGTCAGGTAGGGCATCACTGCAGGCACAGGTCTGAAATGCACGGACCGTCAATAATAATGGTTTGTAACTGTCTTTTTTTTCAGTTTATGGACATTTTATACCTACTTCAAAACAATGACATCCACCAAAGATTGCATGTGACCACTATATATTTCCAAGGGCAGGATGATGCAAAAACTACAGTCCCAATTTTCGGGGGCTTTTTAGTCAAAGAAATATTAACCGGTTGTCGCTGCTGGCCTCAGGGAGGAGGGTCCACAGCCTTCGCAGCAGAACTGCCAGGTTCACAAATGGTTTCATTCCACATAAGTCCATTAGACTGCTGAACTCAACATAATATCCCCGCTCCTCCATCACACACCCGCCCTCTCTTACACAGGACTGTTCCGGCCTGCAATAACCTGCAATATAATTGTGCAATATTTATTTTTTATTGTCAATATTCTATAGTTTCCACAAGTATTGATTCTATTTTCTATATTCTGTAGTTTTTTACTTGAACATTTCTTTTATGTTCTATATTATATAGTTTTCAGATGTATATTTAATCTATTTTCTATATTGTACAATTTTTAGATACACATTTTTCTGTTTTCTGTATCCTATACTTTTTAGATGCATAGTTGTTCTATTTTCTATATTCTACAGTTTTTAGATGCATATTTATTTTGTTTATTAATAATCTGCAGGTTTTAAACCTGTATTTTTTCTATTTTACATATAATGCAACCATTATAACGTACATATTTTCCTTTGAAATGGTTGCTCATTTGCATTTCTTGCCTGTTGAGTCAACTGCATTGAGATTTCATTTTTGATGTAAAATCTGGGAATACAAATAAAGTCTGTCTAAGACTGACGTTGCACTGGTCTACAATCTTCCAAAGTACGACGTGGCTAGAATGAGAATCAGGAATGCAGTGTACACTCCAGGTTGCAGATGAGATGCTGCTTAAGAGCCTGTTTTTTTAAATATCTCTGGGTCACATTTACAAGTCTTTAAAGAACAAACAACAGTCAAGTGTGTGGCATCACTGGTGATTTGGACACTATGACAAGGAGGGTGATAATCCAAAAGCCAAACCTCTCCATTTGCAAATTGATGTACACCTCCCTCAGTCATAAAGCCAAGGAGACTGCGGATATAAGCAGCTATAATGATTTTCCTCCACGGTGTGGGAATACTCTTCCCAAATGACAAGGTGAGGGGGTCAATCCACATTGAACTGTTGCTCCTCCAAATCAAGAGGAGCCACTCATGGTTTAAAAGCCATGCCTGAGAAGAGTTTACAGGCAAATACTAGGTGAAGGATGCTTCAGTACATAAAGAGGACAGGAGTGGTTCATAATTCTTGGCTGTCCGGGGAATACCTCAATTTCCCCAGAGGAGGTGGCTCCTCCTCTGGGCGTCACTGTTTAGGCTTTTGCCCCCATGCTCTGGTTATATGGAAGAAAGTGAATTGATAACCCTGGTACTACCATGGTAAACTCTGTGAGTGGCAACCCACACCCTCTGCTGATGAAGTTTCCTATTT
Organism: Gymnapogon annona; assembly: GCA_029814585.1. NCBI lineage: Eukaryota > Metazoa > Chordata > Actinopteri > Kurtiformes > Apogonidae > Gymnapogon > Gymnapogon annona. The sequence goes on along the minus strand of JAPTHA010000005.1, from coordinate 33,773,863 downwards.
TTTCCTTCACACCACTAAAAGATCCAGCCTCATTGTTCATTGCTACTATGAGTCCTCCTTACATTCCTTAAGTCTTACTCCACGGGTGTTTAAACGCAAACTGATTGTATATAGTAGCTTAAAATTAAGTGTTTATCGCCTTCTTCAAACGTCTTGTCTGTTGAGTGGCTTATCACACACTCACACGGCCAAGCATGATAGGATAGAACTACGCAGTAATTGCATTTCCATCCTCATGCTGAAATCTAATAGACTGCTGCAAAATGCTAATCTCTCTTATCTACCTGCCCGTCACAGTGGAACAGCACGAAGAGGCTGAGATGAAGAACAGTGAGTAATCTGGCAGCCCTAGACTTGCGGAGCACAGCTGCTCTTTGTCACATTGCCGAGCTCATAACAGCGACATGTGGCTTACCTCCTGACTAAGCACAGTTTATGCGATTTCATCCAGATGCTACCTGCCAAATGACGCAGCTCTACATCCATCTATTTGCATCTGGGGTTTCATCAAAATACTACTTTTTTTCTCTTACTCATCAAGCCAGATAAGAGGATTTCCTTTGACAGACTGAGCATTGTTTGCATCACATGTTACCATATTGCCTGCCACGTGGAACATAATCTTGGCATTTTCTCAAATCTAAATTAGAATATGCATGATTATTTCTTTAATAGCAGAATTGGATTAATGTTACAGAGATGTGTTCCCTTCTGATGACAAAATGACGTCTTCTTCTCCGGTGGCAGATTTATCAACAGATCTGACAAAGATCATGACTTGGCATGCCTGGGCATTATGGACCACAAACATCCATTAGGACCCAAAGGTTGTGATGGTTGGGGGGGGGGGGTCAGTAACTGACAGCTTGAGCCTTCAATTAAATGTGTCGCAGTTTATGACTGAGGTGGGAGTAACAGGGACAGGCTGTGTAACTCCTGCAAACACAGGCAGAAAAACCACCTCAGTTATCTTCCCCTGTGAACAGGAGAACTACATTCAGACATGATGAAATGTAGCTTTCGGACCACATGTGTACAATATATTTTCAGAAAGCTGATTTTAAAACAATATTAATATTGCAGGAGAAATATTTCTTGTCAGCTCTTGCCTGATATGCATTCCAGATCATAACTATTAAATGAGAAAACGTATGGATTAATATTATGTTTATATCATCATTAGAAAATAATAATAATGGCAATCTATACTGATAGAAAGACATAATGCAAGCAGAAGCCTATGTCTGTGGTTAAACAATACATTTGTCCCAAGGCACACAGTCTGGATAATATGTTTGACAGCTAATAGTGATTCAGTCTTTGTTTTGATATTATGCAAAACACTGCCATAATACTGAAATATGTGCAGCTTCATCTATTTCTGCTGTATGTCAAAGTTAAGAGGACATAAATAGATAAAAGTCTCCCCTGGGCCGATAACTGTCTGATGCAGTTTCACTCATGGTGCATAAATAGCACTCGAAACAATAGAATCCAATTTAAGACAGGATACACAAACCTGTAAAAGTTAAATCTCACGATAGGATTTTTTCCCTCTAATACTTTTTTCCTCTACAATTTATCACCATTTATACTAATGTTATTCTGTGTGTTTTGCATTTTTCAGTGAAAATCTGGTATTTTACTATATTTAACTCACTGGTCATGTAGATGTAAATAAAACCACACATTAAAATTGAGGCGTATTAGATTAGAAACATAGACAACTGAAGAATCTTTTGTATCTTTTTTAGATACAACTTTCTGCCAAATATATCCTGAACTGAACATAAACCCAGTGTGTTCATCCAATGTCATTGATTCAGCTCCATGGGTTTTACTGGTCAATCAATGTTATAGAAGATGGTGGTGTTTCCATGGTAATTAATTAATGGATCCACAGGTATTAAACAGTTTAGATCAGTAGATGGTTTTGGTTGTTGATGGATGTTTGGTTCCTTAAGGGTTCATACCGGTACATGACTGTATTCACTCCACAAAGCTGGCACTAGAAAAGCCACCGTTCTCAGAAGGCGTTCCATCAGATTTTGCATCCTGGTTGTGGGCGTTGGCTTCCATTCAGCCCCCAGAGTATAACCAGGATGGAGATCACAGCCAGTGTTCCAGTTTATCCCAAAGACAACCCCCACCCTCCCACCCATACAGCCACACATACCCCACCCCCAATTCACCTGACTTTGTGGAGAGTGGGTAGTGACATCCAGAAACATGGAAATGGGTGTATTTCCGTGTGCTTTCTTGATTTCACACCTGTCTTCTGGGCAGATAAACTGTTGCTTGAAGCCAAGTCTTCTTCCTAACTTTTTTTTTCCCATCAGTTCTACTCAAGCCAGGATTATATTGACAACATGAACCCGAGGGTTGTATTCTATTAATTTAACTGAGTTTGGAAAGACCTCAGAGGTTTATAGGTGCAGTGTATTGTGACTGAAGATTTAAGTGGAAACTATGGGCATTAAAGGCACAAGATGTCACATGTCCACAGAACACACCTCTCTAAATGTGTAGTCTTATGTTATTTATTATGTTTAATTTATATCAAATCTTTTCAATGTTTAATTAGACCCAAAGAAATTGATATTTTTCTTTCATCCAGTTTAATCAGTAGCCTGTAGTTACAGTACAAGTCATATGCTCTTTTCTGGCAAGTACAGTAAACACAAGTCAAAGCATCAGAGGCTAATATGTGTCAAGCAAACAATACTTTTTTTTGCATACAAAAAAATTCTTGTGCATAATTATTGAAGTACAGTGATCTAATTTGTCATTTTTCAGTTATTTAATACAGGCAACCAAAACAGACACCAATGAGGGGGCTTCAAAAAGTTCATAAGGACCATTGGAAAAAACAACCAGTTTAAGTTGTAAAGTTTCTTTTTCAACACATGCTCCAATACACATCTCCAAATTTTGATACCAGCCTTAAAGTCCATGTGAGGGTAATGCATATGGCAACCATGCTTTTTAGCTCTGGTCTTCTTCGATAGACTTATTGAACCCCCTGTACAACTAATGGGATTGTTAATGAGACTACTGGTTAAGTGACAAAACACCTGTCTTCAACCACTTCTTCATTTAAAAAAAAAACATGGGTTAAAATGACATTTCACCTTAATAATGTAACTGTAGATGCCTGCGATGAACTGGCAACTGGTTCAGAGTTCCCTCTGCCTTCGCCCTTGAGAATATGGGTAGTCGTGGACCCTCAAGGCCAGCAAGGCCTTCTCTGCTGGCCTAAACGTAATCAGCAATATATTTTTTAATATATATTATTTTCCACAAATGTATTAAATTATTCCCCATAATCTATTCTCTTCATTTCATAGCTTTCCTAAATTGGTTGTTCAGCTTCCAGCTCCAGGTAGAGATTCAATGTGATAAACAGGAAATAAGGAGATGGATCCTTTTTGTAACGCGACAAGTTGTTTTAGTTTTTTCAACCCACAATGGCTGAAGGAGGCAAAGATATCATTTGGTCGCAGATTTAGTTACAACATCATCCTCAAGAAAAGCTAGACAATGTAAAGAGAGGCCAGCTAACCCGACATTAGGAAGTATGACTTAGCAGGAAAAAGGATTTATCCGACACTTTCAAGTTGATTACTACGAATGGTACACCTGGGTGGTAGGCTCCGAAAAGTAAGTTAATATTATTAATTATTAATTAATATATTATTAACAAATATGAATAGTAAGGTACTGTGGGTAGATTGCATGGCACCAGACCGCCCCTGGGTGTGGACACCGGGGCTGTGTGCCGGCCGACACTGGCGGCGGTGTCTGTGGATGCCACGTATAAACCTGTGTCTGATCGATGTCAGTTCCTTTTGTTTCTCTGTTATTAGTCTACTGAATAGACTAATATAACTCTGTTGTACTTGACTTTATGTTCAGGTGATGCAGTTGTATGTGTTTCGGTCTAAATACATCATGTGTAGATCCATGGATCAGAATGATGGTTTTATGAGGTGGATTAAGTCGGGTAGGACATCACTGTAGGCCCAGGTCTGAAATGCACAGCCCGCCACTGTATCTGGGATAGGCTCCGGTGACCCCCACAATCCTGCAAAGGATAAAGCAGGTTTGTAAAATGAGTGAAAGTGAGAATGTAACTGTAGTTCTTGAATTAGTGGTTTAAGAGTTATTAATTATTTTAGATCAGTCTTCTGGTATTATAACACTACTTGCCAACTTTTTTGTAAAAAAAAAAAAAAAAAAAAGAAATGGCTTTATGTGAATCTACATTCACTACACATGATGTTTGTTTCAACTCCTGACCTTGTCTGTACATTGGATTTCTGCCTGATTCAGATGTGCGTCATTGTGAATGGTGGTGACCTATTTATAAATGAACAACATAATTGTGCCTTTTCAGTGACCTGCACACTCACATGCCATTCCGTTCTGGATGTATTGATTGGTAAGCTTGTCTGGTCTTTAAAGGAAACATTTATCAGGGAAGGAGCCCAGACTTTGGCCAGCACCTGAAAACATGTACTAGTCCCCAGTGATAGACACATCGATACCACATACAATGACGTCTGTGCAAAAGGTAATTAAAGGTATTATCTTAACTTGTACTTGTTATAAAGACAAATGCAAATCCATACAGCTTCGTGTGACGCAGCTCAATGAACTGCATCACCTCTCACAGCACATGTCACCATCACCATCACGATTGAAGTGATAAAATTGGTGCGAATTCTAACAAGTATGGACAGGCCAAGAACTGCAGCTGTAGCTTCAGCTGTTCTGGGAAGCTTGAGGAGAGAGAAAATTACAATAACAATGATGTTTTCATCTGGAAAGGTTTGGGTGTGTAGTTTATCCAATGTATTGAGTAGTATAAACCAATAGTCATATACTTCAGTGGTTTTGCTATAACTCCACAAGTGTAACTGGCGAAATACACACATAACACACATAATTATTTCATTTTTGCTAAATAAGATCAATTGGATCAAACCTCTAGTTTAAATTAGCCTCCATAGTGCCATGTCCTTGTCTGTCAAGTTTGAGTTTGTGTATTTCCTGTGCTTTTATTTTGAAGTGAGTTCAGTTTATGTCCCTTCCTAGCGTGTGTATGTCTCTAGCTTCACCGGTGTTCCCTTACCTCCTGTCACCTGTGTCTCCCACTCTATAACCCCTGTCCTTGTCACTTCCAGTTGCCAGACCGTAGACTGTCTTCCATGTGTTGCGTCTCTGTCTAGCGTTTCCTTGATTATTCCTGTGAGTATTGATATTAGTGTTGATTATAGTATTTCATGTTGTTGCTGATTTTGATTGAATTTCCAAATTGACTTAGCCTTAGTGCGTTTTTTGAGTTCTAGCATTTTAGTACATTGGTTTTGTTTTTTTCCTCTTTACGAGTGATTTTCTGTTACCGTTTTGGATTTATAATTTTCCCGTTGTGGGTTTTTGAGTTGATAGTGATAACGATATTCCCGTGATTTTTGTGCGGCGCTTTTTGTTAACAAAATAGATCTTGAGACTGATAATTGTATTGTTTATGTTCCGTGTGAACATTAAAATAAAGACTCTTATTTTTGTACATTTCAAAGCTGCTTCTGGATCGTTTGTCTGGGGTAACACCGTAACACATAGAATTCTTTTAACACTTAAGTAGAAGGCGACTTTCAAATGTCCACTTTTCCTATGATGCTTTATTCACATTTATGATATTGTCACTTATGATATTATACTCTGTAGTTTAGATTAGATTAGATACCTTTATTAGTCCCCTACGGGGAAATTTCAGTTTGCATTTTATATTAAAAATCCTATACATATGAAAGACTACAGAGCTTCTGAAGGTCCAAATGGATCATACCTGATGTCACTGAAGAGCTGAGAAACTGCATTTTACCTGAATTATTTACATGTATGGATAGAATTTGTGATATCAAAGTTATTAAACATTTCAGACACATTAGGTTTCCAGTGTCAGTTAAAGAGAAGAAGTGATCTTGTTCTGCAGACATTCTTGTGAAAGTCAGTTCGGCGCGATCTTATATATTTTCCATAAACGTTTCATTAAAGCCCTTCAGAAAAACATTCCGTACATTTCCTACAGCACATTCATCTCAGTGCTGAGATGTGACGCTCTTTAGGAGAACCGTAGCTTCTTTCTGCTACTATTTTTGTCAGCTCAAAGATAGGAAAACAAATACTTCACTGTCGAGAAGATGTTTCTCCACTCTGTCATGGTGGAGTACAATACACTCAGAGATAGTGATGATGGGTGGCTGCCGTGGCAACACACCACTGTCTGAAAGGAGCGAGCGAGGTTGATTAATTAGACATGAGACGACAGCAGCATTTGAGACCACCTCACACAATGTAGCACCAGGGTCAGCCATGTAATTTCAACCAAGTACAGAACACAGGGAAGTTTCCACACCTGGGCTTCTCCCTCTCTCTCTCTCTCAATTTCGAGGGACGACCATCCAGGGCCACGTCCACACCTGATATCTGTCTTTTAATATATGGAGGTTAATTTCTGAGCACTCAGAGGAAGGCAGTAATGAAAGGAAAAGCCATTAGCAGCCCATAGGAACCATCCTCTGCTCCGCTACTAACAGACAATCATCCCGAAATAAGAAGTAGATAATGTTTACAGAACAAATGAAGTCCATATTTCCATGGCAGCAGCCCAACGGAGCATTTTAGCACAATTTAATATTTGATAGGAACTGCATCCTGTAATGGAAAAGCTTGTTTTTTCAACTGTAAAAGTATCACAGCAGAGAGAGAGTGGTCAGTGAACAAGGATGTTATCCAAAACAAAAAAATAAGCAAGCCAGCAGTAATCTAAGTGCATGAGTACACACATTTTTTTAATCACGCAAATTGAAATTCATCTTTCCACAATTACAGAATAAGTGATAACATTATTTTAATGAGCAAACATTTGAACGCAACATAATTTATTCATGTCAAAATCTCCCCGAGTGCATGGAGAACCTGTGGCCACTTCTCGCACATTTGGAAAAAGCCATCATTGGGTGCCCGGAAAATTATCATACGCAAAATATAAAATGTAATTGGACTTGTGTGCAGACATAGAAGGAGGGATCTGACAACCCATTTGGAGAACATGATGAAAAACAGATTGCGCCAGGAAAGACACAGCATCGCAATGATCTAATTACTTTCTTCCGCACATCCTCCACAATTACTGTACAGCTGCCTCCCCAAATCACTGGGTATGTTAATAAGTAAAATATCTCATGCTACTAATCTATTACAGTCATATAAAGAGCAGAGTTTGCGAATGAGGAGCTGTGTTAATTGGTGCTCCATATGAAGTCCTCAGGTGTTTGTTATGAATCATTTGAGTTTTAGAGATTCTGTGTAGACTTTTACTTTTCATGTCTCTACTAGGAAAAATGTAATAAACAGCATTGGAAAATCCCAAATCTGCAATCAGTCCTTCGTACTGACATGAAAGCAACATACGCCAATTACAAAAGAGAGTCGCTCTTCAGAAGGACTAAAACAGTCCAGAAAATAAATAAATAGGTGGATGGATGAATGGATGGATGAATGATGGATGTGTGGGTGGGTGGATGAACGGTGCACAAGAATATAGTCCTATAATTAAGTCAAAATACTGACACTGTACTTATGGATTTCTCTGACACCTGTACTACCTACACTTTAACACTGATCTGCATTTTCTCATTCACAAATTTTCAATACTCTTTTACGGTAAGGTTTTACAAAATCCATGTCTTCATGACGCATTTTAAACAGAGTACAGTGAGCTTTAAGAAGCTGATATAAAATCCCAGTTATGAGCACTTGTTATCCTTCATGTGGTGTCACATTTCTAATATGATAATGTGTGTCATTATCAGAGCACGTTGCAATACTGTGATGTTTTGCTTTGGTTTTGCAGTGTTGCTTAAAGCATCCACTTTATTAACATTTAATATTATGTATGTCAACACATTATAACATTGGTTACATGTTATGGAATGATTGTGCCATAAAAACAATTCCACACTTTCAAAAATAACCAGTCAAGTATTAGTATTTGAAATTAAAGACCATAATTATTTTAATGTATTTGTTACTGATACCTTTTAATAAATGATGAATACTTCTATAAAACGTTAGCATTTTTTATGAATGAATCCATAGTAGAGTATGTACTATAGTGTATGTATAAGTATATTCATAAACAATTACAGACGCATCTCCAGCTGTGGTTTTTAAATAAAAATAGTCACATAATGTTGTGGTTTTAAAAACTCAAATTAAGTTTAATCTAATTGTGTTTTTTTAGACTTACTGAGAGAAATTAGATGGAAATAAACATCACATTTCACAAGTAAATTACACCTTTACCAAATAGTAAGGTATACAAATGCATATTACTGTGAGGCTTGAGATGCATCTCCTGGTTCGTATTCTTTGGGATGCTTAGAAGTATAACCACATATAGTATTATTGTTTAGTTGTTGTTTTTTTTTTTCTAAATCCAAGAAGGTGGTTGGGGCACTATGACTTAGTAACATAAATAATATGATATCCACATATTTTTAACGATGCTGCTGTGATATACTATATGTTCAGTGGTGTCAGATTACTGATGTATTTCATCAAGTCACCAAAGCCTATTTACTGACACATTAAAATGATGTTGAGCAGTTTCTTACTAGGCCATATTGTTGAGCACTAAGGGATTGATTTATAAAGTTTCAGGTATTCAGTCGTGACAACAGGTTCGACCACAGGCAGGAATAACCAAAAGCATAAAGACAACGTCACCCTGTCATTATTCAAACACCTCGACTCACTGTTTCATCCTAGATCCTTGCATGAGCTGGAGTAAGAAAGGTGTGCTTAGCGTGTATGCATAATTGATCGAGTCACCAGGTTAGATGAAAGACGGATATGCTGTTGTGCACAATGAGAGGTGGAAAATGTTTCCCTTTGGCCGAGCCCTAATGTGAGAGGAAATGGACTGCCACTTATCACAGATGCACCGTTATGGATGCGTGAAGCCGATGGGGGTTGTAACCAAAAGGGAAACAAGGTGGTCAAGAGGTTAAGAGGGAGGATTTATAAATAGGATCTCATAAAGTCTTGGGCAGAAGATTTGAATGGTTATTTGATTAAGAAGAGAGCTCACTGTGCCAGAGACACCACTGTCTCACATCCTGAGTCTGAATTTGTGGGGTTTCATTAATTATTCCGGCCCAGTGTCTCCTGCACAATCTGACTCAATAACTTAAACAGGTCAGGTTTAGTTTGTGCCGTGACTGATGCCAGTATTTACTTAATTTTGTTTTTGGTATCAGCTTCTGAGCCTGAAAACTTAAGGAAACATAGCAGTAAGCAAAGTACTTATGATGCATTCAAGTTATGAATATTAGACGTGGAGAGAGACCTAGAGAGCTTCTATGGCGTGCTCATGCTGAATATTTTCTGGTTTTAACTGTATTATTTAAACAAATTGTTTATATGACTATATTGATTGCTTTGCATGTATGTCTTTGTGATTTGGTATTGCACAAGTCACACTTGGAATTGAGATCCCAATCTCAATGTGTTTGTATCTTAATAAACAAAGGCCATATATATGTGTGTGTGTGTGTGTGTGTGTGTGTGTGTGTAGCCCAGTCTAAAATATCTACTTATGACTAAGCTGACTAAAATTAGTAAAATAGTAGAATAAATGTGCAATGTGATTAAGATGCATAAAAAGACAATTATTCTAAAACTGCATACATATGTCGCTAAAATATAAATGGTTAAAAATATTTCTAGCCAACACAACGGTTGTTATTTAATGTGAAGTTCATTTTCTTAAGCAAGTTTGTTAAAACTGTGCAGTGGTATGTTTATTTTTTTTCTCTGTTCTCTACCTAACTTATTTATGTCAATCTTTTGTTTTTGTAATTTTATTGGATGATGTATCTATGTCATCCACTCAGAGGTAAATGTGTGTAGCCTAACACACTGAGGTGCAGAAAGGAAAAAAGCTGTGTCCTCTCAGTTCGGCATGCAGCAGCAACACAGACAGACAACGATTTAGCCAGTCCGGTGATACATTCTTAATCCCGTGGATGCAGAGTCTACGAGTTGGGTTGGACTGCTGAACTTGTGGTGAAGTGAGTACTGCTGATATGTCGGGTTTTTTTTCGCTCAGACCAAGAGTATGAGCAGAGTGTGAACATGCCATGTGAAGCATGCTAAGCCAACGCTAAAGCTAATTTCTTTGAGCTCATGTATGAAGAGTGCAGAGTTACAATTTGACGTTTAAATATAGACTTCTAACTATGCAGTGGACTAGAGATGCCATCTTTGGACCCTGTTACTGAGATAGAAGTGCCGTTTGCCATCGTCTGATCCGTGGGGTGACTTGTGGAAGCGAGCGTGTTTGCTGTACCTGCTGACGCCACTACACCTGCGTCCGGCTCACCGGCGTTACGCCTCAGGCCTGGCTACTAAGGCCCAGTCCCAATACCCACCCTTGCGCTCCTCAATTGCGTGTTCTCGTTGAAGGGTGCGACTGCGTAGGGTGTCCCAATTCTCCAGAGTGGCCTTTAGCCCCGCCCCCTTTGCACACTTCTACCGCGCTTCGGCGAAGCCCGCATCTCTTCGCTTAAGTGTATTACCCACAATTCATTGCTGCGTGACATTGGCCCAGTGCCCAGTCCTAATACCCACACTGCACCCTACAGTCCTCTATGAAGTGCGCACTTGGTGGAAGTGCAATTAACGGTTCGAGTGCGCAGGTTACAAGTGTGCAGAAGTTGCAGAATTGGGACAGTGAGGATTATGTTATCGATATGCGCCACTGTGTCATATCTGCGACGTCCAAAATGCCGCCGCCGACGCTGTTTTAGCAATTTTGCTGCTAAAAATGATCATCAGACTGCACCAAATATTTATTTGGAGGAGAAAGAAACACAGGAACCGAAGGAGGCTTTTCCGTCAGACTGGCAGCCGTTACAGAGTTTGATAGAACGGTAATTAATGCTGTGAGCTACAACTGCAGCGATGCCCATCATTACCCTGTAGCTGGGTGGCAAAAGTTATCATTTTGAGCCAGAAAAACCAGTAAAATGTATAGAAGTAATTCGCTTTCATCTTAGATGGCCTATATTTGGATGGAGAATAGCTGTCTAAAGTTAAAATAGCTCAGGTAATTCAGGTTTGAGTATTTTTTGTGACAGATTTCCACTGACACTTCTTTACCAAATGCGTTGTGGCTTAAAACTAAGAATCCCTTCTCTATTCATCATGTTTTTGCATTGCTAACATGATTGCATCATGTTAGTGCATTGTCCATAATGGCCCCAACAATTCTGTGTATCACACAGCAGTTAGTTCCATCTGATCTCTCATGTGTAAGCCAATAGACAAATACCCCCCAGCTGTTATCTTGATTTCTCATTCCCAGTACTGGTTTCCCTGAGCAGTCTCGATAAGAATTAAATTGAAGCTTTTCTTTTTATATTACAAGTATTAATTAATTGGTTTTTTAAGCATTAAATTCATTTTTCATCAGGTTAGAGGTCTGCCCATCTACACCAGACTGAACTACACCATGCCAGTTCTTCAGGTGTATTCCGATCCTGATGAAGACCTGAGACCAGACTATCGCCTAACAAGGGATTCAATGAATGGCTTGATGAGGGTTTTGAAGAGAGTTCAAGATCACGGTTGGGGCTAACCACTGGAAATTTTGATCTTTCTCTATTGGCTTGCCCATGGAGTCTCATACAGAGTTGTTGCCAGAGCATTTTCTGTGCCGAAGTCAGCAGTCTGCTGGGTTGCGCACAGAATTGCACAAGCAATAATGGAAAATGCACACAAAGTCATCTGCTATCCAAAGCAGGAGGAGTTGGAGGACATTGGGAAGGGATTTGGACGTTTAGCCCACCACAAAGCCTTTGACAACGCTGTAGATGCAGTGGACGGCTGTCATATTCGAATTAAGCCCCCAAATAAAAACAAAGAGGACTACTTTAACTATAAACAGTTCTACTTCATTCAAATGCAAGCTATCTGTGACTCCACCGGGCGATTTCTGAACATTTTTACTGGCTTCCCTGGCTCAGTACATGACACGCGTGTTCTTAAAAACAGCCCTGTTTATGTGAATGGTGAATACCCACCGCCTGGATATTTTATTTTGGGTGATGGCGGGTATCCCTGCATGCAGTGGCCCATAGCCATCAATCACCCCTTACAAACTGCCCCTTCAGGACTGGGTTGAAGAAAGATTGAACTGCTGCCATGCCTGTGCTCGTTCAACAATTGAACAGTACAACACATGGACCAAGCTTCGCGTGCCTGACCCACACCACATGGACTCACTCTATATACATATATACACCACATGGACTCACTCTATATACATATATACACCACATGGA
>JAPTHA010000005.1:33747594-33761347 GCA_029814585.1 Gymnapogon annona | reverse complement strand
CCCCCCCCCAGTACAAAAGAAGTCATGGATCCTCAGAGAAAGTGTTAAAGCTTGTCTAACAAAATCTTACCACAATAAAATGAAAGCTTCTCTGAAGTTAGAAACTATCTTGCTTCTCTAAATAGTTCTCTCAGTGGTAAATTACAGTTGGACAAATGTTCTAAATTACAGGGTGTCCACAACGTCTCATTACAATCTGAAATGTTCCACAAGTATTTGATGAGATGTGTTCATCAGATTTGTTCTGTGTCATCAGTGTTTCAGTCTTTAATCCCACGGTGGAATTGTGTGTAATCAAATCATTTGTCCTTTTTTCTATAACGACATATCAATTACTGCAAATGTTAACCTTTGACCTTTGCACTGAATATGTGTGATGAAAACAGGATGACCTTCACTCAACCCTCTTGTTCCAGGTAGATGGTGCACCACTACATGTTAAGTGGTTCTTCAGTTCACCCTTTCCACAGCGGTGGATTAGAAGGGATGGTTCAATTCCCTGGATGCCTGGTTCACCACATATCATTGCCCTGGGTTTATTTCTTTGGGCTTATATCATATATATGATGTATGGAACGAAGATACATCAAGATCATTAAGGAAACGGTCACTGATGTCATTGACATCATTGTTAAGTCTATGATACAGACAACATGGAATCAAACCCAACGACCACCTGAATGGTATCCATACCACTAATGGATTCCATATAGGGGTGGATTAACAACCCACTTAAAAATAACATTTTGGTGTCCTCACCTGGATACCAGAACTATCCACAGATCTAAACTGTTTAGTGCCTGTTTACCCTTTAATTTATTTCCATTAATCCTTTTATGGTCATCAGATATGACCCATTTGGACATTCAGAGGCTCTGCAGTTACCATGGAAACACTGTCATCTTCTACAACATTGATTCGCCAGTAAAACCCATGGAGTTGAATCAATGACTGTCTTGTACGTGTAATGAGGATCTAAGCGCAGAGAGGTTATGATGAGAAAATAACCGTGTTTATTTCTCAGTGGCAACGACAAGATAATTGAAGAAAACAGTTCAACGAAAGGAGTCAAAAATATAACAAAAGGAGTCTTATGTTAAACTGGAAAATACAACAAAAAGAGTTTAGAGTCGGTAACTCCTTTTACAAAGTCACAAAGGAAAATTCAAAAATAGTTATTTCTCAGTTAATACAGCAAAAGCAATTACACGAGTCTCTTTCTCTCATAAAGTAGTCTCTGGTAACAACATGGATGTGAGGCAGCTGCTGGAAGTCACTGTAAAGACATAAAAACAAGAGGTAAGTTACAGGTCCAAATAAGCAATGCAAATAAGTCCATAAACAAAGTCCAAAAAGGCTTAGTTCTGCTTGAAGGTACCCACGGGACTGCAAAGCAACTTTCCGACGCAGAAGAAGATTGTCGTGTCCCTCTTAAGGTGCTGTCGATTACAGATGAATGACAGGTGGTCGGGTTCACCTAAGGCCAGCAGGGGGAGGAGATGACCTCAGGAAGAAGCACAGTCAAGACAACAGACACACACCACCCAGAAACAGAAACTAGTCACCATCTTAACAACATAAGATGACCCATGACAAATGACAGTGGATAGACACTCTGGGTTTATGTTTAGTTAATGAGATTTAAGTGGAAAAGTTGCTTTTTTCTTCAGTTGGCACTGTTTCTGATAAAATATCCCTCAACCTTAACTTTCAAGTTTTTCTTCTTTTATCTGTCTAATCCTTTTACTTATCCATGCTGCTATATTGATCAATTGTGGAACACTAAACTCTTCTTGTTTTGACACTGATCAAGTACCTGCCTAACAGTTGGAATGTGTTGTAATACCAAATCCAAATACTTTGTCTGCAAAAAAAAAATCAAGCAACCTTGGAACAAATAACGTAACCTTGAACTAACTTTCCTGGGTGTCTAGTAGCAAAAAAGAATCTGGGTGAACGCCTAAGGAATTTTCAGTTCCTCCCACACTTGTTCCATTGAAGACACACTTCATTTTCTTCAGATATTAAAGACTGGGGCTGAATGCAGGTGGTGCTTTGAGATTTGGGTTTATCCTGCAGGCTACATTATACTGACACGACTTATGTACCTCACCGAGTATCAGAGGAAAAATAGCTCTCCTTGCCAATGTTTGCTGTTGGTCTTAAACTAGAATTTCTTCTTGACTGTGTGCACCTTGATCATAATGAAAACTACATCATAAACTGATTTTCATCCAGGATTTGTTTGATGGTTGTATGGTACAAGATGAAGAGTATGAGAAGTGACACCTAAGTAGCATGTGACGGGTGCATCAAACCCTTTGCCAGTGAATTCCATGAATACACAGTTATTATGACCATGTGCTTTTTAAGTTTGACTCGCTTTCAAGTGAGCGGATTGGGAATCCATTGTGAATGAGTATAGTTTTCCTGGTGTAGGTTTGCATTGAAGGATCCAAATAAGCAAATAAACAGATGTTGGTTTGCGAATAAACGGTTGGTAATTTAAATACTGCTAAACTTAATGCCGTTGGTCATCGCTGGGTGGGGCAGCTAGCGGATTTCCACTTTGATATCAAATATTGACCTGGTAAAATCAACATAGATACAGATACCCTGTGTCGATGTCCACTTGACACACATTGACACCTTCATACATGAGTGTTCCGACGGGTTGTCAGAGAAAGTAGTGGGTGCTGTGGGAAGGAACTCAGAGGGCCCAACAAAATGACATAGCATGTGTGGCAGCTCTCAATTTAGTGTCCCAAGACCCACCTCACATAGAAACCTTGCAGAAAATCAGTCACAAAGAGACAAAACAATAAAGGATAGACCCATCAATCGGGAAAGTAACAGAACTTAAGGAAAATAACACACCACCAACAGATGACATGAGGAGAAAGTTTGACAAAAACACAAGGAGACTGTTGAGAGAGTGAAACAAGTTGGAGGTGAAGGGTGATCTTCTTTACTGGAAAACTACAAGCAGACAACAAATGGTCCTCCCTGCTACATTCAAAAGGACAGTCCTCACATACCTACGTGATAACATGGGCCATGTTGGTTGTTAAAAAGGTTTGGATTATCGCAAGGGAACGATTTTACTGGCTGTTTATGAAAATAGAGATTGAGCAGTATGTGACCCGAAAGTGCCAATGCAATGAAAAGAAAAAGCCCGCCACACATGAGACAGCGCCCGTGGAGAGTATCACGTCAGACTCATCCCTCAAGCTTTTATGCATTGGTTTTCTTCATCTATAAGCATGTCGAGGTGGATATGAGTACATCCTCATTGTAGTCGACCATTTCACTAGATTCACACAGGCTTATCCCACTAGAAACAAGGCCAGAAAGACCACTGCTGACTTTTCAATGACTTCATCCCAAGATTTGGTTATCCTTCCAAACTCCACCATGATCAAGGCCAGGAGTTTGAAAACGAGCTGTTCCGGACACTGAGACAGTTATCCAGCATCGGTCACTCCAGAACTTCCCCGTATCATCCACAATGTAAACATGCTGACAGATTAAACCGTAGAGTTACCTCAGAGGTCAGTCACAACAATGTCTAATTCGCAAAAGAAAGCTCAGGAGTCCTTAAGATCTACAAAGGTCACAGAACAGATACAGACCCAAGATAGTGATTCAGAAGAAGATGTTGTACGTCATTACTGGCTAAGGACACCAGTGACTAACCCAAGAATTATGAGAAACCTTACAGAACCAGATGTTACCATGGTTTTCAGGATAAAGCAGAACACCACAAAACTCAGGTGATAGAGATCACTCAGGATGAACCTGAACACCAGGAGGAGGTAGTTGTGGAAGAGGAACAGGAGATACCAGATGCAGATAAAATGGAGAATCAACCACAATGCCTGCCTGATAACAACCAAGAGATACCATGGTTCATACTGCCTGTGGGAATGCAAATGGAAAAGTTCCCTTAGGGAGCCAAGTTTGTAGAACTAAATTCCATGTGGATAATTCTTATAACTAAGTTCTTAGAACTACTCTGTGAGAAAGCCCTTATAGACAAAACTGTAGCACTGGGTCTTCATGTGTTGATACAGAGACTGGGAAATGCATATGTTTAGACATTATAACTTCACTAAGCCAATAAACCTGATGCTAGCCTATGCACAGAAGAGAAGAGTATGTACTAACTGGTTACAGCCTGAAAGATGAGAGCTTTTTATATTCACTCTCTGGTTTGCAGGATTCACAAGAACAGCAAGTAATTCAGTATGATCAAAAGTTTTTGCTTTCACTGAAGAAGAAAAGTGTAAGGACAGTCAGAGACCAAGAAAGCATTTGTGGAAATGCTGTTCTAAGCTTAGGCTGTGTCCAGCCATGATGCCGGTGTTAAGGGTTGAAACACCTTATTAAGCCTGAGGTCTTCCTTTTTGTTATCAAGTCCAAGTTCACAGCCCCCAATCTGTCAACACCTCCAGGTTTAGACACGTACACATTCTCAAATGGGTTTCCAAGCCAGCCTTTTGGTGAGCAACATGTAATCTTTTCAAGTACTCAGTTAAATGCATCCAGTTACTATTCCTCTCCCAAACAATTAGCTAAGGAGTGTTGCTACGACCCCACTTACCTGGTAATAACGTAGAGGGGTGGATTGTGCTGGAGACAGAAAGCACTCAACCAGGAGGTGTAAATGCACTAAAGTGATGCTGAGGTCTGACAATAATGTGACTAACCAAACCACATGCGGAGGTGGTTTGGGACACCAGATCATTCTAATAAAACCTAAAAGCATAATTTAACCAGTGCACAACTTTAACAGGCTGTTGAGATAGAAGTACGGGTAGTCAATGGACTTAAGGCATAAGACAATTTCACAGCTTCTTTAATTTGAAATTAATATTTTATGCTATGTGGTCATGGTTTGAGTGTCCATGTATATATATAAATCTATACATATAAAACATTTCCATATATTGTTGACAGCAATCACAAAACCAAAACTGACTCCAAAGAGCACACAATGAGAAGTGCAGTAGGAGCATTCACTTGGTTCTTCACCTCCATCAGTAGATCACGTGTATTTTTTACACTTGTATTTTTATACAATGCACTTCTGTAACTTTTCTTGATTATTTGGAATTATGTTCTTGTAGTGTGGTTCTAATGTACAGAAACAGAGAATGGCCGTGCATTCACATATTTTATGGTTGTTACCTCAACAACAAAGTAATCCTCTTTGATTATTTGCAACTTATCAGTAAGTCGTTGAATATCTGTTGTGCTCAGTAGAGCAGTCAGTGGCAGTTCTTCAAGGCTGTGATGTAGAGGATGTTGTACCTGCTTGCATCTGAGTTCATGCATCCTCTTGAGAAAACAAAATTAATTTTCTTGAAATAACAAATCAATTAAGTTATCACAAGATAAAAAGGATGAAATGATATGTAAATCCTGAACCATTCTCTGCTTCTATACTTGCGTCTTTGCAATTCATTTTAATTATAGTTGTAAACAAAATATCAACCTGTGCAGTTATATATTCTTATAGGAGCGCATAATTGTCTACTGTACATTTACAACTGTTAAGAATGATATGATTGAAGAAATGGAGAAAACTAACCAGAGGCTTTGTTGTATTTTGGATTTAATTACAGATAACCGTATTTTTCGGACTGTAAGTCGCAGTTTTTTTCAGATTTTGGCCGGGGGTGTGACTTAAACTCCCGAGCAACTTATATGTAAAATTATTAAGACATTATTATATCATTTCACATTATTTTCACTGACAAGCGCAAGAGGGCACTCTAGGCAAAAATGGCATCGCAAAGAAAATCATATTCTGCAGATTACAAGCTGCAAGTACACAGTGACACAGAGGAGGAAGATTTCATTGGAGTTAGTGATTTGGAGTGACACTGATGGTGTTGTAAACTTGTTAGCATATTCTTTATGCTATAGTTATCTGAGTAACTGTTAATATGGCACGTTAACAAACCAGGCACGTTCTCAGTCTGTTGTTTATGCGTGATGTAACGTTAGCTGAATGTGCTACGTTAGCATACCGTACTCCAATTCAGCCTGTTGTTCTCTTTTTTATTTTTATTTAAATTGCCTTTTAAGCTGAAATGTCTGTTCTTGGTGTTGGATTTTATCAAATAAATTTATACTTGAGTGCGATTTATATATGTATTTTTCTTCTTTATTATGCATTTTTTGGCTGGTGCGACAATTACTCTGGAGCAATTTATAGTTCCGAAAATACGGTAAGTGTCTATGTGTTATCTTTTAAAGCTTCAATATTTGACTTTATATAATAATCAGCTTGCTAAGAATCAAGACAATACACTCATATTAGTAAAAACAGCAAAGTATATATTATTGGCTCAAAATCATCTAAATGACTTTTCCAAACTATGCAGCTCTGATGACTCTGTGTCAAAATTTGCACCGTTTCTGCACACAATACATATTCAATACATCTTTAGCCCTTCTTTTAACTAATTTATTCAATTTCAAAGTTGGCTTTTTGTATAAATCTGCAGGTGAAAAGGCCCGCGTGCTCATCTCTCATTTGAATCTAAATCCAGAGACTAAATACAGTACAAATGTTTATTATGCAATGTTACCTTTATGAAAGACTTTATCTGAACAGTGATCTGTAATTAAAGCTTCTATTTACCACCATACCTGGTCTTTGGGTTTCCTGAATCTTGCAACATGCGATAGATTTTCTACAGCTTGGAAATAGACCAAAAAGTACATGAAGTCCTGTTTCCCCTGGGACCACTTTAATTTAAAAAAATTACAGGAGTAAGGACTTTATCAACAAAAAAACAGTTGGAGAAGCAGACCCCTTAGCAGAATGAAATAAGGGTGAAGCACTTTTTCTATCTCTAGAAAGATACTTTAAAGGCTTTTACGATTCCCCTGTAATTTGTAACTGTGAAACGAGACCGAAAGAGAAACCACTCAAATCACTGTCTTTCCCTTCAACGAAACCCATGCTTCTGTTCATAATAGTAAATCTCACTAATGGTATTGATCTTTTCTTCCAATCTAGACATATACGTGGATGAGGTGAGAGACCCCTGATGCTACTTGTTGTTTTGCTACGGTATCCATCTACATTGTCTGTTGACTTCCTACAGCTGGAGCCATAATATGAATGTGGCGGACCGCCTCTGGCAACGTCAGCCTCATTCCTCAATGCATGGAGTGTATTATGGTTACAGTCTCCCATCCCTCCCCTGAGGGACTGGATGACTAACATCAGCTCTGCCAATACTATGTCACGACTTCTCCGAGCACTTACAGGAGATAGGAGGAAATAACTGAGTGAGTAAGTACCCATTTTCTTCTTAGCCTAGACCTGAATGCACTGACCAGCAATAAGATAAAGAATTACCTACTGGCCGTGTGGACCATCCATTTCCCCAACTTTGACTTTAGAGTGTAAAACATTCAGTGGCTCTTAGAGGCTGCCATCACTTTAAAAGCAAACAAGCTTGAAAGCTATCGGGATGCCAGTTGGATGAGGAAAGAGCAGTTGGAGGGTTGACAAAAGCACTAGCCACCCATTATTCACACTCGGCATTGAAAGCAGCCTCTTATGGTGATTCCGTGTAATTATTGTCTGCTGACAATACACATGGAAGCGTGGGACATATATGAACTCTGCCTATCATCGTTTAAAGCTAACAAGCTAATCTTTGATGCAGAACCCTGTATGAGTTTGTCAACGCAGATTTCATAACCTGGGTGTGTGCTATTGATGATGGTTATCCATCTGTCCATTGGTCCATCTACTGAACCTCTTTTTTCCTCACCAGAGTCACAGAGGGTCCTGGACAGTGTTGTCACACTACCTTCTTTCTATAATGTAAGCCATTAAAGATGACTTGTTACTATGATTTTAAAATAATTCCTTACCTTAAAGTATTACCATCTAAAAATTCAAATGCATTAAATGAATCCTGTATTACTTTTGACTTACACACAGACTAATCACAAAAGGCATCATGATAACTGTCTTAAACAGGGTCCCTGAAGGACCCTGTTTAAGACGGGTTTCTTCTTAATACTGAAGAAACCTCCATATGGACAACAGACTGTCTTCTGTCATCTTCACCCATTGGCTGAACACCAACAGGAAATACAACTTCTAATAAATGCATTCTTGCAGTCTTGATGTTTGTTTGTTTGTTTCTCTTGGAAACTGAATCAGGTCAACTGGACAGAGTTTTGTCTTGAAGACCTTTCACCTGTTATCCAAGTGACTTCATTAGTTTATGCAGGACTTGGCTCACTGGTCCTGCATGAATTGTTTTGTTTGGTTTTTTTTATTTGAACAATGAAATGATGGATGAAATGTGTGTTGTAACTCAAGAGCTATTGAACATGTACTGAGTAAAACATTACTGAAAATTATTTAGTAATGCCTGATACAACTGTGTCACAGAAAAAAAGTTACTGTTCTGTTACTGCAATGCATTACTTTTGTAACGTGTTACTCTCAACACTGATTGTGGAGCCTACCTCAGTGACCGATAGGTGAGGGTGGCACACTTCTTGGATGAGTTGCCAGTTCATGGTTCAGGGTTGGCATACCGAAATGTACAACCAGTGAAATCATCAAATGACCAGCTTGAAATCATTAACCTATTAGTGCATGTCTTTGGATGGAAGACCGAGAGGACATGCAAATTTCATACAGAAAGGTCTCTGGTGGAATCAATCCCAGAACATTCTTGCTGCGAGACGATATTGTACCACGGTTCCACCCTGACGGTCACCCACCAGAAGCAAAATATGTCAAATGTTCCAACTACGAAATAAGACAAGGACACATCAAAGTCTTTGTCTTTATGGTTCATTGTCCTCAAAACCACTATTCACTTCCATGTTTGAAAATGGTCAAGAGAAATATCTTCTGCAGCCTGCTGCCAACTCACCTCAAATCAAGGTGAGTTTGACTTCCCTATGGGTATGTCATCAGAAGTAACCACACATCAATAATTCTGCACTGCTGTCACGCCTCATCTCTAAACTATCTTTATGTCTCATGATGATATCTGTGTCCTGGTCTTCACTGAGGCAGATCCATTTAGCATCCCTTTAATCTAATGTGCTGCATTTTGAGTTTTCTGGTATATGTAGTTTAGCCACAGGGGTGGTTAGAGAATTTTTTATTGATGATTTAGTGTAACGTAAATAGTGAAAGTATGTGAAAGTATTCTCTCTGAACGAACCAAAAGCAGCAGGTATTGAATTTTCAGATATTTTACAATCCATGTGGATGTCACATACACGTACAATGCCTTCATTTAGAACCAGAAACATGTTTCATATGAATAAGTCTTCATACTTGAACAACTTTGTTTTTTTAACAACTCATTGAAAGAGCTGCTATGATGTGTCCCATTGGTTTTGAAGCCAGGAGTTTGCATTTTGGCCATTGTCATTGAGGTGTTTGGAGGATAAGTATTTATATTTGACCAAAAGGGCAGATATAAAGAAGTGAGAGGTGAAGAATAAACTAATGCTAGATGCTAGCTTAGTGACACAGTGAGAGTGGTAAACTTCATTAATAATGAAGGGTAATTTTATGGTCATTTAAATAACTTCTTAAGCACAACCAATGACAATTTGTCTTTCAGGAAAAAAGAAAAGGCACAAATAACTTTAAAGTGGACAAGAAACAACAGACATATTGATGTGGTTTATTTTCTTTATACCTGGTGTAATATCTGGAATCTGGAATTAAAAATATTATTCACTTGGATTTGTCAGAAAAAAAAGATTGCTTTTCAATTTGTTACCCTCTGACATTGTCAGCTATCTTGTTTAAAGATGGCTGTGACCTGTTGACAAAGTGAAAAACACCAATGCAATCAAGTTTTCTAATAAATCCAAATAAGTAAGTTTAAATGTACTGACATATATTACCCAAGGTACAAAAAAATAACCACAATGTGATTATTTATTCATTCAGGTCTTATTAAAAAAAAATTAGGAATTGGAGAATAATTAAAGATTAACCAATGGAACACTTATGAGAAGGTCCAAATGAAACAAATAGGACCAGAATGGCTCCTAGAATAATTAAGAATAGATTTAACATCTTTATTTTAGTGAGAGGTTCAATGTAATTACTTACATTACATTATTTAATTTATTATTCTTAATCTGTTTTTTAAACTATTTTATTACATGTGTTGTTGACCTATGTCCAGGTTGCCAGATGAAAATTATATTTTGATCTCAGTGTGTCTTTACCTTATTAAATGAAGGCTGAATTAAATTCAATTTAATTTCATTGATGTAAAACAGACTTATCCGCCAGCATCAGCTGAATTATACATCAACATACTTCAATGTTGTCCTTGCCTTTGCTCACAATGTATTTATTAATGTTGACACTGGACCACAAACTAAAACTGCTGTTATTGACTAAAGCTAAAGGAGACAAACGCAAAACAAACCCATTTTGTGCCAAAAAAAAAAATAATTTAGAATCTTAATATCTGTGCTTGGCAGAAACAAGTGTGTTATATTATTCTCCTCCTATAGATTTATTCTGTCCAGTCTGGATGGTTTTTCAAATGTACCACTCAGAATGTTTTGTTGTGTCTCGTGTTAAAGCCATTATCAGCCTGGTTCATTTAAAGGTCAAGTCTCGCTGAATGTCATTTTTTACCTTTGACCATGATGAACCCTTTTCAGGCCCGGGATGTAAACTCCTTCAGGAAAGTGTCTCTTCTAAAATACAGCCACAGCAAAAGGGAGGAGAACAATTGTCCAGTGCATAGTAGATGGATGATACATTAGCAGACATTGTAGATGGAGTGTGTGTGCCCGCTGTGGGGGATGAAGATGGGTCCATTGGCTTCGTCCATTAGCTTAATGCGTTCTTCTTTACTCAATAGCCGATCCTCTCAATGCCACTATGTGCTCCTGTTTTCACCTTGCATTCATGGTTAGGGAGATGAAAGAGTTTGGCACAGCATTAGGGTCTTCTACCCCTCAAAGAAATATTATGCAAATATTTGATTTACTTGATGATGAAGAAATCAGAGATAAAATAAGGTTGATTTTAGAATACACGTCATAATTTGCCTAAGAAGAAATACCTAAGTGACTTTCTTTTATCTACACAGCAATTTAGGGGTAATTAGGAAGGAAGTAGTGTATAATAGCAAATTATTAGGTTTCTTTTAAATACAGAATAAATAACAGAGAAAAGCCTATTTATACAGGACAGCATTACCTTGGGACCTTGTTTGATATACAAAGCACCTCCTGTGTGAAAGCTCTCAGCATTAGCACACACTGCCGTGCATGTTGTTCGTCTCATCTTTTGTGATTGCTCTCCTTTAATGGATGTCATGTGAATGGGTCCTGAGTTTGCATCTAAACTGCCATCAAAATGTTCATTTGAGACAGCCCCAATCATTCTGGACAAGGAAAAAGCATGAAGGTGCAGGAGCAAAAACATACACAACAAAAGGTCTGTAAAAAAGACTTAAAGGTCATTAGGAGAGTGCAGACCAGTGCCAAGCATCTAGTAAAGACCCAGGGTTACTTTTATGGTACTTCTCACATGACTTTTTCTCTGTATTTGTCATTTATCATGATTTATCACGATTTACTTAAAAAATAATCCTCTGTATTTTGCATTTCTCCAGTGAAAATCAGGTTTTCATAATATTTAATTTAATGATCATGTATATTCCTAATATTCATAATAGCTGAGATTAAAGTTGAGGGTTCTTAAACCAAAAAAACAGAGAAAACTGAAGTAAAAGTGACCATTAAATTACATTAAATCTGTCATTAACTGAACATCAACCCAATGTGTCCACCCACTGTCATTGATTCAACTCCATGGTTTTTACTGGTAAATCAATGTTGTAGGAGATGATGATGTTTCCATGGTAACTACAGAGCCTCTGAACATCCAAATGAGTCATATCTGATGACCATGAAAAGATGAATAACTGTATTTTACACCAATTATTGATGTGTATTGATAGGATTAATGGATTGACAGGTATTAAACAGTTTTGGTCAGATCCATCTACCACGCTCCATGAAAATTCAGTCCAGTCATGTTTAAATCCCTATCACAACACATACTTTTATTAAGGCCAAAGCCATTAAAATAACATATAGAAAAAAGAAGAAGCCAGAACAATTTCAGAGAAAAAGTTTCACTTTACTCTGGGGAGAAAAAAGAACTCCCTCCGACAGAACCAGACTATCGTTATACGCCCATCTGGTGTGACCAACTGTGGTGAGTAGTAAGAGGAAAGCAGGAAAAACAGCCAAGAGCAAGAAGCAACACAGTCGCTGGAAAAAACGGCCAACATTGGGCAGTTCAAAGGTCAAGAGATCACAATGGGAGCCACTGCAGTCCTGCTGACAAACAGAAGGTCAAACCAACAGGGGCGATGGCATAACCTTCTTGGTGGAGGACATGCTCATCTCCATAAAACCAATAATATGAGCTCAGTGGCCAGAATAACGTGGTGGAATTTGGACACATTATAGACAGTATGAGGTATTGTCAATTTTGGGAAATTCAAAATTCACGTTTATCCCATTTATCTCCATTGAGTGGGGAATTAACTTAGTATACAGGAGTTTTATTGCAGGGGAAAGCAGAAGACATCAGAAAACAAGGGAGAACACAACATGGTCAGCTTGGCAATCATTTCCATATTAGTAGAATCATTTTTTCTGTGATCAACAATGTCAAACGTGTGATAACTCATCCAATAACAATTACTTTGACCTAAGTTTAGAATCAGGCCTTTAAACCTGTTTTTAATTCCCCTTGTTGTCACAGTGCACTTGAATTAATTCATGTTCTGTAACTGCACAGATGTACAAGTTTATTATTCTGGGGCAGGGGTTACCAAACTTTTATGAACCCTAACCGTACTACTGAGTCTTGTGTCCATGCATAACCCACAAAACATACGTATGACTGCACATGCCAATGATCCACTCTATAACATCTCCTCTTTTCCCATTCTAAAGTGAAAGTGAAATTGAAGATGCTTTACTAATTCCTCAAAGTCTCCTGGTGTTGCCCAGCTCATTTTGCTCTTCCCCACCTACCGACACTGACACGGGAACTTTCATTTAAAGCGGTAGGACATTTGCTTTAGGGGATATTGCCTGCTCTTACTCAGACCTAGAACAACCCCCAGTGGGAGCTTCAGGTGATAGTAGAACAAGTAGTTTCTATAATAATTTATCTGAAAATACAATCATTCTAAAGCTCTCTAATTACATGCCAGATCTGTACTACAATTATTACAAATAACTAGAGGTACCCAGATATTACTGATCCAACGCAAACAAGATTGAACTTCAACTGACAAAATATGAATCTCACATTCACAAGCATCCACTGAATGTGTCACTGCGTTTGTTGGCATCTGCCATGACAACAACAACAACAACAACATATGGCTCACAGCTGTCAGTGCATCTTAAAGCTTATGTAGAGCTCCAGGATATAAATATGCACACAGGCCAGAGAACACAGACAAATCACCAGGGGTGGACCCTCAAGGCCAGCAAGGCCTTCTCTGCTAGCCTAAATATAATCAGGAATATTTTTTTTTAATATATTTTTTTCCACAAATATGTATTAAATTATTCTCCATGGTCTAAACTCTTCATTTCTTAGGTTCCCTAAGTTGGTTACTCAGCTTCCAGCCCCAGGTGGAGATTTGGAGGGCGGGGTTTATGTCACAGTTTTTATCCAATC
>JAPTHA010000005.1:33721912-33736454 GCA_029814585.1 Gymnapogon annona | reverse complement strand
AAAAAACAGATGACTTAAATTCGATTTTTAGATTAATCATGGAATCATACATGTCAAACAAATAAACAATAGTGCCCTTTGAACATTTTTACACCATTGATATTCATTTTACAAGTATCAGTATAATATCAGTATTTTTGTAGAAATTCTTTAGATGCATAAACTCCATTATTCCAGTGTTTTCTGTAACA
Source organism: Gymnapogon annona (assembly GCA_029814585.1). Taxonomy (NCBI): domain Eukaryota; kingdom Metazoa; phylum Chordata; class Actinopteri; order Kurtiformes; family Apogonidae; genus Gymnapogon; species Gymnapogon annona. The sequence continues at coordinate 33,736,263 of JAPTHA010000005.1, read as the reverse complement.
TTTTTTCCTGACACCGAGGATCCTGTGGTAAAAGTTCAGCATTTAAGTTCAACACAGTAAACGGCTGAGGTCAGATTATTGTAATTCTGATTTTACACAGATACTTGGACAACATATTTTGAGAGCTTTTATGATAGATTTCAAAGTCACAAAATTTGAAACTGACAGTTTTATGGAAAAAAACTCAAACAATATAACAATATCCATTTTAAGGATATGTCACTGTCTTGAATTCAGAGCCCTTCTGCTGTGCCTCATGGGACTTAATATAATGGAAGTCAATGGTGAGAAATAAATCATCTTCTGATCCTGTTTGAGTTGCATCACCGTTTCCACATATGTTTGTTAAAAACAAAATTATACAAGTCAAGAAAGTCACAGCTTATGGTAAAGTAGTAGTAAAGAAGCAGTGAGTGTAGTTTGTGCTGAACAGCTCAGTGGACTGTATCTCTTGTCACATATGATAAACATCATCAACACTAAAGTGACCGTTGCCTTGGCAAGTTTTACCTTGATCACTGAGAGCAAAGTGGGAAAGTATTAAGAGTTGAAAATCACTAGAGTCTTGAAGATGTTGAAGCCGCAGGCGCATCTTACGTCAATACCATTCCTTCCTAAAGTTAGTTTTCACAGTCTGATAATTCAACAGATTTACACCAAACTGCAACTTTCTTAACTTGTGTAAATGATGCATACTTCAAGTGGGATCAAAAGTGAGTTACTTCTCACCATTCAATACAATGTCATGTAATAACACCATGCCATTTTCTTTAGTTTTTTTGTAATAAGCTCCCACGGCATACCTCCGGGAGGGCAGGACGTTGGTACTACATGTTCCTTCACAACCCAGCCCGACATTAAGGCTATTTTTTTTTTGTTCTTCAAACATTTACGTATCGCATGCAGTGAACCTACTGACTGGCTCGAAAAGGTTTCTTCCACAGTGAGGAAACAAGACTTTAAGGGAAACATTCAAAGCTGCTGTCCTCAAATGTACACTTACCTCTGGACTGTCAAGGCCTCAGCAGCTGTGAGGTGGTTTAAAACCCAGAACGAGTTACTGAAGAACTCTGTCTGTAATGGAGGCAGGCCTTAGAGTTTTGTTTAGTAACTTGAGTTACAGTAAGAGGTAACCTCCTGTGACATGTGTGAGGAAATCCATACATGATGAAGGCCTTATTTAACCTCTCCAGTGTCCTGTTTTTTTAGTGGCACAGTGAGCTCTGCTGGTTAAACCATCAGCAAGGCTGTCGTTACCTGGACACGTCTGGGACGAGTCTTTTAAACCAGCAGCTGACAGCCATGTCTATTCTCAGCACTAACATGACACCGATCAGCAGGGACGTACTGCTCACAAGGAACGCTGAGGCCTCGAACATCAACCTGCAACAACAGATGATGTGGTGATGGTGGGCAGGAGGTACCTTTATCAGCTCACATTTTGTCTTCATCTGCTATTTAATCTCTAACATTCTTGTATTTAATTCTAATCATGGTGCTTTTTATTCTTTGCTTTTAATTTTACAGCTGTTTTTTTTTTTTTATTTATTGCTTGATTGTGAGCTTTTCTCCCGTTTCTCATGTCTGTGCTTCAGTCTCCCCTTCTAACACCTCCCGCTCATTCTTTCCCTCTCTCTTTCTTTCTCTTGCTTCTCCCTGTCCTTTGTCCCCAACTGGTCTGGGCAGACGACTATCCTCCAGGGGTCGGGTCTGCTCGAGGTTTCTGCCTAGGAAAGGCAGTTTTTACTTGCCACTGTCACTAGTGTGTTGCTCCTGCAGGACTCTGTTGGGTTTCTCTTTGGTTGGGCTTTGCATGAAGCGCTTTGGGATGAGTGTTGTTGTGATTTGGTGCAGTTTTGCTTTTGATCCTGTAAGTCACTTTGGATAAAAGCTTCTGCTAAATGCATAAATAAATAAATAAATAAATAAATAAATAACAAGGTTTTCTCCCTTACTTAAGGTGCATCTGCTAGACAGAGTCAGTGCACAAACATACTCAATACTCAGGTCCATCTGTTCATTCAGGAAACTCATCTGTGGGGGTAGAAATACCTTTACCTAAAGAATATTATGCAACTGCTGAAAGTTAAGCTAAGTTAAGACTACTGATCCCACCATGTGGAAAGTGCTGAGAAGACAGAAAATATACAGTGCAATTGAGACAGAAGCGGAAAAATCTGCTTAGAGAATTATATAAATTTATATTTAAATGTATATATTATTTAAGTAGTTGCACATGCTGTGATATCTGAGATGTTACTAAGAACCGTTAAAATTTCTGCAATCAATCATCTGTATTAGAGCAGTAAGTTACAGTTGTTAATTGACATGTATTACCTCTGCCACCACTGACTGTTATTACAAGTTTTAAATTCAATGGTAAAATAATCATTTGCACTAATTATTTACTAGGCCCAAGATATGCCTCATGCCTATATAGAGTTGAATGACACACTGTCGCTGACAGGGACCACCTACAATTGGTTGTACAACCTGTGCAATGACAATAAATTCCATTCTATTTTATTCTATTCTACTCTACTCTATTCTCAATTGGCTAGAAAGCACAAGCTCAGTAACATGAAAAGTAAATCATTCAGATAAACAGATGAGGATCATCCTATCAGTAAACAACAGACTTTCTGAATATGTACTCATGTGCTTTCATTGAACACTGCAGTTAAGTGATTATACACTGTTCATATCCTCAAAAGTCTTTCCTGTCAGTAGAGTTTGTGCGAGCTGGAAAATCCATTCGGGCACTTACTTGGGTGCAAAAACCTTCCACACCATTAGGTGTCTCCTGAGAATAGCTGCTGCACAGACTGAGGCAAAGACCTGAAAGGAGAGCAGAGATGGAGTCAACACATCATTCTGAAACACATGAAAAAGGATAACGCAAGACAGTAATTCTATACATGTGACAGAATTATGCAATTATATTCAAAAAGAAATGAACAAGTAATCTATTAAACCCACTCAGAAAAAATATGGAAATAAATGACTGATTCTATTAAAATGTTCTGGTATTGCTCAGACACTCTGCACCTTCTTATTTTTTAAAAGCTGTATTTCTGGGTAATGCATACCAGCAGATCACTGAACTGTGTTTTTTTATTTTTTTTGTTACAATTTACTAATAATCCCAAATTATTACAACAACAATTATTCTTCATGGGCTCCAAATTAGGGATGTACCGATCCACATTTTTTCATTTCCAATCTGATCCCAGGATCTGAATTTGGTTATTAGCCAATACAAATGCTATTGCAATACCAGAGTACTTGTCAGTTGATCCATTTGGTTTTGTGCAAGTCATCCCCACATACTGTGTAGGATGAAAACACAGCATGGCTGAGGATTCGGATGCTGGGCCAGATGTTTAAAGCTGGTTTTGGGGTGTGTTCCCAGTGGCCCAGTTTGCCAGAAATGCAGTGCGCTGTTTATGAAGATAAATTCAAACATTGAGAAAAATAGCCAAAAGCCCACAGCACTCTGGGCCAACAGGGCTGCTGAGACCAATGAGAACCTGGTCCCAACCCAGCTTTAGATAGCCTAGATGATTACTTTAGTTTGCAAGCCTGTCAGACTATTGTCATAATTCTCATGTTTTCATCCATCTCCATTTATTAGATCACCACACTAACATTACATAATAACCAGAGCTGGTTGTAGACTAGAGCTTGCAAGTCAACAATAAAACATTAACTATTATTATATTTATTGTGAAGACTTCTTTGTTTAGGGTGAAAAAAAAAGAAAAACACAAATAAACATCGGCGTTAGCTATAGGCCAAAATGTAATTTTAAATATTAGCATTTTCTAAAAATTTGTCAACCAGTGCATCTTCAAGTTCCACAATTATTGATGAATGACTATGAATGCCATGTTATTTATATATAGGTATATTTTGTACTTTACTCTAGTCAATATTTACATGGTTTTTAATCAAGTGAGATAGAGTTCATTTCACATGTGTGTAATATGTGTCATCAGGGTTTCCCCGTTAGTATAATTTAATCAATAAAGAAACTAAATAACTTGGTGACCCAGCCGTCTTTAGGGAACGGCTAGCAATAACAAAGAAATTTGCTTGTTTTGCAGTGTTGCGGGTGTTTCTTCGACTTGGCATGAAATTATTCACTCGTGATTCAGTCCTCTTTGTTTGCTAACAGGGAGCTAGTCTGGCCTTCCAGTTTTTTCAGTCCAATTTATGCATGACTACACACTGTGGTCTTTTCTGTTATTTCTAAGAGTGGCAAGCCATCTGCAAATACTTCACAGAAAAGCAGTAACAAACTGGGATAGAGCTTGGTAGAGTGTTAACTGTACAGCTGCTCTACTGTGTTAATATTCAGCTCTTAACAGTGGTTGAAAGCACCTGATGGTGGATGGACATACCTGTGCTCCCTGAATAAAGAGGTAGCGTGCTGAGAGTTGCAGAAGAGCAGAGCTGAATTGCTGTGGACTTTCCCTCAGCCTTATTTCCATCACAGCATCCTCTCCTTCATCCCCACAGGCTCTTCCTGATCTACTGCCTCGTACTTCACACACCAGAGGCCAGAACAGCAGCAACGGGCAAGCCACTGCCAACAATGAGGCGAAGATACAAATCAACACTGAAACAAGCTACTAAGTGAACATATCTGGAGCTACGGCACACTAGTTTAATAAAGGTCAGCATTGTTTTGATCCAATAAAACTCACAAATTGTATTCATTGCCGCTTCACAATTAGCTTACAAAGACCCCTACAACAACCAGGGATTCAAACCAGCGAGTGATGTAAACTGTTCAATACACATTGATCAGTTTCTTATCAATACATATAAACAATTGGCGTAAATTGAATTCTTCATCTTTTCATGTTCATCACATATGACCCAATTGGACGTTCAGAGGCTCTTTTTTTATATTACACTAAATGCTGGGAAATTACTTCAGATGGGTTACATCGAGCAAAAAAATCATTTGGGAACTGATACAATTGTACCACTGCGTCTTAAGAGAAATAACAATCATACCTGCAAATAGGATCTGGGACGCAAAAGTGTTGAGTGTGACCAGTGAGGCGGGTAGTACGGTGCCTGTATGACCATCAGGAAATCCCACAAAGGCAGCACTCCACTGAATGGAGGAAAAGGTGGGCAGATGGCCAGTGGCGTGAAAAAACTGGGTGGCGGTGAGCGACCACAACACAACTGGAGTCCAGGGGACGTTAAAGCCACCTGAACAGTAAAGAGGAGACGGCACAAAAATGCGATGATTCAAACAAGGAGTGGGTGTCTGAAGATGATGAGATGTTCACAATCTGTTGTGAGTCATAGAAATTGGGTCACTGAATGTCATCCTACTGCTGTTTCAAAACCCCCAAAAATGCATTCGATAACGTGGATCAGCAACAATTCAATACAGATATGTAGGCTAAAATACGGCTCTGCTGATTGGATAAATCAGCAGAGACTTTAGGTGTCTCTTCCTTCACAAACATGACATTTTTAGACTTAGACTTCCTTTATTGTCATTGTACAGACCCACACAGTGGGTGTACAGTATACGAGTACAACAGCAGTTTGGAGGATGTAATGTGGATTGGACATTGCACGTCATGTCAAGTACACTTTAAGAGTCTGATGGTTGTCAGTAGCACCAGGTTCCTGGGGGTGCACATCACTGACAACCTCGACTGGTCCCTCCACACGGCCTCTGTGAAGAAGGCCCAGAAGCGCCTGCACTTCCTGTGGCGTATGAGAAGGGTGTCCCTCTCCACTCCCATCCTCACCACCTTCTACAGAGGCACAATCGAAGGTCTGATGACCTACTGCATCACCATCTGGTCCGGGAGCTGTAAGGCCTCGGACTGGAAGCCTCTGAGGAGAGTGGTGAGGGCTGCAGAGAAGATGATCATTGGGACTCCTCCCACCCAGGACATTGCACACAAATGCTGTTTGGCCAGAGCTCACCACATATACTGTGACCCCACCCACCCCCATCATGGACTGTTCTGTCTGTTGGCGTCCGGTAGGAGGCTGTGCTGCATCCGCTGTAGAATGGCTCCCCCGAGCCATCACTCTTAAACTGCACTTGACATGACGTGCAATGTTTTCACTGTTTATAGTACTGTTTACATTGTTGTGTAATATTTTCAGTGTTTATAGTTTACATAAATAGTTTATAGTTTACATCTGTTTACTGTTTACATTCATTCATCCATCTTCCAACCCGCTTTTATCCTTTGCAGGGTCACTGGAGCCTATCCCAGCTACTCAAGGGCGAAGGCAGGGGGGGGAACCCTGGACAAGTCACCAGTTCATCACAGGGTCATCACTCACACACATTCATACTGGGAAGGGCAAGGTGGGTGAAGTGTCTTGTCCAAGGACACAATGACACATGAGACTCAGGAGAGAACCACCAACCCTTCGGTTACCAGACGACCTGCTCTACCATCTGAGCCACGGCCGCCCCTGTTCACACTGATGTGCAGTATTCTCAATGTGTATAGTACTGTTGACATTGTTACTGTCCATCTTATTTTATTTTTAAATTATTTATTTTTATTTATAGTAACTGGGTGAATTTTTTTGTTGTCACCTTGCACTGCAGCCACTTATGGCTTGCATTCACTTCAGGAATCTTGCAGTTTTGTATTTTCCATATTTATTTTGGGTTATCAGTTGCCAATCTATGACATTCTGCTACCAGATTCATTGTGTTTGTCTGTGTAATGACAATAAAGGAAGTCTATCATTGATAAATCATGCGGGCTTAACATTTTAACCAATCTTGTCATTTAATGTCGTCATATGGATCTGGGACGTCATCTTAAAACCTTTTACTAAGAAACAATTGAACATAGAAGTGACTGATATGGCCAGAAAATGAAATAGAATTTTTTTTCAATGTAACAGACACTTCATTATTCCAATCAGTTGTTTTCTGACTAAATGAACTATAGACAAAACTTAAGTTGAACAAGAAGCAAATAGGCTGTAAACCAAAGCCTTAATTTATCAAATTAATCCATTGTATTACCCAGCCCTGCTTGAATATAAATTATTATTTTACAATTAAGTTACCAATAGCGACATTATATTAATTATTTACTTTATTTACCTGACAATTGCAGTTCTTAAATAAATAAACATTTTCAACAAAAATCTGAAATTATATATTGCCACCAGGTGTTTAGATACGCAAAGTTCCCTCATTAAAATACCTAAAAATTCTGATTCTGACTGTTTTCCGTTGACCTGTCATTTGGTCAAAGCTTTCTTATAATGCTCAGATTCAGAGAAATTGTATAATTTTTCAGTTTCATATGGTGTCATATTCCCTTTTCTTGTGTTATATTAATTGCTATTTGCTGCCATTATATAAAAACATAATGTGAATATGATGTTTACATTACATCATTTGGAGCCATACCAAATCCTTATCAATGAAGGTGAAACCACCATCTCCAATGATCCCACACTGCTTCACATCATTTCTATTATGACAGTTTTGATCGAACAATCCCCAGCGCAGAATTTACATGAGGTGTTAAATTCTACAAATCCATCAGCAGCTTCCAGTGTCATCACCATGAAGAAAGACTACAGTTGAGATTGTAGATTATGACTGTGAATAAAATATTGTGATATGATTTTTTTTTTAATGGGATGAATCATCCTTGTACGAAACACAGATAAACAAACAAGAAAAACGTCCGGGACAGGTCTTACCAGGAGGAGCTCCATGAAGACTGCTGAGGTTAGTGGAGGAGGCGTGAATGTGCAACAGCGCTCCCATTTCCAGCAGCAGCAGGAGGAAGGACAAGGCCATGCCCTCTGGGTGCAGCAGCAGCAGGCCCAGTCCCAGCAGGCCACAGAACAGAAGCAAAGGGGCAGAGTAAATGGTTCCCAGGCCGTAGGCCTCCACAGCAGGCCTGTTGTCCAACTCATTGCCCCCGCTGAGCTCCCCGTCGTCCAAGGAGCGCCGCATTTGCTGGTAGATCTGAGGGATGAGGTGGTGCAGCTCCGCTTGGGGGCTGATGCCGGTGCTGGCTCTGTAGCGTGGTGGGGGCAGAGACGGGCCACGCGCTGGAGCCAAAGCCCTGGCCTTCATGAACACAGTGAGAGGGTCAAACCAGATCAGGGACAGCCCCAGTCCCAGGAGACAGAAGGCAGCCCTGGGGAGTGCCAGCTGGGCCAGGCTGATCAGCTCTGCCAGGTTCCTGAAGCTGTCCTCTGGGGTGGCGCTGACGGCCCAGTACAGCCCCAGGCAAACCGACAGCAATGGCAGGATCCAGCGGGCCGTGAACACCGTCACACCAGAGGAGTTGAGGTTACCGTAGTGACGGAGGCAGCGCCTCAGCAAGGACGTGCAAAGGCCAAGGGAGAAAACAGACAGGATGTAGTGGAGGTTCTTCATCTGACTGTTCTGTAGGCGGGACAGCGGCGAGAGGAAGGGGGACGGCTGACAGGAGCCCTGCTCTTCCCGGCAGCCGTGGAAGGACAGGGAGAGGTAGAGGCTGCCGATCAACACACCCAAACATGCCAGGAGGGTGCTGCTTTCCTTTCTCACCACCGAAGGGGACAGAGTGGGGGATGGCAGCAGCCCTGCGGCCTTTAGAGGGTCATGGCTCGGGGGCAGGAGCAGGCCCTCCCAGTTCAGATGAATGGGAATGTAAAGAGCCAGAGAGAACACCAGAAAGGTCACGACCCTGCCCTCGGCTATTACGTAGCTGTCTGAGAGGAGGGAGGCACAGCGCAGGAGTGGCACCAGGAGGGAGGGGGTGAGCAGATAGCGTGGTGTCAATAGGCTAGCCCACTTGGGAGTGTTTGAGCTGTTCTTTGTTACAGCGGTCCTAGATCGATGAGCTTTCCAGAGGAAGAGGACTTCAGTGCTGAGAGCAGCAGAGGCCAGACACCACACCACCTCTACAGAGCCCTGTGTGAGGAGCTGAGCCGCAGCTGCACTCACCCCTGCCGCTAGCGCCACCACAATGGGCGCCCTGCCAGTCTCCCTGAGGAGAACTAGTGACAGCTCAGACAGGAAAAAACACATCAGACAGGCCAACGCCAAGATGCATAAACCTGCTGCCATCTTGATGGGGTTGAACCGGGCCCACGTGGCTCGACAGGTGTCTCTGGCGGTGGTGAGGTAGGCCCGGAGGGAGGCGGTCAGCTGCGGGGAGAGGGACCTGCCGTCTGCAACCGTGGCTTGGTATTCTGACGAGATGTGGGAAAACTGATCCTTCAGCTGAGCCAGGCTTTCCGGTAGGATGTCTTTGGCCATGCTGGAGTACGTCTCCAGAAAACGGTTGACCTTCATACACAGTAACAAAAGTTGGATTACTGGGTTTCTTTTACAATGTCCTTTCTTTTGGCTGAAACATTGACAGCAGCTCTGATTAAATAAGAGATAAGCACAATTTGAAACACAGACAACAGACAAGTAACTCTGATCGGGATGTGTTAAAATTGCAACTACGGTATTTATGTCCTCTTGGTTGATCTTAAAACCATTAATTTTCCACAAGTCATGCTAATTGACTGTAATTTTTATTCTCCTCACACTTTTTTGGAGCAGAAGTGAAAAGAACTCACAACAGCTGAGTTGGGAGTGATGCTGACAGAGGGAGGTGAGATTTTGCCTCATTTCTTTTCTGCCACGTATACAGTATTGTTTTCTTTTGCCGTACTTTTCTTGCTTGAGAAGTGTATGCATATTTACAGAAAAACAACTTTTGTCCTTTATGTTTATTAATAGTAAGGTTGGTGTTCAAATGCACGCTGGCAGAGGTCCACCAATTCCAATGGTGACACACAGCAAATAAGATACAGGCTTATGTACAATAATTATCGATCGCCTTGAACTTTAGGAATAATGATTGATATTTACTTATTTATTCAGATACAGTATGTACTGACTAACTGTTTGGTTCAACAGTTATTAAGTCTCTAATAAAGTGAAAACGTGTTAAAAGAACAGATGCATAACAACTCATTGTCAACATTTGGGCAGCAGGAGGGGACGTGCTGCTGGTAAAACTGGCTGATTATACAGCTATCAGAGGTTTTACTGTTACAAACTACTGCTGTTATATCAACATTTTAAAACCTACCCTTGATCTCTCTCTGCATTTTACATATGAATACATATACATGTGTATGTGTTTAGTACATACATTAACATAGTGTGCAGCCCACTATTAAGACCCCTCAGCCCGATATAGTGTAAAGTCTGTTGAAAATTGCTGTCCTATAATTTAGGTAGATTGTCTTCACATGGCTATTTTAAGGTTGTTTCAAGCAAATGTATCACCCCAACAAAGGGCTTCATTTGACTCAATTTGAACCTTTGGTTCCAATATCTGAATGCATACTTCAATGTGAAGACAATTACAACACCCCTCTGGCTAGAATTGACCAATGGGTAAAAACAGCACTGGAAACTACACTGTGCAGAAAAAAGATGAAAACATATACAAACATGAAACTATTTTTACAAGAGCATGATTAGCAAAAATCCATTCCTTTGACCAGACATGTGCATCATTTGTCTGATTTAGTGTTAGTTTGTCTTCTATGCTTGTACAATTTGCAGAAATAGTTTCAAAAAGTCTTTCAGTATCTAGTTGCAGTAAAATTCTAAACATATGGACTAAAGCACAACTGAACATTCACGAGGACACATGTTTCATTGCTCCCTGTGTGCAGGCCTTTGAGGGCGCAGAGTGTTTTGGGCAGAATACCTGCTTTGCGTTGATCCACAGTGCCTCCTGCTGGCTGAGAGCTCCAGCTGCAGCCTGTTTCTGCCCGTGAGGAGGGAACAGAGGCAAGAGAACCTGGCCAACACTGCTGTAGGGGATAGGGGTCCCCAGCAGGAGGGCCAGGGTGGGAACCAGGTCAGTCTGAGGTACCACATCTGGTTCACCCTAAAAAGAGGAGGGTGAGGTAAAAGATTCCTGCTTCATTTATCTGTGGATGCAAGTGTTTAATGAGGAACAACAATGAACGTGTGTATCCATTGGACAGAACTGTATGAACTACTGACAAACCACACACACCATTAAGTGTCTTTAAGATATAGTGTTTTTTCTACAAATACAACAAAAATGCTTGTTTTGAAACTGTAGATTCGGCTAAATATCTCCCTAGATTTTGCACAAGGTGGTGTAGTTATTAAGCTGTAAACAGATTGAATATCAATAAACTCCATAGACTATTAAATGTGTTTACTGCTGATGAAAGTAGCTGAAAGCATTACACATTTCAAAGTGAGAAACAGCTTTGTGTAACAAAGCACACAAAAAGAATATAAAAAGAATTCATATCAAAGAGGGATAAAGTATGACATTTAATCCTTGAAGACAGAGAACCACTTTTGTGATGATATCCAAATGAGTCACTCTCTACATTTAACCTTTTCTAAGTGACTTAACACTCTATAAAAACATATCACCTTCTGCATGTTGCAATTTTGGGTAAGAATAAGGTATCTTCCTACGTTTAATTTACTGATCATGTAGATGTTCAGCCAACTTCAGTGAAAGAGAGAGAAAAAAAAAACTCTTCATTAAATAAAACCTACTGTACCAGATAGAAAAGGCAGGTAAAATGAGAATAGGTCAAATCGTCACAAGCTGTAGATGTGACTTTATTTCCGAGCTAACGCAAACAAGTAACTGACTGCAATTACCCCAAGAACAACATTTTAAGCTTTTCTCAGAACGTCTTGTCATGAGAGCAGCTTCACTACGGATCTAATTTGTATGAGAAATCCATTACATCAGATGACTGTTACACTGATTTTCCATATTTAATTATGTTTGAATTACTCATCAGTTATGTTTTTTTTTCACTTTTATCTCTAAAAGACAGAAATGGTTTCAGGCGCAAGAGGAAGCCAAGCCTGAACAGTACTATGCATGTACGCTGTTTTCCTGATGACGATGGATACATCGCAGAGGAAGATGCATTTTAATTAAATCCTGCACGGCAAACTGCAAATCAGACACCAGCAGATCTGTGAACACTAAAAAGACTAGTGACGTTTGTCTTAATCCTTGGCTTCCTGTCCTTGGATGGTAGAGGTTTCTATTATTGGTACTAACAGACACAGTAGTAGTAGTTCTACTGTTGGGACTTGTACTTGGAGTACTAATATTAACAGTTGCAGGTATCTACACTTCCTATGGTTCTAGTTAACAACAGTTGTACTCCGGGTTCTGCTCCAGCTTTTGTGACCATGTGGCTCTATATGAATTTAATGCGATTGTTGATTGGCTGACGGATTGTACTCACCTGGGATGGAGGCCCAGGAAAGACTGGGGAGGGACTGTAGATAAAGATGGCGGCGTCGGTCTCCTTCTGACTTTCACCGCCGTGATCTCCAGTATCGGTCATTCCGTGGTCACCCATCACCACCAACAGGGTGTCGTTTTGCAAACGGTTAATGACAGACCTACGGGAAACGAAAGAAGGTGATTAAAATATATTCAATTTGTACTTTTTAAAAAATAAAAATCTATCCCTTTTCTTTCACACACAAGTTTTTCCGTCCACTGTCACCAAGTATTAGCTCCTGGAGGATTCTGTCAGGTGAATTGGCTTATTAAGAGTCCACTGTCATGGACGACTTTTGTTATGATTTGAAGCTTTACAAGTAAAATTTGATTTGATTGGTTTAGTTTTGCAGAGTTGGTTTAGTTCTGATGAGTTCTTTGGGGTTTTCCGTTCTGAGGTCGCAAAACCAATTTGCATATTTGATTTGGCAGTAGTTTTTACGTTGGATGTCTTTTCTGACACAGCCCTTGTATTTATCCGGGCTCGGGAGATTGAGACACAATGAGACATTGAGGCTACAGTTGTAGGCAGCAGTGTGAAGGATCTTGCCCAAGGACCCACACTGGACACTCATCCTGGGAATCGAACCCAGGTCCCCTATGCACCAGCCTGGTGCCTTACCTACTGAGGTATCCAGACTTCCCCTACCTTGAATCTGTATTTTACAGCTCACGTGACACTAATAGAACCCGTATTCAGCTGCTGATCTCATATCTGACCTTATGACTCCGTCCATCTGGGTGAGCTTGTCAGCCATGGCTGGGTGATCCGGACCAAACCTGTGACCACAGTGGTCCACTCCAAGAAAATGAGCCACGAGGACATCCCAGTCGTTGCCCACCACTGTCAAAACCAATACAAAATAATAAGTATGTGAAATGAAAGTGCAACGAAAACATCAAAAACATTATGTGAAGAAAAAAATACAAACTTTATTCATAAATTAGCTACAAGAATGACAACAAGTACTGATGTTTTTCTGCTGGTGCGATGAAATGGATGGTAAAAGGATGTGGAATGAATACATACTGGTTGTGTAGAGGTGCTGGAGGATGCCATTGTCCACGGTGTGCAGATCCTTCACATTGAAAGATGGGAAAGGCAGAGAGCGGTAGAACTTCTTGGGGAAAAGGTTCTCCCATGTATCATCACCCATAAATACAACCCGTTTTCCTTACAAGGAAAAGAAATATTTAAATACGTTAACTTCAAATATTTCACCCACAATATAGAAATGTTAACTATAAACATATCTAGGTATATTGAAGTACATGTTAAATATGAATGACACAACAGGAAACGTCTATTATGTCATATGATGCTGCATCATACTGACAATACTACTGTTTAGAGCAGTAATTTGAATTAACCTGAAATCAGGAAGATATGAAGAGTTAACAAACATGGAAGAGCAACAACATGCCATAACATTTCTCACCAGGAAAAGAACTCTGACCTCTGAGACAAAACAAGGAATTCCTTCTTTAGAGAGAATACGACTTCTGTCACATGGATGGGTTTGGACACAGACCACAGGTCTGTATGTGAAATAACATTTTAAACACTGATATGAAGAATCACACCAGTCTGTATATAGGAGATTCAAAAAGGTATGACGATGTATGTACCCAAATACACATAACATTTTATCCTTGCATTTTAGTTTGCTAATCTAGACAAAAATATTTTTTCTATTTATATACTTTTCACATTTCAACTAACACGTCATATATAGTAACATACTTACAAAGTTTGTAAATAAGAAAAGGTTATATTTTCATTTGTGAACTATAGGGATATAATGGAGAATGCATACAACAATAAATACAGCTTTTATATGGTTTAATATCTATTTATGCAAGACCCAGAAAATGGTCTCTATTAAATGACACCTAAATTTGGCAGTGTGATAAAAATAAAGAGATATTGGGCCAAAGTAATAACGAATGATGATTAAATCTCAAAGTAATGAAATACATTACAAGCTATTAGTACGAGTACATAACTTGCCATTA
>JAPTHA010000005.1:33710830-33721812 GCA_029814585.1 Gymnapogon annona | reverse complement strand
AAATGAATTCATTATTATAATAGTATTGCTTTTGAGACACCATATGTATCTTATTAGTTGGAGAGGCCAGGTGGTTATTTTGAGCTCCTAAGACATTCATTTAACAGACATTTAATAATTATTATTAGATAGATTACAAGACAGCTGTGATCAAATAATTACCAACAATTGTAACAACCACTAAGCGAGTAAAAATTCTCTTGTACCAGCATTTTAAAATGATTCGTTTTCTGGTTTTGTACAGTAAACACTGAATAGACTTGAGATGTGAACAAAACAAGAGATTTAGACATAATCAAAGGTTTTTAGGAAAGTGTATTGACTTAAATTCATTCATTCTTTCATTGAGAAAATGATCATTTCCTGCAGCCCTGGTTTACATATGAGAGCAGAGTCTTATTAGACTGCGATCAGGAGTCTGTACTCACCGACTTGGCCCAGCTGATGGATCAGGTTGTCCTCCAGGATGGCACTGGATGCAAAGTTATTACCCACATCCACAAACGTGGGCAGGGAGCCGGTGGTGAAGCCCTTGATCCTCTGCATGGTGGTCGTGGGGGGGTCGGCTCTAAAGGGGTATAGGCGGCTGTGAGAAGGCTTGGCGGACACCGTCTCCTCCAGGACGGGTAGTTTGTTTTCGTAGGGCCGAGGCGCCGTGTTGTTGGGGTCAAAACGTGCAAAGTCCATCTTGAGGGCGTCGATGATGAGCAGGACGGCCCGCCGGAAACGTGGCCGGCCTCG
Source organism: Gymnapogon annona (assembly GCA_029814585.1). Lineage (NCBI taxonomy): Eukaryota > Metazoa > Chordata > Actinopteri > Kurtiformes > Apogonidae > Gymnapogon > Gymnapogon annona. Next base: position 33,721,071 of record JAPTHA010000005.1, on the reverse strand, counting down.
GCAGAAGTCCCCCGGCTCCTCTCCGGGCTGCAGCGCGTCTCTGCAAGTGCTGGTCCTGTTCACCTCCAGCCTCACCAACAGGAACCCACCCACGAACAGGTAGATCCCCACCAAGTACACCGCGCACGCCCACAGGAGCAGCGACAGCACCGGGAGCCCCTTCATCCTGCGAGCACCGGTGACAGACAGACAGCACGGGTCAAACACACGCGCGCACACACACACACTTACCGCTAGCGACACCCGAAGCTTAACCGCCTCCACGAGACCCTCGGTTCAACTCAAAAACCCCGCAGGAGTAAACACGTATGTGACAGGTGAAGGCATTAAGATAACCTGCTCTGAAAAAGGCGGTTCACATGAAGAACCAGGCGCCGTTAGCTACAACTAGCCCCGGCGCGCTCTCATCACTGACCTTGTAGCGGTTGGCTTTCGTCCTCTCGAGGCCCGAGGGCGGACGTGAATGTGTGTGTCACCAACGCCAACAGGGGTCCAGGTGTTTCAGGTAAACAGAGAACGACACGGCGCCACGCTCACCTTCATTGGGATTCCGGTACAACGAGATTAGTTGGCCGGTGACAGCTAGGAACTAATGTGTGCGGTGGTGGAAACCGGGGTCGGACGAGTTTCTCTGTAACACAGTTTATTGTTGACCTACTTCCCCGTACATGGTCTTTCAGGCTCACTTACTTTTTTTTTTTTTTACCGTTCACGTGGTGATGACCTTTTTGTGTTTTTCATTTTCGATACAAAGGTGTGTGGAGTACATTTGCTGTTTTTTTATTTTATTGACAGGAAAGCGATCTGAGTTGGATGTTCATCACATTATAGGTTTTCCTATAAACTATGAAAATCCTTTTTTTTTCTTCAATTTTTCCTTTTCTTGTTATGTTTTTGTTTTATTGCTAGCCTCCATTTTAATGTGGTTTGGATTTTTTTTCCACTTTTTTCAAAATGTACATTTATTAATTTACACGCTGTTGCCCACAAAGTTGAAATAAGTTTTTAGACAATTCCTCTTTTTACACACCAAATATCACCTTTGATCAGGTGCAATGATTTATATACTGAGTTCCAGCTACACTTTATCCGTTAAGAATAAATCGCGCTGACACAATATTTTATGTAGAGGAAAAAAAAATCATCTTGACTTCACGGGTAGCAGAATATGTTAGAACACTTAATTATGTTCCTTTTCAGGTTTAGTCTTTTTTTGTTTCTATTGCACACCCTTGGCTGAAATGTAATGGGCAACGTTAATAAAGTCCGCTGATTCTGGTGTAAGCATTTATTTGAAGAGAGGTTAATAATAAATAGATTAATTGCATTAGTTTACTTTTAAATGTTTTGCTAAATTGTGGTATAATAGATGTAGTCTGTTTTGCTAAATATGCTAAAGATCACATAGAATGTGGTGAGAAAAAGTTCTGACACCTGTAAGGCATGAAATAGGGCACAATCACTGAATCAAAGAAATTAAAAATGGCAGACGCTCACTCTGTTACTATTAAAGTAACACAAACTCATTTGGTCAGTGGCATTCAGCAAGATAACTTTAGATATACAAGTAATTCACTGAGCTTATTCTTTTTAAGTTTTGTTCAGGAAAGCCCTGGAGCTGTACACTCTGATGCTTAATATGAATCATCACTCATTTTCACAAAACAGTCCTTCATAAGAACGTGGAACACATTTATTGAAACAGACATTTTAAGGTGACTTACAAGATTGATTTATTCTTGTTGATTCTAATCAGAGAAACAATACGGGGAATCATTTCAAACCAAGCCATCTCTTTCCTTCATCAGTGAAATACACCATCCAAATGACATTTACGCAAGTCCAGTTTCTCATGAGTAATTCCATAAACTCCCATTATGAACATTCTGTGTAGTAGAATTGTGTTAGTTTCAAATAATAATAATCTAATTGAAACAATGGGGCTGGGAGACGAACCTCAGGTCAAAAAGGAGGCATTTGTAAATATTTAATATTTTTACACAAAGAAATGAAGGCAGAGTTTTCATGTGGACACAAACCAAATGATTATTAAACCACCAACTTCCAACCTTTCTGAGACATTCAGCTGTGAAAAGTATAATGACTCAAACAGTTCCCAACAATGGCGAAGACAGCTGAAAAAATATTCTGTAAACAAAGTAACTATTAGATGGTGAGCTTTAACATCAAGGAGCCACACTACAGCAGATAGCTCACCTGAATTTACAGAGAAAATGAATGGATCCCCCTGAATACACATATTTGGGTAGCTGCAAAACAAAAATGTTCAACAAAAATACATTTTAAGTTATGTATATAATTTTTTAATTCCGTTGTATGATTTTACTTCAAATAAAATTCATAATGACTCAGAAAGAGACTTCAGTTCACGTCTGGGGGATAATTCAGATCAAGAAGCTGACTTTTTTGAGTGGGTTACCAATGTTATAAGATAAATCCAAACACCTCATATGTTTTTTTCTCCATGTTACCGGTCAAGTTAAACTCTCTGCATTTGGTGTTCATTCCCACACTTGACAATAAAGGGCTGACGCACAAACGTAAGTCAATGAGGATCAGAAAACTTCTTACAAAACAAGTGGCTCTCCCAGCGCTCAAGGGGTCAAGGTTCTCTGCAGTTTTCTCCATCTGTCCTATTAGAATAAGGACAGTGATGCCTCAGAGACTTGTAACTACTGAATATAAACTGCTTCCTTATCTTTCACTGAGTTCACTGATCGAGTCTACTGTGACAATCACGCCATGTGGTCCGCAGGGTCTTCCGTTTGCTCCTCCAATGCTTTTGGCGGTATGCTTTCTACTTTTGGGCTGGTTTTTGACAGTGTCTGATAAATAGTCATGGCCTGAGGAGAGAGAAGAAAAACAAAAACAAAAACATGACATTGTAAATTAATGATTAGACAAAACAAGGTCACTTTTAACACAGTGAATCACAAAAAGAAGAGGCGAGACAGCAAAAAATATGATAAGTTTCATAACAAGTCTCTTTCAGTCAAATGTCAGGTTTACAGAGTAAAGTGATTAAAAAAAACTAGCCAAAAATTTTGACAAGAGAAAAACGACAATATAAAAAATGATCAGACCTACAATGGAAAATAACGTACAAGACAAATCAAGACAGACACAAAACAGAGAAATGTGCAAAAGATGCAAAGAGGTAAAATAATAGATAGCAGATGTAACAAGACAAAAACAATGTGAAGAATCAAAAATAAAAGATGTAAAAAAAAATAAAAATGTAAATGCAGTAGCACGAACATGTAAAAGATGTAAAAAAAGAAAATATATACAATAGACACAAAATAAAAACATTCTAAATCAAAAACGACAATCAGACACGAATGAAAAACACCAAATGGAACAAATTTAACAAGAAAAAAATATATAGCAAAAGACACAATGTGAAAGATGCAACAAAGACACAAAATAACATAACTGTACACAAATGATGTGAAAAGATGACAGTCACAGTACAAAAAAAGATGTTAAATACTGAAAAAGAAATGCATAAAAAATGCAACACAATAAAATAAGAAACTAAACTAGATAAAGCCAGGTAAAATTCCTGTCATTTTATCGCCCAAATGTGATTCTGTAATTTTTCTTTTTTTTTTTAATTTATTTAACCAGGAAAGTCCCACTGAGATTAAAAACCTCTTTTTCAAGGGAGTCCTGGCCAAGAGGCGGCAAAAAGTTACAGACAAAAACAATACACAAAATTACAAACAATTATAAAAAACAATTACAATTAAATGAATTGACCTCAAGTGCTCTCAATCTGGATTTAAATGCATTTAAAGGAATAAGCTCAGGAAGTTTCCAGTCATTTTGCAACATGTTACATGTAGTGGGAGCAGAATAAGCAAAATCCCTTTTTCCCAGTTCACTGGGCGAATGGAACATGAAGCAACAGCTGATAGTTTGAACGCAACAAGTAGGAATCAACACTTCTTCCAGTGAGTAAATCACAAATGTAGGAGGGCAGCAGACCAAGCATAGCCTTATAAATAAAAGTGTACCAATGCCGCAGCCTCCTGGTGGACAGAGACGGCCATCGAACACAATAATGATGCGTCAACGCTCTGCAATTCGTAATAAACCTCAGAGAAGCATGGTACAAAGTGTCAGTTTTTCTAAGACATTGAGCAGAAGCGTTCATGTACAACAGGTCTCCATAGTCTAAAACAGATAAAAATGTTGCAGTGACAAGTTGTTTCTTTACCTCAAAAGAAAAACACCTTGTTTAGAAAAAGAAAGCTCAATTTAAGTTTAAGTTTCCTCACAAGATAATCAATGTGGGGCTTGAATGTCAAAAAATCATCAAGTAAGACCCCAAGGTATTTGTACTCATGCACCAGCTCTGTAACATTCACATGAAGAGTGGACACCATGGGAAGATCTGTAGGAACCTTCCTGGCCTTTGAAAAGAACGTTAATTTTGTTTTGTCAGAATTTAGGACTAGTTTTAGCTGCATAAGTGTGAGTTGGGTCACATCAAAAGCTTTCTGCAAAGATTTAACTGCTTTTGCAGGGGTGGGTCCAAAACAATAGACAATTGTGTCGTCAGCATGAAGATGAACATTAGCATGTCAGATTTTGTCCTAGATCATTAATATACAAGATGAACAGGAGGTGTCCTAATATTGAACCCTGTGGCACCCCCTTGTGGACACTCAAAATCTCAGCAAACAGCCCATCACATTTAACACACTGAGTCCTGTCACTCAAGTAATTTCTCAACCAACAGAGTACAGAATTAGAGAATCCAAAACTACTGAGCCAATCCATTAAAACGGCATGGTTCACTGTATCAAAACCTTTCGATAAATCAATAAGAAACGCAGCACAGTATTGCTTCTTATCAAGAGCATTAACCATGTCATTGACTAATTTTGTAGCTGCAGTAATGCTAGTGTTTTTTCCTGAAACCTGATTGCAGCTTTGAAAGATGTTCATTGAAAAACAGGAAATCTTTTAGCTGATCACTAACAAGAGATTCAAGAATTTTTGACAAGACACACAAATTTGATATGGGTCTAATTTGTTAGAGCCACTGGGTCACCTCCCTTTAATAACGGGGTAACAAAAGCTGATTTCCAAATGCCTGGAATTTCACCACTTTGGGTCGAGAGGTTAAAACAGATTTTAAGAGGCTGTGCCACAAAATCAGCTGCTGCTTTCAGAAAATAAGGTTCAATCAAATCTGGACCAGGGGGTTTTCTGTGATCTAACAATTTAAGTGCTTTATGCACCTGCTGCACAGAGATAGGAGCAAAGTTAAAGGGGTCCCCAGAAAACAGTGGAGTGTCTGTACAGGAAGCCCCAGAGGCTGCACCTTTTTGATCGAACAAAGATCCACTTGAGACAAAATGTTTTTAACAGATGTGATGCTCTAATTAAACGTCAGTACCTGTGTGACCATCCCACTAATGTCCCCAGTGTTCGTAGGCAGGAGGACAGTGTTGGATTCTTTGGCGAGTTTGGAAAACGCAGACACATACTGCTCAGCTACAGTCAGAGAGGCGGCTGCATCTCCATTCTGTGCAACGAGACAAAAAAAACAAAAAAAAACACATACAATTTAAAACAGACTGAGCCTACATGAGCGTCACGTGACGTGAGAATCAGAAGGCGCTGGTACCTGCTCAGTCAGAGCCTCAGACAGCATACGGATGGCTCTAGATTTGGCCTCAGCTTTGGCTAAAACGGCTTGAGCTTCACCTGGAGGGAGCACAGTAACAATGGGACAGTTACAAAGTCAAATCCTGAAAATGTGAGTTAAACCCACACGGGCAAAAACACGAGTAGCGTCCCTGACCGTCCCATGGGCGGCCCCAGCCTCTGTATGCACCCACCGGCAGCTTTATTGATCTGTTCAGCCTTTTCACCCTCTGACGCCAAGATCTGGGCCTGTTTACGGCCCTCGGCCACGTTAATGGCTGCCTCCCTCGTCCCCTCAGACTCCAGCACAGTGGCTCTTTTCTTACGCTCGGCCTCCACCTACACAGAGAAATAAGGTCCAAGGTCAATTCAAACCTTCATATATCTGATGTTAAAACCCCACTCATAAATATCATCTCCACTCTATACCTTAAGGTCATTTATGCACCTGATCCCTGGTGAGATGCCATTAGGTTTTTGAGCAAGATGGGTCAAAGCTCAAATTTCTTAGGGTTGAAAAAAAAAATCTTTCCGTTTACTTATAACGGTTAAAATATGTGCAAGGGGCAGGGTTTGTTGTGCTCTTCACCACTTGTTTTACAACTAAAAATCTATTCATGTACATGTTATTTGCCTAAAGGTGCATTAAATGTTTCAGCATGAATGACAACGACTGTATCTAAGGTGAGGTTCACAGTCATCTCAGATAAACATTGTAATACCTGCATCTGCATGGACTCTTTGACACGGGGTGGAACGTGTATGTCTTTAATCTCGTAGCGGAGGCAGCGGATGCCCCACTCGTCTGAAGCCTGGTTGATGGAGTGGACGATGTTGGAATTTAGAGACTCCCTTTCCTGAAAAATAAAAAAATCTATGAATAAAAACATAAATAAAAAAAGAGATAAATTCAACAGGTTCTCACGCAGGAATACACCACCACGTAAGTTGAATTCTACTGCATTACCCTGAACACTTTGTCCAGTGTGAGTTTGCCCAGTTCTGAACGCATGGTGGTCTGTGCCAGCTGTGTGACAGCATATTCTGGATCCTCGACCCCATAACTGGCCTAGAATCAGAATACTTTATTAATCCCGGGGGAAATCACTGTGTGTTACAGTTAATCTATGTAAATATACTTAATGTAGCAGGAATAATACACACACACACACTCTCTAAACCCTAGTATACAGTTAAAGACAAAACAGCCAATGAATAAACCAAACCCAGCAAAGACATACATCTACACCGTAATGATCAGAGCACAGCTGCTCTCGCGTTTACTCACCTTAAACGGGTCTAGAATCCTTAAGTAAAGAACTCCATCAATTTGTAATGTTACATTATCTGTGAACGCAAGGAAATCAAGGCATACATGTAGACATTAAAATTAATAAAATGAAGAATAATGAGAAAAAGCTAATAATACTGAGACACTCACCTAGAGATACTGCAGACTGCTCTGGGACATCAATGACAATCTCTTTGAGACTCTGGACATAGCGAATCCGATCAAGTAGAGGTATAAGAAAGTTTAATCCCTACCAAGACAAGAAAAAGGATAAATATTCGACACCATTATTGACTGATATCCAAGAAAACAAAGTCTGTGAAATACTGTCATTAAATTGTTACAGTTAAAAGAAGTTTGATATTATAAGGTAAAAATAAATGAGTAATCATGTGACTATTCAGTTCAAAACCTAAAATGTTGTTTTTATAAGACATTTCTGTGACTAAAAGACACAATCAATCCACTGTGTGCATGTACTTGCTCCCCAAACCAAAAATAGGACCTAATATCCCTGTATATCACGGACATGTTGTATCCATAATCAATAGCAGTTGAATGTGTGAGGTTGTCAGGTTGTGTGTGTATGTTCTAGTCCTGTGGTCTGGATGTAGGAGATCAACCTCCAATAGAAGTGAGTGGTACTTTCACTGGAGGAGAACTCAACTCATTACATCAAAGTCCATATATGACTGACATCAGTCATCAATAGGAACTACACTAGTATCTGCAAACATTTGCATGATAAATAGAGTACAGACCATTATAAGTAAAGGCACATTTTTAATATTTGATAAATGAGTTCATATTTAAAAAAATCATCATTCAATTTGTTGTGTATCTTTTCTGCTCTGTTCTTTTTTTTCTACTCTGTGTTATGCTGTTATGTGTTAAATTTCCCCTCGCGGGACGAATATAGGTATATTCAGTACAATTCAATTCATAATCACAAAACTGTGAACATTTGTAGACAATGTCCAAAGGAAGTTAAATAAAAATACTAAAATTAAACATCAGAGAATGTTTGAAGAAACTACAAAAACGTCACCAAGCACATTGCAGTACAATAAACTGAAAGAATAAACATGTCATTTCAAGACCTAAAAAGTTATATGTGGCAGTTCTTAGACATTTCCATGGTAAAAATTAAGAATCTGCTATACAGTTTTTTTGTCAAAACTAAAAATGACAACTGAGTTTGAAAAGCACAGAGCCGTTTTAGTACATTTCCTCTTGTTTTCTGTCTCTTTTATTGGTAATCGTTATACAACAGTGTGTGTTACCGGCTCCAGAATCCGGTGAAAGCGACCCATCCTCTCCACCACCCAGGCTTCCTGCTGAGGTACAAACAGAACCACGGTGTTCATGGGAAGGCTGGATGCCCATCGCTGCTGAGCTGGTGTGACCCACAACCTCGGTACAGTCCGCTGGGTTTGCTACAAACACACACACACACATTTGAGGGGGCTGTGTATGCAGCCTCATACACACACAGCTCATCGTAAAAAATGTCAACACGCTCAAATGTTCCTTAAAATGAAGTTTACAGTGCACCATTACCAACTGAACAGTGGAAGAAGAAAATATTACTTATGTTTCCCCATTAGCTTTATGTAATTTTACTGATATTATTTGCGGGAATAAAATAACCTCAGATTAACCTCTGTTAATTGATTTTGCAAGGACAATGTGGTTGACACATTAACACTTATTGAGCCAATTGTATATTCAAATAAAGTTCAAACTTAGAACCAAAACGTATACAGCCTAAGGATTTTACATGTATATGCAGTGAAAGTAAATTCTGAATATGATCGAGTTGTGATGGATTGAGACATATGTATTGAAATACTGATCATTTAAACCTGACTTGAGAGTAAAACTGAACGGAATTATAGCTTTAGCACATTAGCATTAATTCATTCTTAACATTGTAATCGTGTGGGCATCTTGGCTTATGATATTTACCATAAATTCTGACCTTACAGCGGTACTAATTGAGACTAGGCGGATGTCAGTTGTATCCGCAGTGAAATATTCTGCTTTATATCATTTCAATCGCTCTGCTTAAAGTCAACATTTCATCCTCGGCGTCGAACAAACACGTTGACAATGTTTTCCGTTTGCAGTGAACAAAACTGAGACATTTCTGTAAAGGTTTGGTAGGTTTTAAATGCATTGAATGACACGGTCATTCCTGCACCGGCTGCCGGAGGAGCTCCGGTCCACAGCCGGGTGTCTTACCGTCAACAGAGCCCCGCCGCTCCGACACAACAGGGTTCGTAGCATCATACAGCCTCTGTACTTAGAGAAATATCAATATGAACTCAGAAATACAGTTGTGCAAACAGGACTCTTCCCCCTAATGCTCAGTACTCATGTGTATGACCCTTGCTGATCAGGAAATGAACGTTACATCACTGGTGCAACACTGAAAATGTCCCCGAGTGCAGGAAACAAGGAGAAGACGAATTAGTTCCGTCAGCACATGTTCGACTAACTACTACCAGCTGCTGTCACTACATCTACAACTGGCCTACATCAAATTAACAGATTGATTCTGTTACATTTATGTCAGCATAAAAAAAATCTGACACCTCTGTCGGTCTGTCTGTCGGTATGGTATGTATTATTTGTTTGCTTGTTTGTTTATTCATTCATTTTCTGAACCGCTTCATATAACATAAGTAAATGTTTATATATATATATATAACTTTTTTTTAATCCTACAGTTCTAGAATTTCAAGTCATATTTTCTAATGTTTGAATGTTGCTTTGGGTTGAATGTTACTTGAGTCTCAATACTGTCATACTATTAGAGGGTATGACCAGATCTCATATGAAAAAGGAATAAGTGATGTAAATACCAAACCTGAGACCTGATGTTAATTTGTTCAAAACCAAGGCCAGAATCTCTCTGCAACATTATTTCAAATATATGTTTTTAAAAATTGTAATCACACACGTCTTACATTGTTTTACAAGGACAGGCATGTTGGATCCTGTGTGACTAGTATTTTCCAGCATGTTGCTCCCCCCATCCCCAAATCAAGCCAAATGGAAGCCATATGGAAAGATATGGCATATGGAAAGACATGGAAAATGTACCAGTACACAACATGGACACTAAGCTTCGTGTGCCTGATTTACACAATATGGATTCATTCACATGGGCTCACTATATATATATTTACACCACATGGACTCAGCTCCATATACTGTAGTTGTACATGTGTGATGGAGGTGTGTTGTTAACATGTGTCTCTCT
>JAPTHA010000005.1:33683660-33694563 GCA_029814585.1 Gymnapogon annona | reverse complement strand
ACGATATAAAGGCTGATCCTGTATGCTTAGCTATGTTATACCTTATATTTAATGCCAAAGTCCCTGTGCATGAGGAAGCTTTTCAATATGCGGTCTCAGAAACGGCACAGTAAAAAGCCCTCTGTGAAGGTTGTGTTTCTTGTCACATGCAACTTTGATGAGTAGTTTGTATTGTAAATGTCAGCCTTCCGACTGTTTTTACTTAGTAATTTATTGAAAAAAAATGTCCCGGGTGTGTGGGTGCTGCACAGACCAGGGGCAGAGAGACTCGACCAGCAGGATCCTTCATCTCACAGTTCACCTCTGATGGTCTGATTTCAGTTGACGTTAACCCTCTTACCTGGAGCTATTGACAGTTTTTAGTTAATTCAGGTATTCAGGATTCAGTCCAAATTCAGCTAGTAGAGATGCTTAACTTTATCGTTTTGAAATGTTGCTTTAGTCTATCACTAATGATGAGGATACATTTGTAACCATCTTTTCTTTTTTAAAGCAGACTTTTGGTCCAGATATAAAGATCAAATTAAGTGAACCACGTGTTTTAGATGATTATTCAAAAAACCCTCTGAAGACATTATTGCTGATATTTATTGTTATATTAATCTCAGTTGCAGTAATTATCAGTAACTTTGTGATGCAGTCTGTCTATTCGCCCACTAAGGCAACCTGACCTCATTGTGTTGACTATACAGAGCAATCAGACACAATTGTCGATCCAGTTCATGGCATGAACAGTTGATTAAACCAAATCAGCTCTTTTCATGCCGTCAGTTCATGTTATCATGTGTAACAAATTCACCTCTACAGTTTTTCTTTAGAAAATAATATTGGCCATCACATTTGTATTATTCTAAAAAATCAATGTTGTGATTGTTCTGTCACATCTAGTACAGACCAGATGCATATGTGTGGGTACATACATTACATTCATTATGTTCTGTCAAGGTACCTTGCAGATTGTATCAGCCATTGTAGACAGCCACAGCCCACAGCTGCTAAGTGGCTCTTTTCTAATCCATACATCCTCTTCCCTTATCTCCTCTGTCTATTCATGGGAGCCGACCCAAGTGTCGCACAAGGCAGGGACTATCTAATTAAGGAAAGGCTTGAGCATCCCCCAGGCTCCTTTTGCAACAATGTCTGTGTTCTGTTGCTACTGTCCTGTTATGACACTAATGAGGTCTGTGTCTTTTCATTCATTGGACTTACTTGGAACGAGGGGTCTGTTCTGGAAAATAACTTTAACAAAATCTGAGCCTCTAACCAAACTCTTGAGTTAGGGTTCAAAATAACTGATCAGAGTAATTGTCAAGGCATCATCAGTGGAGAGATGATGATTCACTGTGGCAGCAGGTTCAGTAATGCAAACATGCGTGCATATACACACACATACATACAGTGCATACTTTTATATACATACGCAAGCATACATACATATACTGTATACATACACAGATAAATACCCAAACACATACACCCATTCAGTACATACACTCACACATGCATTCATACACACAGATACTCACACGCACACACATACATACATTAGATTAGATTAAATATACCTTTATTTGTCCCACATACATACGCACATGCATGCTTATATCCATATACATATGGACTGCATTTGGGTATTCGTCTTGAAAAACATGAGTAACTCCAGAAATAGAACCTGAGTGTAGTTTTAAAAAAATTATTAGAATTTACTCTGTTAATAATGGCAATCTATCTAACAGACCTACAAAACTGTATGCAATAGGTGACATGAATCCAATAATTGCAGTTAAATGGTTTAAGTCAGTCAAACTGATTGCAGATTGTACAGTATCACGCGACAAAGATTATGCCATACGTCAACAACATACGGCATACATTTAAACACACTCATTTACTGTAAACTGTAGCACTTGTTTAGTTGTTTTCTATGAAATATTTATGACATCCTGCCAGCATGATAACTGAATTTTTCCTCAGTGCTATTCTGCGTATTGTAACAGAGGATTTGTGTGTCTACTAGTGTACTCGAGTCCTAAGATTAGAAAGAGTTTTAAAATATTCATGAACTAAAACAGACAATTACATCTTCACAAAAGGATTTTATAGCTGAGACATGTATGAAGGGGGGCAGCTATTTTGCTTCAGGAGAATAATTGGAATGACATTCAATATACTATATTGTGGTTCATTATTGTTACAAAATAATATGCTGCCCACTTTTAATACCCCTCTGCCAAATATAGTGTACGGTTCTATTGAAAGTTACCACCTCATAGTTTATATTAGATTGCATTTGTGTAAAAGTGGTTACATACATTTTTATATTTGAAATTACTCACATTATAACTGCATAAGAACGTTTCAAGCAACCATATCAGCCCAACAAAGGGGTCACTTGACACCATTTGACTTCAGAAAATTAGGTCAAGGTGACCTATTTTCAACAAGAGTGGTTATCTCTATGCATTGTTCAGATAATGCAATTTCATTGTTGAAAGGACAGATGGACAGAAAACAAACCGATTACATTACCCCTTCAGTCAGAAGTTGACCATTTGATACTTTTCCGGGGGGATAGTCTATTCTTGTATGGCTCTTGTGACAAATTTATGAGATTGTCCTGACAACAGCCTAGTGTTGTCATTCTATTAATATTAAAAATCTGCTTGCAATAATTTAATTAATGTTCACGATTGTCTCATCATCAATTTCCTCCCTATTCTAAACTTGTTAATTATGTGGAAATTTACTGTTTATGTGGAGATTTCTTCAGTATGAATGAGGAAATGACTTTCCCTGTCAGAGAGCTGCAGACGTTTGCTAATGAACCGGTTTCTTCTGTAGCTGAGTCTGAAATTGAGATTAGAGAAAAAGCAGAGTTTTCTTTGTCTTAGCGTTATCACCCAGTCACCAGCCTTAGGGCTCCTTCTGTGTGCATGTTTATGTTTTGGCGGCTATCAAATTTTTATTTACGTCTAGAACGTCAGTAAAATCCACCTGTGTCAACTGTGAACTGTCCCATTGTTTCAAGAGTTTTGTTGACTTATCTGGCTGCTGCGTTAAAGGCTATGTGCAGTGTAAATGTTTCAATATGTTGCTGGGGAAACTGGGAAAATCTTTGTTTAGTAAGGTCAGGTGACCTGCCCGTAAAAAGAGCAGCTGAAGGGCTCGCTTTATTTCCCATTGATCAAACACTAAGCAGTTGCCCTAGAAAGATTAGGGATAAGAGCTGTGCTAATTTGAGATATTCTGCGCAAAACCAGGAATATGGGTTAAAGTCAGAGCTCTATATAGTAATAGTGTATTTTGCTTTTCACGCAAAATCTTTGCAAGTAAGGTATCTGGATGAGGTTGCAATCACTTTTTTTTTTTTTACCAAGGTAGTTGATAGGTAGTTGAAAATGATCTGAATGGATCTAGATAAATGTTAGGTATTTGATTGGAATTTGTCATTTATTCAGAGAAACAATAGGGTACATCAACACTCAAATTGAATTATTGGAAAAGTAGTTTTACTGAAATGTGTAAGTTTATGTTGAGATCACACGGTCGCTATAGTGTATTGAAATTTGCTTTAAATACAATGTTAAATTTGTAATATTGACAGGATTTTGCTTCAACACCTTCAAGTATCTCATATGTATACAAGTAACATATGTTGGAAGTTAATTATTTAGCCTAATAGTAGTTGGAAGATAGTGCATATCTATGTTTATGTTATAAGAATTCAATTGTTGTATATCTGTTCTACTCTGTTTTTCTACTCTTTGTGTTCTGCTGCTGTGTCTGGAATTTATTGTCCCTTGTGGGACAATAAAGCGAAATCTAATCGAATCTAAATTCTAATGTTAAAACGGGCAATCCAATGTACTGTTAGATGATCAAACAAATACACCAAGTCAGCAAAAATTGTCATTCATTTAGTATAATCTGTATTTTCTATTTACTGATCTCTACATTTGCAGTTTACATAGCGGACATCATTTGTTGTAGGTCTTGGAGTATAAAGGATCAGAGTCCGTAGAGGATTAAAGTGCTAACACACTGGTGAAATACCGTCACTATACTTGTTAGAAGTCCCATCATCGTCTGCAAAACTGGTTATATTTGTTTTTGGATTTGTTTGCTTCATCAGCTACATATTTTTCACTGCAAAAAGCAAAATGCAGGGGTCAATATTATAATATAAGTGCCAAAAGGTCATTTATGAAAGGTTAAATGTAGATCAAATGTAATTTGGAAGTTGACACAAAAATAGATGTAGGTCTTTAAGGGATAAAAATGTAATGTTCTGTATGTAAAGCTTTATTTTAATGCACAGGTCATGTAACTATTGTGTTGGTCTGTGGCATAATGGGTAAGGGTAAACATGGCTTCAGATATCTGATCCCAAAATACCCAGAGGCTGCACTTGTTGCAGAGACTTAATGATGACGTGTCTTTGCTTGCACTGTGTGATACATACAGTATACTCAGATGTACTGTATGGAACATCGTTACTTATTGATTATATAAGAGAAATCTTTAAACGATGTTGAGGAATATCACAAATTTAACAAATAGAATTAAAGATGCAATACATAAACGCGCACACACACACACACACACACACACATAAGCAACTGGATGAAGCCTGGCCATTATTCTATTGGACCGCTGTGGCTGCCCTCATATATCAGCTTGTCTATTCATTGCAATGTAAATTTGCATGTGGTGTCATAGTAATCCTTCCTGTCAGTGTTGTTTGTTCATGCCGACATAAGACTGAGTCGCAGGTCGGTCCACCAGTGGCATCCTGACGCCGGCTACTCAAGCAAAACACATCAGCAAACACATGCTGAGACTCCCTGGCTGCTCTGGGAAAATGAAAAGTGGTGGTTGTGTCACAAGCTGTCTAATCCCCCCTCCCCCCCAAACCCCACCCAGCTCTGACAGCTGGTGGAGAAGGTTGTTGTGCCACCGCTGTCTGCTGGGAGGGAGAGGACAGAGATCACTGGATGTGAATCTCTGAGTCTTGACCACTTCTGCTAATATCTACAGGGAGAGGGTTTAGTCAATCACTTAGACTGAACTGTGGCAGCGACTGTTTGGAGCTGTAACTGACCTCAGACTCCCAACCCTTGAACCACTGACTAGATTACCATTGAAGTCATGATGCAATTAGGGTCGACTGAGACCTTTACTGCAGAGGTAACGGGTCAAAATGGCACTCTAGTAGACATAGTCATCGTCAAAACTGCAGTCTCTGCTTTATAGTGTATGTTTGTTTAGAGGAGACTAATGTTTTTGTTCAGGAAGGACATGTGACGCAGATAGATTGTGTCTCCTGATGGGTTGGCCCTCTTTGGAGATTAACAGTGTCAGTTTGCTTGCCTGGCTTGGCCTTGCTTGGCTTGTCATAATATAAGGAGGGGAGGACATATCTGCTTCCACTCTCCCTCACTTTCTGCACATTAGCTGAGACGGAATTGTCTACTTGGCATTGGTTGTTCCTTTTGTGTGTTTAACTATCATGGTCAATAATTCACCAAATACAACTACGTAATCTTCCTTTCCTTTTTTATTTCAGACAAGTTTAACACCTACGTGACGCTGAAGGTTCAGAATGTCAAAAGCACAACTATCACTGTGCGAGGGGATCAGCCCTGCTGGGAACAGGATTTCATGTTGTAAGTAATTAATGGAACACATTGTTTCTATGTTCACCTGGATGCGATTGCATCATTACCAGGGTTCTGCAGAGATTGGTGATGAGTCAAAGATGACTCTGGCCCTCGAGGACCAGAGTCCGCCACGTGTTCTACAACATTGATTCACCAGTAAAACCCATGGAGCTGAATCAATGACAGCGGATCGACACACAGTGTCTACGTTCAGTTAATTTGATCATTTGTAGAAAAGATTTTGTAGACATGTAGACATTTTTCGTTGGTTTTCTTTGTTTCTGATATAATAACGGTCAACTTTAATCTGAGCTTTTATGGGCATCTACAGTCAGAAAATTTAATATGGATAAAGACCTGGTTTTCACCCCCCCAAAAATGCAAAGTGTAATATTTTAATGAATGGTAATCACTTAAAAAGCTTAAATACAGAGAAAAAATAATTTGGGAAGTGCCAATAAAGAATCACTGGCTCTTTATGAGTTTAAAGTTTATTTATATAGTGCCAAATCACAACAACAGTTATCTCAGAGTTTTTTCAATCAAACTCCCAGACCATTCACATCAGAAACCCAACAGAACCCTGTTCACTTTATTTGTTACAATAAATATTTTTTCTTGGCAATTTCTCAAGGACTACTTTTGTTCTTTGTGTTCCTTTCCAAAAGAGTAAAACTATTCCAGTTCAACCAAGAAAAAATACAGAGAACAATGATGTGGTAAACAAACTCACTGATAAAAAGAACAATATGTCATATTTCATAGAAGACAGAGAATGAAAATCATATTAAAAACACATACATATGGACTATCACTCATGCATTTTCATGTTATCCACTGGTCGCGTAACAGTATGATAGCATAGGCTGTTGTGCATCCTCTCAGACCATATGCCGAAGATGAATCTCCAAATGTAGCACCAAGTACTTCACCACTGAAAATTTGCCAAATGCAGTATAATAAGTGCACCGTGAAAAAGACCAATTTCTCTTTTTTGAACATACTTAAGATAACGTGTTGAACAGCTGCTGTTCAGTCCCACCTTGTAATTCATTGGTTTAATTTCCTCATTTTAGTTTCCTGGTAAATGGTATCTATGGCAACAGGAGAGCCGGTGTGTTGTTGCATGTGTGTCATTGTTTGTCTTTTGTGAACTCCCTCATTGCAACACTGTTTGTTTTTCCAGACCTTCATCCTTCTACTGTCCATTAATGAAGTGTCAGCAAAGTTGTATTCAGCATGAAACATAATCATTCATCAGTGTTTCGAGCAAATTATCTGTGCCATTTGTTACACTACAGTAACAAATAAGGCTTGAAATCCAATAATACGATGTTACTGAACTTTTAGATATACTCCCAACACTGCATTTCTCAGATGATTATGCATGTGCATGTGGTTTGGGTGTTCTCATGATCTTAAATTGTAATAGATCTCAATTTGTCACATCATAAATCTCATAGCATAAGTGTTTAAGTCAGCATAAGTGTTTAAGTCTGGTTAATACTGCTGCTTCAAATCATGCAGGTATAACAATTGGGCCAAAAACATAGACCCAAAACACAAATTGTGTCTTGGGTCTAATGACATGATACATTTTAGAGGGATTGTGCAGATTGCTTCATTAAAAGAAACAAAAAAAAAGAAAAAAAAACAGAACACACCAAACTTCTGTTCTATCTCATTTTTACACTGATTGTTGAACTAACTTATACTTACGGGCTTGTAGGACAAGCACAGGTCACTCAATCTAAGTTTCCAATCTAGCTCACCAGATGTGTGTACTCAAATTTGGATTATTTAAAAATATTAATTT
Organism: Gymnapogon annona; assembly: GCA_029814585.1. Lineage (NCBI taxonomy): Eukaryota > Metazoa > Chordata > Actinopteri > Kurtiformes > Apogonidae > Gymnapogon > Gymnapogon annona. The sequence goes on along the minus strand of JAPTHA010000005.1, from coordinate 33,687,087 downwards.
CAGTCCAAAATGATGCAAAAATAAAATTTCTTATCAGATAAATATATCACAGTGACACACAGACTGCCTCCACTAAACAGACGAAGCTAGAACGAAAAAGCTTAGTTTAATTGTAACCTGCGTGTGTGGTTACATGGGAAAGCAACAGGCATATCAGTAAAATATACATTTTTCGAGACCCATGAAACTAACTCAAATAAGAATTGGTGAACATTGTTCTACATGTTCATTGTGTAAACTGTAACATTTATCATAGCCTTTAATAAACTGTTACACATAAAGTTGGAATAAGATATTTTTTTTTACCTCTTCTCATGAAATGTTTATGACAATGTGATTTATTCTTGACAAGTGTAATTGGCACTGTATAATCATTACACCTGGTCAAAAGGGATTACCAATGTGTATAACCTGGAATAGAGGTTTAATGTCATCAGAAAAGATGTTCTGTAAACTAAAAAAGGACAGTGGTAGTGCACCACTAAGAGAGAAATACTGAATTGTCATTATGGATATAGAAAGTAACACTGTACTCAAGTACAAGTAATAAAACAAATCTATTCATTAACAACAATGTGTATGCAGTTTGTTTACTCAAGGACCACTACTCTTGAATTATTCCTGTTTTTTGTACTTGAGAGGGGGCCTGTAATTGTACATAATGAGTGTCAACATGTGGCCTTTACCTGTGAAAAGCCACATTTCGACTGCATTTAATTTCCTCTATTTTGACTCCATAAAATCATTTAAAATGATCCATATTGACATATTTAAGGGAGACACTTCCTACATGTTGTTGAAGGTTGACAATATCTTCTACAATTGTTAGTTGTTTTAATATGCAAGTGATTGATTTTTATCCTCACAGATAGTGTATTTAATTATTGTTTGCTTTTTTTTTTTTTTTTTTTTGAGGGTGTGTGATTAGAAAAGCCTTTATGTCTGCACCTGGACACCATGGATACAGCACCATCTGCCCCTACCCTTCCTGCACTTGTCTCAATTAGCTGCTCTCTTTGATTATCTTTCCTCTCATCTTCCTTTTGTCTGGACTGTCGATAATTGTGAACTGCCACAGATGAGAATATTCTAATGTCCTTGTCACGCAGCCCCTTTCAACGTAGATATGCCATTTTATTGCTGTCATCAAGCTGTTTTTGAGCCCTTTGAATAGAATGTTGAATGACAAAACAGAGCTGGAATGGATCATGACAGCGTATTCACAACCAAAAGAAGAAGTAGCATTTGTTATCAGCCAAGCATAGGGCATGACTGTCGTTTTGGGTTCAATTGGTGTAAATTGTGTGACAGACTGGAAAGTTCCATCCTTTTCTACTCTGTGACAAAGCCCTGCTTTATATATTTCACTCTATTATTTGCTGACATTTTCCACACAGCTTATGAGGAAGGACTTTATTATCAAAAGATTACTTGATACAAGAATTCCCTATTTGTCTTTTCCGCCAGTGAGATCAACCGGTTGGACCTCGGCCTCATTGTTGAAGTGTGGAATAAGGGCCTCATCTGGGACACGATGGTTGGAACAGCCTGGATCCCACTGAAGAGTGTCAGACAATCAGAGGAGGTTAGAATATGCACTTAAACACCTGTGATACCTGGGTTTTTTTCCTCAACTTTATGTAAATAGAAAAAAATACTGGAGGTTTTGTAATGAGGTCTCGTAGTGATAACCGAAGCGCACAGACGGTTGAGTTGTTCACCTTCATGAATACCAATATTAAATTGCAATTGCAGGAGGGTTCAGGTGATTGGATCTTCCTGGATGCTGAGGTGCTGATGAAGGCTGATGAGATATATGGCACTAAGAACCCAACACCCCATCGTGTGCTGCTGGATACTCGTTTTGAGCTGCCTTTTGGTGAGACGATATGGGCACCAGAGCAAATATTCTGTCATATCTATTATGCATATTGGGGATTATTTATAGGGTTTTTTTCCATTTCTCAAGGAAAGTATGTAATGTATGTAATGATACATTTTAAATTAATAACACTTACATGTTAAAAGGCAAATGTTTCTTCCATAGTAAGGGCTCAAGGTAGTCTTTGTGGAAGTTATATTAGGATGTTGTTTATTTCCTAACAGGTGTCCTGGATGCAAAACAATAATGGCAAATGTCATAATATAGTTTTATATTATTTTATATGTTTCTCAATATTTTTATCCCTATGTGTGATGTGTTGAATGTAGATGTTAGTTGTGAGCATGACAACTGTTTTAGAAATTTAGACTTGTAAGACATTTAAAGTTATTATTGTCATGGATTAAAATAAGTCAATGTTGAGAGAAATTATTAAGTTAAGTTAATTAAATAATGTATGCAATGATATTTATTCCGGTATAAAACTTTATTATGACATGTATCAAGAAACACCTGAATTCAATGTGTCCCAACATTTTTTTCCATATTATTTATGATCAAGACAATTATGCTTTGAGGCCAACAATGTACTGTACTAGGATGTTTAAACAGGAGACCCGACCGGGAGTCCTTTTGGGTGGATGGTTTCACTGTGGTCACAGGCAGATTACATGGTGTCGAGGGTGTCAGTCATTTACACTTTGTAGTTCAGCAAACCTTGTTGATGAGGGTCATCGTTTGTTTGTTCTGGTTATTTTAATTAACAATTTCAGAAATATGCTCCTGTATATATCATACTGACACTATATGTGTTACTGAATTCTAAATATATTTCTATGTGGTGCAAAGCTGTAAAGTTTTGTGGAGAAATTATTTCTCCATCAAGGGTCGAGTAAATTCTTGGTATATTTATGTAATGTCTGCCTTAATCTAATTATATAATATGTTCTAGTATTTTACTCTTGGAGGTTTCTAATCAGAATAAATTAAATTAAATTTCTTAAGTTTCACTGAATCCAAAGAAGACACATACTCTACCCTTGAATTCTAGCCCTTTACAAATATGTAGGGTGACTTTGGGATTTGAAATATAAACATCATAGCTTGTTATATGTGTTAATTCTACTAAGCTTTTTGACTCTGCTTTCCTTCTTGTGTTTTACTGGGCTCAATTTCCACTGAGTAAGTCGTAGTCCCTAAAAGTTCAGGTGCTTATGTAAGATGTTTACTGGTGCAGTGCCGTTGTCTGCAGTACCTGTTCCCGACTACAGTGTGTGTATTAGTCAAGTGGAGGGTGCTTCAGTGATTGTGGTTGCCTTAAGGCAGGGGTGTCAAACTCATTTCACTTCAGGGCCACATTCAGATAAATTTAATCTGAAATGGGCCGAACCAGTGAAATGATATCATAATATTATATAAATGTCAACTCTGAGCATTTATCTTTGTTTTAGAGTGAAAAAAGTAAAACTACACGATGAAAATGTTTACATCTAAAAAGCAAAGTGAATAAACATGAACAAGCTGAAAACACAAGTGTAATTTTAG